>OZ010789.1:243507229-244107229 GCA_963932465.1 Maratus speciosus
TCAAATTATAATGTATGCCATATACGAAGTAATTTACTCTAAATAAAATCATATTGAAATAACCATAGGTGTTAAATTTCCCCCAAATAGATAAAAAGTTTTCCTATATTAGGATATCTCATGAATAATAAAAATACAGGAAAAATTTTACTTACTTTCTGTCAAACGTTTTGAAGAGTGACTTCTTGAAGAACCTTTAGTTTATAGCTTATTATGATCTTAAATATTAAGCCGTGGGTATGTAAACTGAAAGGAGCTGAGCGTGCATGGAAAGATATACTAGATTATTTCCTTTAAACAACAACAAAAAACAATGTCAAATTTATCTATTGTAAATGGAAAGTGAACTCAAAATCAGATGTCGTATTTATGAAGAATAATGGAAAGAAATGAAGTCCAACTCGTTTCATTTGCCTTGACAGAATTTTAAAAACATTTTTTATATAATATATAACCTCGACATAAAATTCATTATAATATTTATTTAATTTGCTTAACATGGGCAAGAAATCAGCTGATTAAAAAGAACATTTTATATACAAATAAATAAAAATAATTTTCAAAATGCAAATAATAATCCATTCATTTCATTTAAAGTGTTACATAGTGTTACTTAATAAATAAATAAAATTTAAATTTTCAAAATATAAAACAAATGTTAATTCATTACTATTGAAATGACAGGGTGCTCTAAAATTCGGCCGACAAATTAAGAACAGTGAACAGTGAACAGCAGTGCAGTTCAATGGGATACCTAGTAGCAGTGCTACTCCACTCCCTGTAGATGAGTAAGTGTATAGCAAATCCTAGAGGAGCCATGAGGAAAGAGTTTAAGCGTAGTACATAGTACTACAATAAAAAATAGAGAAGATAAAAAATTTAAAATATGGAGAGGCTGAAAATTTCTGAGAGGGTAATCCGAGGATTACAGTATAAGTAAACAAATTAAGAGGAGTGATATTCTTTAATTTGTATAATTTCCCTTTTAAATTTGTCCGGTTTCAATTTTTGATTTTTTTTTCAACCTGGCTTGCGCTAGAGTGTCTTTTACTCGGGACGGGGCTGGGGACCGGATAACTTCTGCGGCGAGTGGCCTCTTTTCGTCTGCAGCCCTTTATTCTTCTACTTATTCCGACTCTTTTGCGGAAGCCAGGTTCATAGGTCCCCAGCCACGTCCCAAGTAAAATACACACTAGCGAAAGGGTTGGAACTCTAGGGAAAAAAATTAAAACCGGACAAATTTAGAAAGTAAATTGCACAAATTAAAGACACCGATAAGCGGGAAGGGAGCGCTTAGGGGATCCGAAACTGAGGATGAAAGAGATGCATCAAGGGGATGAAAAATTTCCATGGAACATGGGGACGCTAACCACTTATTTAGTCAGAAATACAGGGTTTTTCACCCTAAAATTACTTGTGTTTGACGGCAATATTTTTTGGAAAAAAATTAAAACCGGACAAATTTAAAAGGAATATTGCACAAATTAAAGACACCGATAAGCGGGAAGCGATCCCTTGGGGGACCCGAAACTGAGGAAGAAAGAGATGCATCAAGAGGATGAAAAATTTCCATGGAACATGAGGACGCAAACCACTTATTTAGTCAGAAATACAGGGTGTTTCACCCTAAAATTACTTTGTTTGACGGCAATATTTTTTGGAAAAAAAATTTAAACCGGACAAATTTAAAAGGAATATTGCACAAATTAAAGACACCGATAAGCGGGAAAGGAGCGCTTGGGGGACCCGAAACTGAGGATGAAAGAGATGCATCAAGAGGATGAAAAATTTCCATGGAACATGGGGACGCAAACCACTTTTTTAGTCAGAAATACAGGGTGTTTCACCCTAAAATTACTTGTTTTTGACGGCAATATTTTTTGGGAAAAAAAATTAAAACCGGACATATTTAAAATGAATATTGCACAAATTAAAGACACGGATAAGCGGGAAGGGAGTGCTTGGGAGACCCGAAACTGAGGATGAAAGAGATGCATCAAGAGGAAAAAAAATTACCATGGAACATGGGGAAGCAAACTACTTATTTAGTCAGAAATACAGGGTGTTTCACCCTAAAATTACTTGTGTTTGATGGCAATATTTTTTGGAAAAAAAATTAAAACCGGACAAATTTAAAAGGAATATTGCACACATTAAAGACACCGATAAGCGGGAAGGGATCCCTTGGGGGACTCGAAACTGAGGATGAAAGAGATGCATCAAGAGGATAAAAATTTTCCATGGAACATGGGGAAGCAAACTACTTATTTAGTCAGAAATACAGGGTGTTTCACCCTAAAATTACTTGTGTTTGACGGCAATATTTTTTGGAAAAAAAATTAAAACCGGACAAATTTAAAAGGAATATTGCACACATTAAAGACACCGATAAGCGCGAAGGGATCCCTTGGGGGACTCGAAACTGAGGATGAAAGAGATGCATCAAGAGGATAAAAATTTTCCATGGAACATGGGGACGCAAACCACTTATTTAGTCAGAAATACAGGGTGCTTCACCCTAAAATTACTTGTGTTTGACGGCAATATTTTTTGGAAAAAAAATTAAAACCGGACAAATTTAAAAGGAATATTGCACAAATTAAAGACACCGATAAGCGGGAAGCGATCCCTTGGGGGACCCGAAACTGAGGATGAAAGAGATGCATCAAGAGGATAAAAAATTTCCATGGAACATGGGGACGCAAACCACTTATTTAGTCAGAAATACAGGGTGTTTTACCTTAAAATTAGTTGTGTTTGACGGCAATATTTTTTGGAAAACAAAAATTAAAACCGGACAAACTTAAAAGGGATATTGCACAAATTAAAGACACCGATAAGCGGGAAGGGAGCGCTTAGGGGACCCGAAACTGAGGATGAAAAAGATGCATCAAGAGGATGAAAAATTTCCATGTAACATGGGGACGCAAACCACTTATTTATTCAGAAATACAGGGTGTTTCACCTTAAAATTACTTGTGTTTGACGGCAATAATTTTGTGAAAAATAAAAACATTGCAATGTAAATGCTACGATATGTACCTTGTTTTGTGTGAAATGTGATAACATCACAAAAAATGCTGGGTAAACAGGGTGCAATCGGTGATTCCGTATGAACTGATAGTCACAGTCCAAAATGTGGAGCGGTAAGTGCATACTATTGGCGCTTATAATGGAAACTTCTACCACTTTTTTTTTGGTATTGTCTTATTTAAAACAAAGTGAGCATGCCTAATAAAATTTTAATTATAATATACACTGGTGTGCAAAAATTAAGGAAAATCACAAATAGCTAATTTTCAAATACGCGAACACTCAAAATGAAATGATATAATTCAAGTAATTACTATCCCTACAACACAGCTTGTTCATATAACATCTCATTTCATGTCACACATTGTCACAAGTGTCACAGTCACTACGGTGAAGCAAAAAAAAAAAAGAAATTCCCTACATCTCATTATGAGTCTCAAGTGATCACTGATCACTGATATGTGACTCCACGGATACGTCAATGTGACTGCTGCTTTGTGACGAGTCACCAAGTGACTTTATAATGTAGTTAAATTGTAATTCTCATGTGAATGCCATTTTTAGACTCAATTTCAAAGTCAGCATGAACGTTACATTATAATAAGTCGCCAAATAATATCACATTATAGTCACATTGAGACTTTTCCCAAAAGAGCACAATGGTGACTTCACAGTAGTCTCTCTATTACCTGAAAGTCATCATGTGACTTTAATGTGACATTATTTGGTAACTTATCACAATGAAGCGTTCACGATAACTTTGAAATTGAGTCTACAGATGAGAGTCACATGAGAGTCACAATGTAACTACATTGTAAATTCACATGGTGACTCTTCACAAAGCAGCAGTTACAGTACCGTCTCAGTGGAGTCACATATAGTGAACATTTGAGACTCATAATGAGATGTATGGAATTTCCTATTTTTTTTCTTCACCGTAGTGACTGTGACACTTGTGACCATGTGTGACATGAATGAGATGTTATATGGACTAGCTGTATTGTATAGATAGTAATTACTCGAATTATATTATTTCCTTTTGAGTTTTCGCGTATTTGAAAATTAGCATTTCGTGATTTTCCTTAATTTTTGCACACCAGTGTACTTTGGGTTTCTGAAAGTTATTAACGTCAACCCAAATAAAGTTAGGGTAGAACACCCAGTATTTTTAATAAAACACACTGCAATAAAAAAAAAAACGTAATTCTACAGATCTAAATTTACAGCAATCTGTGTGTTTACTAAAATTTTATCTGTACACTGTACAAAAAAGATGTAAATCTACAAAAATAGTTTTTGTAAAGCTACAGAAATCTGTAGCTTTTAAAAAAGAATCTACAAAAATTACAGTAGTCTTAAAAAACATTTATTTGTAATGCAGATTACAGTTACATAAAAAGCTCTAGGTCCCAGTCTCCTAAAAATTCTTAGTAACATTACAGATATTTGGATTAACGGTTCAAAAGTGTATCTGTTACATGCATTTTTGTTGTTGCCGTTACATAAAAAGTTCTAGGAATTCCAGTTTCCTAGAAAATTTTAGTAACTTTTCAGATTTTTTTTTTACAGTGTACGTGGTTATGTCCATGTTCTATGGTAATTTTTCATGCTCTGGATGACTTCTATTACCCCTCTTAATTTGTCAGCCGAATTTTGGAACACTCTGTATAAAAAATAATACAGGACAATGATTGAAATTAGCATATCAAATATTAAACTATGCGTACATGAAATTATTCACTCTAAATAAACCCATATTTAAATAAGGGTAGGCGTTAAATTTCACGAAATAGATAAAAAGTGCTCCGAAAATAGATAGAACATCTCATGAATAATAAAATAAAGTAAAATTTGTAACTACTTTCTGTTAAACTTTTTGAAGGATGACTTCATGCAGACCTCTAGATTAAAGCTGATTATGATCTTAAATATTAATCTGTGAGTTTGTAAAATGAAAAGAGAAGAACGTGCATGGAAAAATATAAGAGATTATTTCGCATAAAGAAGAAACATGTCAAATTTTCTCAGCGAAATTAGAAAGTGCACTCACAATTTGGATCTGGTATTTATGAAGAATAATGGAGAGAAATAAAATTTTACTCGTTTCATTTGCATTGTCGGAATTAAAAAAAAATTCTTATGGATCGCCCTGACTTAAAATTCTTTACGTCTTTACATTAAACAAAAAAGTGAGACTAAGAGATCTTTTTAAAAACATTTCATTATAATTTAAATGAAATGAATGGATGATTATTTGTATTTGAAACATTTTTTTTCTTAAATATATATAAAAAGTTCTTTTCAAGCAACAGATTTCATTTATATGGCTATGTAAATTAAATAAATATCATAATAAATCATAAAATAAAAAACTGTTATATTTTCCTAAAATGTGTAAAAAATGTTACAAAAATAGTATGCCTCATGAAAAACAAAAGTAAAAGACAATTTTTTGTTTTTGTTCTATTCTTAACATTTTTAACATCTATATTATTGTCATCTTTGTCGCCTTTTAAGTAAAACAGTGATCTTTTTAATGTTCATATTGTGTATTTTTTGTTAAAATCTATTATGATATTTATTTAATATTCATAGCATGCATATGAAATCCGTTGCTTGAAATGAACGTTTTTTATACTAAAAAAAAAATAACAATTTTAAAATGCAGATAATCATCCATTTTTTTTCATTTAAAGTAGATTATAAACAATTTTTATACAGACCACTTATTTAAATAGAGACATTAAATATTAAGCTATGCATAATACAAAAAAGCATACCTAGAGGAATAAATAAGAAACTGTTAAATTTTATTAAAATATGTAAAAAGTGTTCCGAAAAATATAAGGGTCACGCAAATGAAAGTGCCGTTTCTGTAATAACTCCGCCATTTGAAGAGAAAGCGGACGGCGCATGCTCCTATAGAAGAGGGAGAGTCCAGAGTGCTGGGAATACATGCGATATCGTCAGATCCCGCAAGATGTGTGTGTGAGAGCAAGTTATGAGGCATCGTTTGCATCATGGATACCTCCAAACGGTATCAACGCGCGGTCGTGCGATTTTTAATGATGAAAAATGTGAGTGCTAGTGTCGAATGCAAAATGTATATGGCACGGAGTGTATGTCACGTAGATCTGTATTCCGATGGTGTAGAGATTTTCATAGTAGAAGAAGCAACACTAACGACAGGTCACGAACTGGTCAAGCGCTTGTGGTCTTCTTCCACTACGAAAATCCCTACACCATCGGAATACCAATCTGCGTGACATACACTCCTTGCCATTTACATTTTTCGACGATATATTTCACTAGCACTCTCATTTTTCGCTGTTAAAAATTGCACGACCGCACGTTGACACCGTTTGGAGCCATCCATCATGCGAACGATGCCTTTTAACGTGATCCCATACACGTATCTGGTGGGATCTGACGATATGGCCTTTGCATATCTTATGGACAGACGAGACTTATTTTAAATTAGGTGGTGCAATGAACACACAACACTGCCGCATATGGGGTTCCACCACTCTTCATGCTGTGCAACAACAGCAGCTACATTTTATATACGTCACAGTACGGTATGGATTCAAGTTGAGTTTCATTTTGGGTCCGTCCTTCTTCGAGGAAGTCACTGTGAACGAGTTTGTTAAGTCTACATTCACGAACAGGCTCCTGTAAAATTATGTTGTCCAGACGTTAAGAGAAAGGCTGTTTGGCCATTACAATTTTCATGCAAGATGATCATACTGCGAGACGTGTAAATAATGTGATTCAAGCTAACTTCCCTGATGAACGTGCCATCTCGCGTACTTTCCCGATTGCCTGGCCAGCAAGGTCACCAGATCTGAACATTGTGACTTCTCGCTGTGGGATTTTCTCAAAGATTGTGTTTATAAAGGACATGTAACAATTGCAGCGAACATGAAAGACAGTACCGCATGCCATGTCTTCCTCATTCCTACTGTTATGTTGCGTGCGGCCATTGATAATGCGGTGGTACGCTTTCAGCACATTGTTGACCGACAAGGTATGAACATAGAGCACACGGGTGTGTAAATACATAATATATTCCATTATTTTTTTGTTTTCGAGCTGTTATCTTTCTTTTTTACGTCCTAAAAGCGCCATCTGGTGCCGAAATTTCAAAGTTTTACGAAAACCTCGGCAGTATGATCTACATAACATATATTTGAAGAGTTTCATTCGGATCCGATCAGTAGATTCTGAGTACCGTCAGTTTAACTATATCCACTGTGTATGATAGAATTATTAAGGTTTTAAAAAAAATAATACTGCCCTAATTTCTCAGTTTAGTAACTGTCTGAAATTTGCTAGTTTAGACCACTATGAAAGGAATTGCGATGCGTTTTTCTCTACAGCTTATTCAAAATTACTGCCATTTTAATTGAAAATGTAATATCATTTTAGAAATCTGTCAAAATGTAATATTATTTCAATTTACTTATAAAAGTTATGTAATTTAAACATGGAAATATTGTGCTAATTTTGATCAAGAAGCTCTTCAGAACAGCTAAGATCTGAAAATATAAAATTAAAGATAATTCTCTAACACTTTATTGCATATTTTACTCGTCAAACAATTGTTTTACTCCAAATAATGTCCTAGTTTTGGCTAAACCAAATATATTGTAGGGATTCAAGTCACTAATTCTACTCCAAAGTTTCTTTCAATAAGTTTCTGAATAGCACATTAGTTGCTAAAAATGTTTTTTAAATCTTTAAATTTAAAATCACCTTTTCATAAACATATAAACTCATAAAACCTTTTTCTACTTCTGTAAGATGTCACACAAAATACATATATGAACAAATAAAAAACTTGACATGTTTTGGTTTCATTAGAGATAAAAACCATTTTCATAAAAATTTAATATCGATCCATGATGATAAATTTTTCGATGATGAATCGATGGATGATTTATTTTTATGATAATGGTTTTTATCTTTAATGAAATCGAAACATGTTAACTTGTTTATTTGTTTATATATGTATTTTGTGTGACACCTTACTTAAGTAAAACAAAGTTTTTATGAGTTTATATAGCGCCATTTGATTTTAACGAAAATGTTTCTTGTAACTCCTATAAAAAAAATACATTCGCTAAAGCTTTTGTAATATCTAAGTAATTAATAGTTACTACAAAAGAAACAATATTTTACGACCATTTCTATTTAAAGAAATATCTATAAGAAGAGTAAAAATGAATCTTCGTTCTTAAGTAGAAAAAAATAAATGACTTTTTAAAAAAAGAAATAATGATGAATGATTACTATCAGCTTTATTTCGCTAAAATATCTTTTTTAGCTGGGAACCAGAAATCAATGTTGTTGTTTTTTTTCCCTCAGATATCTCTGAGTTCAGTTTTTTTCCTTGTTCTGTTAGGAATGAATATTTCAGAAGCTTATTAAGTATCATTACGAAGTAGAAAAAAAATATATTTCAAATGTCAAATAATCATTCTTTGAATTATATACGACGTAAATAGGAACAGAAATCATGTTTGCAAAATATTTGTTTTTTATATGCAATAGTTGTGAATTATTTTTGGTATTCATTTTAATACAAAAATATTAGAGCGTATCTTTCGGTAACAAGCATTGTGACAATCAACTTTTTCATTATTATTTTTGTGGAATATATCTATTTGGAGCAATTTTGTTATAAAAATGTTTTTTGTTCGCAAACATTAATGGGATTTTTTTAATAAATTTAAAAAAATCCCATTGGGCATTAGTGCCCAACTTCTTAATAAATACAACTCATATACTATAATGCGAGCAAAAATTGTGTGTATATGTGTGTGTGTGCGTGTGTGTGCGTATGTAAATTTTATCTTAAAAAGAGCTCCAACGATTTTGACTAAATTTTGTATTTTACAACTTTCGGGCGCGAGAAGGTCATTGAGATGGGTCACATGTTCGAGAAAATTCAATTAGTGGGTCATTTTGGGTTATAATGGGTCAGGGTCAAGCTAAATATGTCTAAAAAACGACTCTATCGATTTTAATTAATTTTTTTAACAAACCGTTTTTGAGCACGAGAAAACTATTGGACTAAGTCCCATGTTCGAGAAATTTTGATTGGTGGGTCATATTTGGGTCACTTTGAGTGAAGCCAATTTTTTCTAAAAGAAGGGCTCTAACGATTTTCACTAACTTTTGTATTCTATCGTTTTGGATTACGTGAAGACCATTAGGCTAAGTCATATGTAAGAGAAAATTCGATTAGTGGTTCATTCTTGGGTCACTGTGGATCAAGGTAATTTTATCTAGAAAACGGTTCTAACGATTTTGACGAAATTTTGTATTCTATCATTTTCGGGTACAATAATATCTTGGGCTAGGTCGCATGTTCAAGAATATTCAAATAGTGGGTCATTTTGGGTCACAATGGGTCAGGGTAAGCTAAATTGTACCTAAAAACGGCTCAAATGATTTTGACAAAATTTTGTATTATACCGTTTCCAGGCACGAGAAGATCATTAAGCTAGGTCACATGTTCGAGAAAATTCGATTCGTATGTCATTTTTGGGTCACTGTGTGTCAAGCTAATTTTATCTAGAAAACGGCTTTAATGATTTTGATTGAATTTTATATTCTATTGTTTTCGGGTTCGAGTAGATCATTGGGCTAGGTCGCAACCTCAAGAAAATTCGATTAATGAGTCATTTTGTATCACAATGGGTAAAGGTCAAGCTAATTGTATCTAAAAATTGGCTCAAACGATTTTGACAGAATTTTTTATTACATGATTTCCCAGCACGAGAAGACCATTGGGATAGGGCAGTTGTTAGATAAATTTAGATTAGTTGGTCATTTTGGGTCACTATGGGTCAAGCTAATTTTATCTATAAAACGACTTTAACGATTTTGACTAAATTTTGTATTCTATCGTTTTTAGGTTCGAGTAGAGCATTGGTTAGGTTGCATAGTCGAAAAAATTCGGTTAGCGGATCCTTTTGGGTCAGTATGTCTCACGATCATGCTAATTGTATCTAAACAGCAAGAATGATACAGTGAGAATAAGTATTGAACTAAACACAAGGATAACTTTGACCAAGCAAAGCTCGGTCATCACCGCTAGTACAGCTTATTCGACAAATATTCTTGACTTGCGAGAAGATGCTTAAATTTATTTAAGGCAAATAATAATTGTAGATGGCAGTGGAATGGGCGGTATGATCAAACTTAAGCTTTAAACACTGAAAACTGACTGAGAAAATTCAACCCCAAAGAAATTCAATAAATCCAAGCCCAACAATAAGCTTAACACAAAATGTGTGCGTTGGTGGTTGCCGAAATCTAAAAAAAGTTTTTATTTAGCATTATAAGGATTTTAGCATTAGTTATTTATCATTATAAAATATCACTTCAAAATAACTTAATATTACTAAAATAGAGAACCCCGTGGATTCAAATTACACTTTTACTGGACATACCAAATGTTAATAAATTGCCACGCTATCGAAATCACCACTGTAGAAACTATTCCTACAGGAACTCACTGGTAAACTTTCTAATTTCTCAGGACATGGAAACTCTGTCTCCATACGCAGGAAACAATAAACCATCCTCATGTACCAAAAAAGTTAAAATGGACTAAATCAGCTGATTATACCTCCACATGACTTTTATATATATATATATATATGTATGTATGTATACCAGCTAGACAAGCACAGATCCTAATTATGATATAATCGCGGTTAGTTGCTCAAACTAACCGCGAAAGTCAGGTTTCCAGGATTCCAGGATTCAGACACACTGTGAAATTTAAAGGCAATCTCAGGGAGTATAGTTTAAAAGGAGAATAGGTGGCTCATTCGCCCATAATTGATCCACGATCGCAAGCAAAGCTGAAAACTCACTATACCATTAACTACATTCATAAGACAATAGCTAGGGATTTATGCTACAACTCCGATTCAAAAAATTAGAATAATGTAAAAAAGAATGAGTTTGATGTTGCTAACGCGTCAATTTGCATACTGCGTCCAGGAAAAAATATATTAAAAGTATCTAATTATCTTCAGAGCCTTTATAAATATAACATAAATATTTATTTTTATCTGATATATTAATAATTAACTATTTTAAAAATATTAGAATAATTCAAAGAAATAGAATACCTCGATAGCATGGTTCAAAAAATTAGAATATTCAAATTTTTCTTATAAGTTGAGAGAACGGCTGCTGGATTAACATCTGTGGGACTATAAAATGTGCTCCGTTGAAAATGAAAAGTCGTTTGGCATTTGATTGTAGCGTAGTATTTTCTTAATATGGGACGAAAGAGCGATTTATCTGAGGCTGTGAAATATCGTATTGTGTACTTGCACGAAATAGGAAAAACACAACTTTTTATAGCAAAAGAAGTGAAATGCTCTCAAGCAAGTGTGAGTAGAGTTTTGAGAGAATATTCTAATAATAAGTGTTTTCAAAATAAACACTTTAAAAGTGGTCGAAAGCCAGTAACTTCAAGAAGAGATGAAAGGCAATTGAAAAAGATTGTGAAGAAACATCGTTTTCGGAGTGTGAGATATGTGCATAGAAAATGGAAAGAAATGGGTAAATGTCTCCAAATCTACAACACTACGACGACTTCGCAAATTAGGTTTTAGATCACGTGTGCCTAAGATAAAGCCATTCTTATCATCTAAGCAAAGGGCTGCTAGAGTTAAATGGTGTAAACAAAGGCTATTTTGGGATCACGACGATTGGAAAAAGATATTTTTCAGCGATGAAAGTGTGTTTTGTGTGTCTCACGGAAATCAAGGTATACGTGTCTGGAGACTCAAACATGAAGCTTATAAGAAAGAATGTTTAAAACGTTCGGTTAAATTTGCGACCTCTGTTATGGTATGGGGCTGCATGACTGCTGAAGGCCCAGGCAGGTTGTTTATTGTTTCCACAACAGTCAATTCAGAAGTCTATAAAGAATTTCTTGAACATTTCATGATTCCTTCAGCTGAGGATTTATGTGATGACGATTTCTTGTTTCAGCAAGATTTAGCTTCTCCCCACACTTCCAAATCAACAACTAAATGGCTCAAAGATAAGGACATACCTGTACTCCCTTGGCCTGCAAACTCACCCGATCTAAATCCTATCGAGAATTTGTGGGGAATTATGAAGAAACGACTTCAAGAAGTTGCGCCTAGAGACAAAAAAGAACTTATTTCTAGTATAAAGAGCATATGGGCGAATTTGGATAAAAAACATTGTGAACCTTTAGTTAAAAACATGCCAGAACGTTTAAGAGCTGTCATTAAAGCTAAGGGTGATGCAACAAAGTACTGATTAGCAAGTAAAAATACTTAGAGTTTAAATTATGTTCAATATATTTTCATTATTCTAATTTTTTGAACCATGTTAGAAAGTACTCTAATATTTTGAATTTTTTGTTGTTAGCTGATTTAAATATATTTTCTATTTCATTGTAATGTGTTTACATTTTTATAATCTGCAAAATATGCAGATTCATATTATAGTACTTTATATTTGATATTGCTGATTATTTATTTGATAAATTCGATTTTCATTTCCCTTGACCGTATATCTTTTCATTATTCTAATTTTTTGAATCGGAGTTGTACAAACTTATTACTAGAGATTGACCAAAAGTTTGGTTTCGTATTCTTTTTTGGCTCAAAATCTGAGTTTCGCCGAAGAATTGCTTGTCGGTCGAAAATTTGGCCAGACCGAAACTATCTGTATTCCAAAAATCTCGCTTCTTCCTTCAAAAATTTACAACATTCTCATTCATTTGAGCCGATGCAGCTCAAAGGGAGACTCTCTTTATTTATTGCTATAAACTTCACTGTTTATAAGTCGTGACTGACTCAAGATGTGAGTGCAAATTATAAAACAAGAAATGCATATATGACTAAACCTTGAAGACACTTTTCATGTGCTTTTTAAAAGTTCAGAATTTAGAAAATTTTTAGTATGAAACCGTAGAAGTGTTTCGAATACACTTTGAGAAAATTCTAGTATAACAGATGATCATTTACAAATATCATTATAAAAGATATATCGATGTATATAAATTTAAAACATTTTTTAATTAGATGGAATTGGTATATTTAGAAAATTATTTTGTGTCGTTAATGAATTATTTACATTTTATTTTATTTCCTTCTTTAGGAGTTTCCCCACATTTGAGGTTTTCCTCAACCAAAAGCTAAATGTAACTTCCTTCGCACTCAACTCTGTTCTTCGCCTCTGTCTCTCTCAGTTCATATTTTTCCATGTGTTTTTTTAGATTAGAGTTCCAAAGTTTTCTCAGTGTTCCCTTTCTGTTCCTTTATTCTGGTTGCCAGTTCATTAGTGACCTTGGCAATCTACTGCTCTCCGTTCTTTTCACATGTCCAAACTAGTGATGGGCGATAACGAGATGTTTTTTCTCGATTTTCTCGATTGTATGGACATCTCGATACTTTTCGATTGTGTAAATTTTTTCTCGATGACTCCAGTTTGCCAATTGCTTTTATACATCATATATTATATATTATATACGTCATACATTTATCAAGAATCGTCTGCGGGTGAACTGGAATGAGTCGGCGTTAATAAAGACTAGGTGACTTCGCCCGCTAGTGGGCCCCTCCTTTAATCGGGGACCCTAAGTTATACGTAACCTTGTAATATGAAATCACGAACAGGTTACCCGCTATATACGACACCGTATAGCAGGCGTGGTGTGCACGCAGTACAAAATCTTGTAAAAAAATATAATCTCGAAACGAACGAAAAACGCACCAGATCTCTTGGGGGAGGGGGTCAAAGTGAGCGGAGGGACACAGTAGCTGCGTAATATGAATAAGTCGTCACAGGTCTTTAGGCCTTTCGAACCATATGTCACATGAGTGGTCCTTCCCGTGGGGGCAAAGAGGGGGAGGGGTGCGGGAGGTGGATAACATGAGTAAGTAGTCATAGGCCTTTCCAACAATATGTTACATGAGGGGTCTCGGCTAAATTTAGGAAAGTGTCCCCCGTGGGGGAAAAGTGGGGGGGGGGCGATCACCGGAAGTGCAGAACATCAATAAGTAGTCACAGACCTTTCCAACAATATCTCACATGTGGGGTCTTGGCTAAATTTGGAAAAGTGTCTCCCGGGGGGGGGCAAAGTGGGGGGACGGACACCGGAGGAGCATAACATCAATAAGAAGTCACAGACCTTTCCAACGATATCTCACATGAGGGGTCTCTGCTAAATTTGAAAAAGTGTCCCCCGGGGGGGCAAAGTGGGGGGGGGGACTGTCACCGGAGGAGCATAACATCAATAAGTAGTCACAGACCTTTCCAACGATATCCCACACGAGAGGTCTTGGCAAAACTTGAAAAAGTGTCCCGCGGGGGGCAAAGTGGGGGGGACTGTCACCGGAGGTGCATAACATCAATAAGTAGTCACAGACCTTTCCAATAATATCTCGCATGAGAAGTCTTGGCTAAATTTGGAAAAGTGCCCGCCAGGGGCAAAGTGGGGGGGACGGACACCATAGGCGCATAACATCAATGAGTAGTCACAGACCTTTCCAACGATATCTCACATGAAGTGTCTTTGCTAAATTTGGAAAAATGTCCCCCGGGGGGGGGGGAAATGGGGGGGACTGTCACCGGAGGTACATAACATCAATAAGTAGTCACTGACCTTTCCAACGATATCTCACATGAGGGGCCTTGGCTATATTTGGAAAAGTGTCCCCCGGGGGGCAAAGTGGGGGGACGACCACCGGAAGTGCATAACATCAATAAGTAGTCACAAACCTTTCCAACGATATGTCACATGAGGGGTCTTGGCTAAATTTAGAAAAGTGTCCTGAAATTTCATATATTATAAATAATATTTATCGGAGGGCTCCATAAAAAAATCCGATCTAAAATGATAAAAACGGAAAAACTACCCCCCGCAGTGGGAGCCATATTGGGGAGGGGAGGAAGAAAGTCTCATAATATGAAAGAGTCATTCGAGAGCTTTCCGATAACATATCACATGACCGGTCCATAAAAAGTTGGAAAATTGCTCCCCCTCCCGCCACCCTTGGGTCCACTCTTTCGCCCCGGAATTTACGCAGCCCCCACTTTAAAATTTTTATGTTCAATAAATAATATTTACCGGAAGAGATCTAAAATGATATTTAAATTTATTATAGAAATCGGCTACGGTTTTAAAAATTTTTTCGCCCCCTCCCCACCCCCTGAATTTTACCTTCGGGGGAAGAAAGGTTCATAATATGAAAGAGTTGTCAAAGGGTTTTTCGATAATATGTCACAGGAAGAGTTCGGTAATTTTTTTTTAATTGCGCCCCGCCCACTCTCACGTCCTCGGAATTCACCCGACCCACCTTCCTCTTTGAAATCTTTATATTTAATAAATAATATTTATCAGAGGGCTCCGGGTATGTGACAGCTTGGCAGGGCTAAAATAAGAAAAACATTGAAAATTAAAGCTTCATTTCACAGATCATTGTCATGCTTATTTCTCTGTCCAGCTCACCCCTCGATATCTCATCTCGGCCCTTCTTGGCCGAGCGTGAAATGACAATCATCGAGAGTAACATTTCGAGGAAGGACGAAAACTGATTTCTCATTCTCGACAATGTCATATGAAATATTGAACAGAGACCGAGAGCGAGAAACGAGAATGGCAATGGGAAGTGGGAAGTAATGAGTTACAATCGGTGAGATATCTCGAAGCAAGCGAGAGGTCTGGCCTCGAGAGAGTTCTCTCCTCGAGGTAGACGAGGAGAGAAGAGCAGCAGAAAATATATCTCGAAGTGCGAGAGAGAGGGCGAGAGAAAGTGAAGCTTTCAGAAGAGTCAAACTTACCGCGCTTCTGTGGTCAGTCATGATTTTCCAAAGGAGTACATGTTCTTTTCCATTCGCTTTTGTTATTAGCCGATATTGGTTAGGAGGCATAGTGGTTTAAGTTATCAGTTCGGGTTTCAGTTCTTGATATAGAAGTTTTCTAGTGAATTTGGCGGCGCCAGTTTGTCTTTGATTTTCAATGTTTCTCTTATTTTAGCCCTCCTAAGCTGTCCCATATCTCTTAATATTAGAATGTTATTGTTAAAACAAAACTGCACTGCAATTATGTGTTTTCAAGATTTTAAGTGTCGCCTCAGGAAAGAGGATTTTTCAAAATTATTTTACCCCACTCATGTAACATATTAAAATAAGGGTAATCTCATAACCTTTCTAAATCTACCTTCCTTTTGTCAATCCACCGTTAATTTTAGACCCCTGGGCTTAAAATGCTCTAAAGGCATATACTTAGCAGCGGTTTTTTTCGTACTGTGGTACGGTATCTTGCACTCATAGGAAAATTATAAGACTAACATCAAATTGTGTCTAAAATCGAATAAAAAATATGGACATATGTTTCTTAATTTTAACTCCCTTCTTCGCCTCAAGAGGGCGCTTTAAAGTTTTGTTTCTTCAAACCTTTAGTATACTGTTTGTCCAAAAAATATAAAATTCACAAAATAAAGTCTTTTCACTCTCCCCTATCTTCTCGTATCAATTTTATTTTTACTACCACCAGGGGACGCCGCCCAGTGAAACATTTTACTTTTAGCCTCAGGCTATTGGTATTTTTCATCTGTTTTTCATAATGTTTTGTCTCATTGTTTTTCTTCATTGTAGATACTATTCTCCAAGTTCTTGACCCATTCTGACTACTTGGGCACTCATTCTGGACCAGCTGTGGCCCATCGGGCCCTCTTCATTTGTCTGGCTCTAATCACACGCTTCACTTGTTCTTTTACCATTTTTCTTTTCTTCAATTTTTTTCTTATTCAATGGTTTAGTTTTTTTTATCATTCTCAACTTCCCCTAGTCCTCTCTTACATGAAGTTAACTTTCATCCTTGGTCTGCCCTGTCAGTTTGGGGCCTAATGCCCCCTTTTTTTTGGGGGGGGGCGTTTCTTCTACCTTTTCCAGACCCATCATCTAATACCACGTTGGTAAGGATTGGAAAATTAAAATTATCCAAAATACCAAAAATGAAGTCCATTGATGTTTTATTTTAGTTATAGAATTCCCTATTAGCGGATATATTTGTCTGTTTACTTTTCTATTTTTCGATAACACTCCTTTGTTTTCGATAAACGGAGAAATTCAACAGCATTAGACACACTTTAGACATTTAGGGAACTTTCACTTGTATCAAAACTTCTGCCTTTATGGAAAAGAAGAAAATGCTAATCGGTTCTAGCTAATGCGCCTAAAATAAAAAATGAGCAGTAAATGTGTTAGAAACTAGCTACTTTGGATTTTGATACAGACTTGAAGAGTCATGTTGGAATCCCTAGGCACTGGAAAACAATTTCCGTGTTAGGCAGGTTCCCTCTTAGCAGTTATATTTGTCTGGTTGCCCTTATGTTTCTCGATAAACGGAGAAATTCCACAGCATTAGACACACTTTAGACATTTAGGGAACTTTAACTTATATCAAACTTTCTGCCTTTATCGAAAAGAAGAAAATGCTAATCGATTCTACCTAATGCGCCTAAAATAAAAAAATGAGCTAGTAAATGTATCAGAAATTAGCTACTTTAGATTTCGATACAGACTTGAAGAATCACGTTGGAATCGCTAGGCACTGGAAAACAATTTCCGTGTTAGGCAGGTTCCCTCTCAGTAGTTATATATGTCTGGTTATCCTTACGTTTTTCGATAAAGCTGTCTTGTTTTCGATAAACGGAGAAATTCCACAGCATTTGATACGCTTTAGACATTTAGGGAACTTTAATTTGTATCAAACCTTCTGCCTTTATCGAAAAGAAGAAAATGCTAATCGATTCTAGCTAATGCGTCTAAAATAAAAAATGAGTTTTTAAATGTGTCATAAAGTAGCTACTTTGGATTTCGATACAGACTTAAAGAGTCATGTTGGAATCGCTAGGTACTGGAAAACAGTTTCCGTGTTAGGCAGGTTCCCTCTTGGCAGGCATCTTTATCTTACTATCCTTACGTTTTTCGAAAGAAACTTTTGTTTTCGATCAATGGAGAAATTCCACAGTATTTGACATTTAGGGGAACTTTAAACTGTATCAAACTTTTTGGAGTTATCTAAACAGTAGAAAGGTTATTTGATTCATCAAATGCGCCATAGTTACGCGATTTGGACATTGCAGTTTCATAAAGAAGAAAGGGGAATTTATTCCAATGCAAAGAAAATCATTTTAAAGTACTGAAATTCAAATGAGATATCTTTATAAATTTCTTCCATAAGATTAGCATTAGCGAGCAGGTCTTTTCAATTGACTGAAGTAACCCCTTAAGCCTAAATCAGGAGAAAATAATTACGATAGCAGAATTATCGAGCAAACCCTATCACTACTATGAAAATTTCGGCCAGAATAATAGCTAAGTTTTCCAAAAATTGTTTTTAGCTCTCTCGTTATAATCGATTGTAAAACATCTCGATTGTAGATTCTAGAAATTAATCGATGGCTATATCGATTGTGATTTTTTACGATGACGATTTTTCTCGATTGTCGAATTTTCAAGAATCGCCCATCACTAGTCCAAACCATCTCAACCTTTTCTCATCTATCGTTTGCATAATATTTGTCTTCACATTTAATTGATTTCTTATTTCAATATTTGTCTTTCTTTCCAATTTCGATGTTCTTGCCGATCTCCTCCAGTAATCCATTTCCGTTGCCAATAGTTTCTTCTTCTTTTTTTATTGATTGTCCAAGTTTCTGCACCATATAGTAAAATACTTTCATGTATTGTATTATTGATTGTAATCAGTAATACAATCGACACATCAATACAAAAAATAATCATTATTTTCGTGTTAGTTATTACATTAAAGGTGCATAACATAGAGTTTAAAGCTGATATTGCATACCTTGTAGTTACTACTCTTCTATTTATTTTCATTTCTGTTTCATCTTGTTCCTGTAGTTCTGATCTCAAGTATTTAAAATGAGATACCTTCTTTATCCCTTTGTCTTCTATTATGATATCTTCCTTGAAACCGGATGTTAAGCATTCAATTTTTCCCAAATTGATATTCAGTCCCTATTTTCTATATGTGTCCAAGAATTTCCTCATCATATTGTCAATATCATACTCATCTTGTGCAATTATCACTTGATCATCGGCAAAAATTGAGTTGAATAAATATTTATCATTCGTTAATTTTAGACCCGTCTTTTCTCCTTTCTTTTGTTCAGTCCTTTAACACAATATTCATATATATTTTGAACATTTTAATTTATATGGAAATAAAAAGCGTTGGTCAGAGGCACTTGCTATAATTACACTCATAATTAATTAATAATTTTGCATCTTTATGTATGTGTTAATAATTGTAAAAAAAAAATGGAAATTTTCGTTTTCATTTTAGTTTTCGGACAAAAATAGGAAGAATACCGAAATTCAATTTCTGTTTCGGTTTCGGCCTTAAAAATCTGTTTCAGTCGATCCTTACGTAATACATACACATACTTCGAAGGATAAAATCGAGGGGTAAGGGATTTTATTTTGGTCAAATGTAAAAAATTAAAAAAGAAATGCTTGGGCAATTTCCTAAGGAGTGCGTAAGGGTTTTTGGAATATTGCAAGCAATTAACTTGCTTTTAGTAACTAGCCTTATATGCTGAATTTATTTGGTAATACTTAAAATGCCGATGCAAATCGAACTTTAAATGTTCATACAATCGTTTCTGAAAACTAATGGCATTATTCTGTTCCAAAAAGATATGATATTTGTCATCAAAATACACATTAGCATAATTTTGCATTGTGAAAATTTCAAAAGACGATCAAAAACAGCGCAACATGTTTTACGACGTAATTTTGAAGGATTTTTTCTATCTCATGTTTTAAGCATGTGTACATTAATATCTTTAAGAAATTAGCAGTAAAATAAGAAAAAATAACTATTTTTTTTTTACTTTTTTTATTTTAAATGTTTTAAGACCAGAAAGATAACTAAGGTGCAACTTATATTTTGCGCCAATCTTTTCTCTCAAAAGTATCAGATTTTATTTTTATAATTTAATTATATTTTTTATTGATATTCTTAGTTAATAATTTTATAAAAAATGCATGTATATTCTCTTCGCATAGTCATTTCTTGCAGTTAATTGAATTATATTCTTTATCATTATCAATTTAGAATCTCTTATTTTTGTCATTTTGCTTCCAAGCATTCAGTTTTCAAGCATTTCATAATTATCTGATTATGTAGAGCAAACTGTAACTAGTATGTAAGGTCCTTGCTTTTTGCAAATATTAGATAAATTTCTGTTTGGCAAGCTAAGAATTTCACAACTCTTAAAAATGGGAGCCAGTAATCTTTAATTTCTCCAAATTGAAAATGTTTTTTGAATTTGCAGTTCATACCAAAATAATTTAGCCTATATAAAATACTCCATTCTTTATAATAATAATAAAAAAATTACTTCATCATTTTAAAATAAGGGTAAGTATTGGGATTTGTTTTAATTCAAAATTTTATCATTATAATAATATATTTTATTTTACAAATAACTTTATTTATTTGGACTTTATTCTATCCTTAAACAGAAATAATTTTCAAATATGTAGAGCTTCTGTTATATCGATAAAATAATAATACATTAATATGATTACTCCCGATATGCTGCGACCAATAGCAACAAAGTTACGTGAGGAATTCCTAAGACAGCTAATGCAAGCATAAAACGAAAGAACTCGGAGCACGATATCTAATTATAAAGTTGTAGAGCAAGAGTTAATCAGTAGCAAACATAATTAAAAGTTCATATAAAGCCGTTCTCACTGTAGCCTAATACATACGAAATTAATGTGCCACGTTTCTAATCTGCATATTCATATTTCACAACACTTCTGGATTTTCCACCATTATTAATACTTAAAACAAGATAGTAAATTCCATGTTTATAAATATTTATCTCGAAATAAAATCAAGTATACAAATATAAAACTCACTAAAAGCACAACAATCTCGTTGAATGCACTTGAGATTAGTTTATAATCATTATATGAGCCCATTTGCTAACTTCATGTTATCTAAATTATATTTATGCAATAAATAAATTAATGTTCTTTTTGCGTTAATGTTGCTTTCTTTTTTTAATTTAAACACGTGATTTCTGAAGTCTTACAACGCAGAAAAAGTTAACTTTTGATTGGAGTAATATAAGCTAAATGTTATTCCACATGTCAATGGAAGAATTATACATGTTATTATGTAGTTAAATTTGCAATTTTATGCACAAAACATAAAGGTGTTCATAGGGTATCTTACAAAAGAGGAGAAGTGATACTGATGTAGTGAAATAGAGTGCTAGAAGCACAGTGTTATTGAGTCAGTTTACAATCGCTACATTTTATAATACGTAACGGATATTTTAGTGTTATACGGGCGCCATTTCTGGCATTTCTCGTCATGTCACAACATTTTCGCAGAAAGCAAATTTGTTTTGTTGGACATATTGTTGAAAACTTTCCTCCATTGTTAATGTTGTCAATGAAAATCGAGATTCTACTTGTAATGAGGCACCTTGTGATTTTGAAGAATATGATTTTTATGAATACTCTCACTTCTCTTATTAGGTAACGACAGTTTACAAATCCCTATATTGAATATAGCGACATGTTATTTTTTTTTCCTTTTAACCCTTTTGGTTCTGAATTATAAATCAGAAATTTGTTCCTCTTCAATAATTATTTTCTATAATAATGTCTGAAGATAGCCAAAACAACTTGTATAATAACAATTTGATTTTTAGATAGATTTTTAAGTAAAACTGATTTAATAAATCAGCAGACAGAGTATTTGTTTTTGAAAAATATTTGTAAGAATAGTTAGATTAATTAACAAAAAGTACTTTTATGGGCACCACACAATTCTTACAAGAACAATGCAAATAAATGTATTGCGTTCCTATCTGTAACTGAGAAGTGTTTTGTAGTTGCAAATTTTTCGTAAAACATTTTTTAATAGGAGATAATATAAATCCATGTAAATGGTTGGGAAAATAACCAAATTAAAAAATATTTAGCTTCGACTGTTTCGATTTTCTTACTGAATATGATCTAGCAAAGTACTTTGTATGAAAAGTACCATATACTTTTATTAGTTGGCGAATTAAATAAATTTTATGTTGCATTTTCTTTAATGGGTCTCGAATGTCCCATCGGAGCATAAAGGGTTAACATTACTTCATTTTCACTAGATTTTTATTCATCCAAATATTTGTAATGTAAATTTTCCCTTATGTATAGATTGTGTACCAACACTTTTCAACGAAAAATTTAATATTTAAAAAAATAAAAATAAGACTTGTATATTATTTTTTTGCAGATTTTATTAAAACTACCCCAAGTGATACGCAATCGATGTACTTTAATATCTTTCCTTAGCATCTACTCTCAATTAAGCATCATTATAAGATACTAAAAAAGTTTAAAAGCGTAACTGCTTCCGTGCTTTACAAAAAATGAATGCATATATATATATACAGATAAATATTTCCTAAACGTTTTAGAAAAATTCCACTCTCTTTTTTTTTTTTTTTTTTTTTTAACATTCAACTATTTATAATGCAAATTTTCTCTTATATAAAGATAATGTAGTGACACTTTTCAACGAAAAATGTAATATTTGATTAAATAAGAATAAGACTTGCACATTATTTTTATCAGATTTCATTAAAACTGCTCGAAGTAATATGCAATTGATGCACTTCATTATCTTTCGTCTGCAAAAAAGTTTAAAAACATGACTGCTTTCACATTTTTTTAAAAATGAGGATATAGATATATATGTATGTATGTATTAATACAGATAAATATTGTCAAAATTTTTAGGAAAAATTTTCTTTCTATTTGTTTTCATTATAAACAGAGTTATTTCCTGTGTAGTTTCGTTTATTTTAAGATAAAACTGTATAATTATCTTCCATTAACACAAAAAAATTACAATTCATTAAATAATTCCTGAGGATTTGTTTGTTTAGTTTTACTTGCTTCTCTTTATTTTCTTGGAGCTCTTTAATTTTTATTTATCAAATATATACTCATAAGGTTTTTGAAATAAATCTTTTTTTTTACATTTGAAAATTTATAAATGGTATTTTTTAATAAATTACCTTGGTTATTCTAATTTCAAAATATTTTCTAAGCGTATTTTAAGTAAAAAAGAATTTATTATATTTAAAATTTTCTCTTACACTTCACATCGAAGAAATGTTTTATTTAATGCTTCAACTTCAAATAAAATAAAATATAAAATTGTGTTTTACTTTATAACTCTAATTAGCTTTACTATCTTTTTTATACTTTTTACTAATTAGTTTTGCTTTAAAAAATACATATTTATTTTTGGTGGTTCACTTAAGTGTAAAAGTTTCAACTTAAAATAATTTTATTATCTTAATATTAGTATTTATAATACAATGTTTATATATATTTGTAATATGAATATTTTCTTGAAATTACATTTTTTTAATTAAATAATTAAATATTTAATTTTTATGACTTATGTTACATAATAGACAAAATTACATTTTAAATATACTTGATGTATTTGTCACTATTTGCATGTGGTATGACGAACTTATACAATGTTACAATATAAACTTTCGTAATTTTAATTCATGTCGTTTCATTTGAGCTGCATGAAAGGTGTTTGACTCAAAAATGATAATTTTTTACACGATTGCTTTTTTTTCAATGCCTTTTATTACGTTCAGTATTGCATATGGTGTTAAAGAAACTCTATAACAATTATCTTTTTATTGTAAAGCATTCTTACAATTTTTAGTTTTCAATGAAAACGAAAATTTCATACAGATATGCGAAATGACAACAATTGTAAAGTGACATGTTAGACGTAGGGGAGCGCTTTCATATCTAAACCACAGAATGAAATATTTTCCATCCAATATTGAAACTATATTGTAGACTAGTTGAATGTGCCAATCCCAAAACTTTCTTCTATTTCATAAATCTTACTATTTCAAAAGTTAATACTTCATTATTATTAGTTCAATACTATACCAACTTTTATTTTCATCTGAAATTTCTTCTGCTTCAGTCCATGAATCGGTTTAAAAACGAGTTAATCTCGATTACGATATATATTAAAATCAATAATTTTTCTTTATTCTGTTGTACATCAGCTGTTCGCGAATAATCGACTTAGCGAGATGCGGAGTTCCCGGTACTTCACGAACTGTAGTGTAAAATAGAATCAATACAAAAACCCTTAACGGGTTAAAAGTTTGTGACGCAGCGCTTTATCTTATGCTCTAAGAATTTTAAATATGGAACTTAAAAATAATGATATCAAATTTTGAGTGACACTATGATATTAATTATAATATCTATATACATTTATTTCATCATTTTAATTTTTTATAATTGCATGTGCAAAAATTATGTTCATTTTAAAAAGATGTATAAAAGTTTATTCATTGATGCATTATCATCCGTATCTCTCATAAATTCAAAATATGAGTTTTAAAAGATATGATATCAACATTTAAGTGACGCCTTGATGTTGCTTAAAACGATTAGTTTTAAAATTCAATTTAAATTTTCTTTTGGCTAAATACATTTACACATCTAAACAATACGTTTCATTTTCCAATGCACTGTTGAATATATTACTTTCACTGAATCTATATAATGCACTGAAATGTATTCATTTGAATAAATTGATTTATCTTTTGTGCCACGCTATCCAAAAATCAAAAGTAAAATTTATGTAAATAGTTTTTTTCGTCATATTATCCATTTGCATACATTTAACTTAGTTTGGATACAATGACGCAAAAACTATTTACATAAATTTTACTTTTGATTTTTGGATAGCGTGGCACAAAAGATAAATCAATTTATTCAAATGAATACATTTCAGTGCATTATATAGATTCAGTGAAAGTAATATATTCATCAGTGCATTGGAAAATGAAAAGTATTGTTTAGATGTGTAAATGTATTTAGCCAAAAGAAAATTTAAATTGAATTTTAAAACTAATCGTTTTAAGCAACATCAAGGCGTCACTTAAATTTTGATATCATATCTTTTAAAACTCATATTTTGAATTTATGAGAGATACGGATGATAATGCATCAATGAATAAACTTTTATACATCTTTTTAAAATGAACATAATTTTTGCACATGCAATTATAAAAAAATAAAATGATGAAATAAATGTATATAGATATTATAATTAATAGCATAGTGTCACTCAAAATTTGATATCATTATTTTTAAGTTCCATATTTAAAATTCTTAGAGCATAAGATAAAGCGCTGCGTCACAAACTTTAAACCCGTTAAGGGTTTTTGTATTGATATCAGTACTTTTTTTAAGTTAATGATAAAAAAAAATAAAACAACAACAACAAAAATTAAAGACCAGACAAAGAATTCATAGTTCGATTTCTATTCACCTTCAATCTCTCCCCCTCCCTCCCCGCAAAAAAAGATGCCTCATATTTCAATTTTAAAGAGCACTGTGCTATGAGATTTTTTTAAACCACTCATTGGTAAATATGGAAGTAATTCACAACATGCATGTTTAGATGGTATTTCTGTTGGTTTGTTTCAGAGATATAAAAAGCTATGTTAAATTTTACTAAATAAAAAATTTACTGTCTTAAGAAAAATAGCAAGAAATATTGCTCTTTAAACATACATATATATATATAAATTTCCACCATCCTTCTTTAAATCTCTTTATTGGCAATAATAGTAAATCATATAAAATAATCTCCTGAGCCCCAAAAATTTCACTTCTCCCTTCTCACCCATCTCTCCAGCTTACCTAAATAATTGAAATCTTTCAAACTTTAGTTTGAAAAAAAAATCTGCAATATTTGTTGCTCACTAACATAAATAAATAAAGCCCTAACTCCCCAAATGTACATTTCTCCTCTCCTCTCCCCCCCCCCCCCTACTGCACAGCATAAAAAAAAGCACTCGCAGATATTAAATCTTTAGGGTTTTTGGTGAGTGAATTACATATGAAGATAAATACGATAGATCTTTCTAACACACCTTGGGATGAGAAGTTCTGCATATTACAGAATTTTGCATTATATAGATCATATTTCATTCATCATTAAATTTACCTTGTAAACGTGCTTTAAATTACATTCCTTGGAACTAGAAATAGTGAAAATTATAAAATTTTACATAATAGTATAGGTGCAGATTCCCAATATCTGGAAGGAGAAAGTGGCTCCTAAACCCAAAAAGTCCAGTGGCCTCATTGTGAAACAAACACATAAAAAGAATTTAGTGTTTGTAAGGGACTGAATTCAAAGTGGAAAATAATTTATTTTATATATACATATGTCTATGTACAAGAAAACACAGACTAATTACATCAAATGGGTTTGTTTAATTTAATCACAAAATTCTTTAATTATTAAGTCTAATACAAATCTTAAACTATGTTCATTCAGAAGATATAGTTGGACAAGATACATTTTTAAAAAATGTAAAGCTAAGCAATCATGGTAGTGGGAAATATTAGGATAACAATATTTCTAATTTTGATTTTATCGTATAACATTACATTAAAAAATTTGTGAATGTGAAAAATTATTTAGCGCTATAAAAATCAAAACACACTTCAGACGTTTGTTTTTCTATGTAATACAATAGTTTTCTGTGTTAAACAGATCATTCAGGATTGTAGGAAGGAAAATACACTGATTTCATTTTTTTAAAAAGGTAGAAATCCACCATTAGCAGAAAAGGAGCATCCCTGTATAGCGTATGGCGACTGAGACAATGAAAGTTAGCAGCCGAAGCAAAAAATTTAGTCGTCACATGGCGACTGTGAATCTGCACCTATACATAATAGGATCACAGGGCCAAAACTAGCCTTTTTTGTACCCGGCGCAAACATGGATTTTGGTGCCCTCCCCCCCTCTTCTGTAAAGTATATTTACAAAGATAATTTTATTAATTTTCTAATAGCCGACTTATTTTAAAATTTAAAGTGTGTAATCATAAGACATGTTATTCTGAACTACGTAACCTACAATGGCGGGTCCAAAGGGGAGGTCACAGGGGTCATGATTCCCCTCTGAACACCAACAAAAATTTTCTAAAGAGTATTTTTAAAATGAAATATACAGTAGAGTCCCGATTATCCAAGTCCTGCTTAACTGAGTTATTTTCTTCTGATGGATTGATGGCTTCCATTTTTATGAAACAGCCATTATAAATGAAGTGTTAGGTAAAGATGAAAAAGCAGCCGTAAAAAAAAAGCCATTTCCCTCCCCCCCCCCCCCCCCCACCATTCTGACCAGAAAATCAGAGTTCTAACTTTTTATGACTGCTCTTTCATCTTCACCTAACACTTCATTTATAATGACTGTTTCATAATAATGGAAGCCATCAATCCATCAGAAGAAAATGATCCATTCCAAAAGTATAATCCTTCATTTGGCGCCGGGGCACATGCCCACTCGCCCCCTTAGTTTTGGCCCTGATAGATCATGTCACACATTATTAAATTACCTTTAGCTCGTGACTGACAGTTTGGGGGCACTAAATGCATGGCTGGCAAATTTATTCCTTTTTCACTATTTTTAATAATGAAATCTTTGCCTTATTTTTGGCAGAAGTTTCTTATATTAAATAAGGCAAAAATTTCTTTTTTAAAAAATATTACTTTTGGAAGGCATGAATATAGTGCCTAAAAAAAAAAAAGACCCCGTCAAGAGCTGCCACCGATTATAACACTCATTTACAAAAAAATTTAATATATTGTTTTCATTGCTCCAAAATAATGCGTTAAAGAAGACAATGTATCAAATTTAGTGTTTCAAGAAATTAGCAATATTTGTGAAACACATGTGCTTCTTAACTGCAAAATTTATTGTTTACATCTGAGAAAAACATTATATGCATCTTCTGTATTAAAATTTTTTAGTGGCAGGCTTTTGTGATTGAACAAGGACTGCTTGCAGAATACTTTAATAATTTTACAATATAAAATTATGGCTCTCGAACTACTATTGATGAAATACAGTAATAGGGAGGGGAAAAAATCATTAAATAAATATAGTTTATTTTTAAAAAATTAATTGAATTTTCATCAGATATACTGATTATTACTACCATACATTATATGTAACATATTTATTAGAAAAATTACAACTATTTAGATGAAGTTTTAAAATGTAAACAAAATTATGCCTTATAAACACATCAAAAATACAGTTCGTTTTCGAAAGCTGTGCCTGACACTCTGAGACAATTTTACGATCCAAAGGGGTAATGCTGAGATGGGTATTTGCCGAAGTTCCAGTTGTATGTTGTCACTCAGCTAAACAGCCTCCGATCATCCTTATTTTGATAAAATCAAAACAGATCTGATGCATGCACAAAAGCACAGAAGGTTTCGCTTTACGAAAACAAACAGTACCTCTGAACAAAATCATTATACAGTAGACGCCCTCAAATCCGCTCAACTTGGGACCAGAGGTTGTGCAGATTTTAGAATTTCGCAGATTTCTGGTCCTTGCTTTGTTTACAGTTTTTAAACAGTCATTTGAGGGTATTTATGCAATCAAAGTTATAAAATATCCTTGCAATATAGTAAAATATTAAAATAATAAATTACAGTAATAAACTAAAATGATAAGAAGTAAGATAATTTAAAAAATGATTAAATTATTAAAGATAAAGATCAAGTAAATAATAATGTATAATTAAATCTGCATTATAAAGATAAGAATCATTTTCCTTGAATTATTGAATGAAACTTACCTCCTTCCTAATGGTACCTATTAATTTGCATCAAAATTATAAAGTAAGGAAGTTTTATTTCAAGTTTAGCCAGTCTTAATAGTCAAAAAATCTGGATTAAAATACATAAAAAGATTTGATAAAAAGATTGTGATTACCAATTTTTTTTTTTTTTTTTTTTTTTTTATCAGAAATAAATTGTACTTCCTTCCTAAAAAATCATGAGTTCAGTCATATTATAGAGAATTAATTACATACTGAAATACAAACGGAATGATATAAAATTAAAAAAATCTGAAATTTTGCCCTTACATCTGAACTGAAAGTTTCATTGTTTACATCTGTGATGATGTGCAGATTTAACGCTGGTAGCTGGTTGGGTACCCGGGCAGATACCCACTACAACCCTGAAAATTATTGCTTGTTTTTAGCACAACATATATTTGTTTTAAATGCTTTCTCGTCACTTCTTTATATGAAAAACAAATACAGGAATAAACATAAACATCGAATCTGATTTATGCCTAAAACTAAGATTGAATCAGATATGAGGAAGATGTGTTTGGTAAAGCAAGCATCACCCTTATCATTAGCAATACAACAGAATTAATAGTCATCCTTGTGCATATGTATCAATCTACACCAATATGCCATTAAGTATTGTAGCTTTTTTTAAAATCAAAACACTATATTTTGATAATGTACATATTAATAATATAGTAATAATGATACTAGTACTTTTTACTTGAATGTTAATATAAAGCAGTCAATCTAAGTATACCAATTTAATAAAGTAATCATCCAATTAAATACAGTAAAATCTGCTTAGACGGAGCACAAAAGACTGCACAAATACCTTGTTTTAGATATATTCCATTTACACAGGTTTTTCTGTAATAGCATGGAGTTTGTAACTTGGTGGTATGCGGAAGTATGAACTTCTATTCAGTGGTACGTCGACCTAAAAGTTTGGGAACCCCTGCTCTAGAGGGTAGCAATATTTCTACAAAATGGATTGCAGGCTCTTTTTAAGAGTAAAATTCATTGTTTACATTAAAGAAGCTGTCTGTTATACAGAGAATTGCATTAAAAAGATCTTTTACTGCAACAATGCTTTTACTACAATGCGGTCCTTTGACGAAATTCACATTTATCTCGTGATCCTTTGATGCAATTCATGTTTTTTTACAATCCTTTAACGAAGTTAGTGTTTTATCTGCGATCTTGTGTCAAAATTTGTGCTTTTTTCAACATGCTGTGACAAAATTTGTGTTTTTTCGCAATTATCTGACAAAATTTGTGTTATTTCCGCAATCCATTGACGAAATTCCAGTTTTTTGCGGCCTTTGGCTAAATTTGCGTTTTGTTCCGTGTTTTTAATCAATCCTTTGGCGAAATTCACGTTTTTAACCAATGCATTGACAAAATTCCTGTTTTTCGGCATTCCTTTGACAAAATTCGTGTTTTTCAGCGATCCTGTGACGAAATTTGCATTTATTTCGTGATCCTTTGGCGAAATTCGCATTTTTTTATGATCCTTTGGTGAAATTATTGTTTTATCCACGATCTTGAGGCTAAAATACGCACTTTTTCTGCAATAGTGTGACAAAAAGTGTTTTTTCCGCCATCCTGTGACAAGCGTTTTTTCGCGATCCTTTGATGAAATTAGTGTTTATTTCGTCATCCTTTGGCGAATTTTGCATTTTTAACGACATTAGTGTTTTATCCTCGATTCTGTGGTGAAATTCGCGCTTTTTCCTCGATCTTGTGACAAAATTCGCATTTTTTCGCAATAATCTGACGAAATTTACGTTTTTTCTTGATCATTTGACGAAATTCATGTTTTCTTTTGTATCTTTTGGCGAAATTCGCGTTTTTCACGATCCTTTAACGAAATTCATTTTTTCCTGCTATTCTTTGATGAAATTCGCGTGTTTTCCACGATGCAGTGACTAAATTCATGTTTTTTTTCTGAGTCCTTTGACGAACTTCGCGTTTTTTTCGTTATCCCTTGGTGAAATTCGCGTTTTTCCAATATATATATTTATTTGGTGGGCAGGATGACCGGGGCCGTTTGCCCCCCCCCCCCCCCCATACACACACACCCCCGGGTTTCCGTTTGTTTGTATTTTCCTCAAAAACTGCCATAAAAAAGTTGGATTTATATTTTTTTTGGAGGGGGGAGGATCAGCGTGATTATCCCCCCCCCCTGCACCTACCATAGGGACCGGCTGGATTCGCACCTGCCATATGGACACTAAATGGTAAAAAGTGACTATTAAGAAATTTTCAGCAGCTACCTTCCTACAAGGACAAAATATTTTTTTTTCAAGAGAAAAACAAAAACTGCCTAATATTCATAAAATATTGGTTGATGGTTTTTCGGGTGCGAGGCCCTTTGCGGCCGCACCTGTCGCACACTCGTAGGGACACCTCTGTCGGTATGAGGTAAAGGAGAATGCAATAACTTTGAAACGAAAGATGTTTGTACTTTCACTGAAAAAAAAATTAACAACATGTAAATATACATTTTTTCAGGGGTGCAGAAAATTTTTCTACTCCCAACATTTCCCCCAATCCACATGAAAATTTCCCAAAAATTTTACAGTATGTTGTAGGTAAATGCTGTTATTATCGTAGGTTCCAATATTTCTCAACTTATGCGCGAGTATATATAGCAGAGGTGATTTTGAGTGAAAAGCAAAAATTCTGAAATTAACAGCAAATTTTCTGAAAGGTTACAGCACAGTGGAGGAAAATGGGGGGGGGGGGGATCCACTCCCAGCACTATGTTTATTTCGTGGCCCTTTGACGAAATTTGCGTTTTGTAGCGATCTTTTGCCGAAATTTGCGGTTATTTCGCCTTTCTTTTGACGAAATTGGCGGTTGTTTTGCCATCTTTCGACGAAATTCGCGGTTGTTTCACGATCTTTTGACAAAATTGCGGTTGTTTCACGATCTTTTGACAAAATTGCGGTTGTTTCGCAATCTTTTGACAAAATTTGCGGTTTTTCCGCGATCTTTTGACGAAATCTGTGCTTTTTTTCGACGAGTTTTGTGGTTATTTCACCCCTTTTGACGAAATAAATGGTTGTTTCGCGATCTTTTGATGAAATATGCGAGTTTTTTCACGTTCTTTTGACGAAATTCGCAATTATTTAGCTATGTTTTGACGAAAATCATGGTTATTTTGTCCCTTTTGACAAAATTTGCAGTTTTTTGCGATCTTTTGACGAAATATGCGTTTATTTCGCCTTCCTTTTGACGAGTTTAGCGGTTATTTCGCCCTCTTCTGACAAAATTTGCGCTTATTTCGCCCTTCTACGAAATACGTGGTTGTTTCGCGATCTTTTGACGAAATTTGCGTTCATTTCGTGCACTTTGACGAAATTCGCGGTTGTTTTGTGATTGTTTGACGAAATTTGCTCTTCTTTCGCGATCTTTTGACTAAATTTGCGTTCATTTTCCGAACATTTGACGAAATTTCCTAGTTTTTTCGCGTTCCTTTGACGAAAATCGTGGTAATTTTCTCCTTTTAGACGAAATTCGCGGTTGTTTCACGCTCTTTTGACGAAACTCAATTGTTTTGCGATCGTTTGACGAAATTTCCGTTCCCTTTCGCGCTCTTTTGACGAAATTCGCGGTTGTTTTGCTATTGTTTGGCGAAATTTGCTCTTTCGCGATCTTTTAACGAAATGTGCGGTTTTTCGCGATCTTTTCACAAAATTTCCGTTCATTTTGCGATCTTTTGACGAAATTTGCGTTCATTTCGTGAGCATTTGACGAAATTTCTGGGTTTTTTTTGCGTTCCTTTGACGAAATTCGCTGTTATTTCGCCACGTTTTGACGAAAATCGTGGTCATTTCTCCCCTTTAGACGAAATTTGTGGTTGTTTCACGCTCTTTTGACGAAACTCGTTTGTTTTGCGATCGTTTGACGAAATTTGTGGTTATTTCGCGATCTTTTGACAAAATTTGCGTTTTTTCCGTAATTCTTGGACAAAATTCGCGGTATTTTTATGTCCGAATTTTCAGATTGATGAAAGATTTTTTTAAATTTTCGGAACCGAATGCCTTAATTTTTTGGAAAATTGGGAACAGAATCACCCGATATACGGTACATATTATTCAGAGATTGATTTTGTGAAGGTCACCATACGGATCTTTTTATTTATAGTGAAATTTTTCTATCTCAAGAAATTATGGAATTTGTTGTTAAAACCGAAATCAATGTATATGTTTCTGCAAAATTTCCCCCGATCCTAGATCGCCGGATCGGACATATTCTGCACCCCTGCATTTTTTTTTTTTTTTTAAGGAAGAAAAAGACGAGGTTTGTAGTATAAATTTGGCGTCCCCTCCGTGCCTGCACCATTCGTACAGCCCTGCTGAGATATATGTAAATCTGACAGCATAGCAAATTGGATTAAGCTTTCAACCTGGTCAAGTTATGCTAATATATTATCATGGTGCAAGAAGTTCATCCAAGCGAAGACTGACAAAATTTCTGAGTATTAGGAATAACCAAATGTAAATAAGGAAATGTAAATAATTAATTTCAAATCCATCTCCTCGCAAGAAGTACACAAATAAATACAGATTATCTATCACTTGAAAGTGACAGCACTTCGCACTCAGGAATTCACGTTTGTAATCAAAGATAGGTGGCGCTTTTAGACCTGCTAATGTTTGTAAACAGTTTAAGTGAACGCTGTTATCACTGCTGGCTTTCGCTTGTGTCTTGTGTTTGCCTCATGTGAATTGGTTACTTGTGGAATAAATTTTTTGCTTTTTTATGTCTCTTAATGGAAAATCAGCTTACTTTAGTATGTTTGTAATGTAGTGTGTAAAAAAACAAGTATTTTTATTATTATTATTAAAAATGGATTTTTATGATTGTTTTTCTGTGTTAACCTTTTTTGTGCCGACGATATTTTAAAGTACCATTGAAATTACTTTTCATAAAATTCATTTAATACATCTATTAGTAGTAATACAGTTTAGAATCAGCTATAGATACATTATTTTATCTTGTTTCAAAATCATTATTGGTTGCACAAAACAAAAATATTAAAAAAAAAAAAATTTCTTTTGCCTTTGCATCTTTTCAGTTTTCTTGACGTTAAAAGATTAGGGAGGGGGGGAGTTTCAGTTCGGAAATATTTCTATTGTAAGAACATTATATTTGTACATTTCCTAATTCTACAAAATACTAAAAAATATTTTTTAAATAAAAGATTTGAGTGGAGTTATAAATATTGCACAAAATCTCAATAAATTCAAATTTAATTAATTTTATTTGGCAAAATCCTTTTAAAATTTATTAAATGATTATGTAAATCTTCTAATATAGTTTAAAAAATTCACGAAAAATGCTTTAGAAGATGAAATTTTCATGAATTCATAATTTTTGACATAAAGGGTAAATCACAGTTAAAATTGTAGGTTTTTAAAACAACCGAACCGGTAATTAGGATATTAAAGAATATTTTTATCGTTAATTATTAAAATAATAGATGGTAAATGGATAAATAATAAAAACGGTAAATAAATAATTTCATTAGGTAATTTAATGCATGAAATTAATAGAATTCTTAGAATATAACAAATAAAAGAAATTTCATGGCAGTTCTTTATGTATTTGTAAAATTATTGCAGTTGCATAATTCTAAGCTGATGCAGATATATGTGCATTAACAACAAAAATAATAATAATATCTGTTAATTCATACATATACAGACTAAATATAATCATATTAATGGTTAGTCATACATTCTATCAACATTAACTACCCAAAATATTAAAGAAAAAAAGAAGAAAAAAGACATTTAGAATATATTAGTTTTCATGCTAAGTGCATTATGTTTCAATTTCTAATTTGTATGGACTCTGAAAATATTTATAATCATCGATAAGTTGACCATTTTGAAATTATTGTGATATTTATTAACCTTGATTGGGACGTAGCTCTTCCAATTAAAAAGTAAAAAAAAATTGTTACTTTTCATCTTTTATCAATTGCTTTCTTTGATATGTTGTGCTAATCCAAAAGTAGAAAATATTTTATAACCTTTTACTGAAGTAGTTCTTCCTAAACATTTTTATACTAATTAGATTTTTTTTTACTTTTTTCCATTCTCTTACTATAACTGTATAACAGATGTTATCATTCTGAAATTTTCTTTTACCTGAAATTTATTATGTATTTATTTATAAAAAACAAATAAGAATCTTTTATTTATTTATTTTATTTAATCTAGAAAAAATTATTTTATTTGTTGTGCTTATTTTCTATAAAAGAGTGAATAATTTGATTATTCAAAGAAAGTTTTTATGACGATGACCAGATTTAATTAAAGTTTTAAATGGAATGCTTTTTAAACCTGGTAACATCTATTTTAATATACTTTCACATCATTAAAAAAATATTTTAATCCATTATTTTTTTTTAATAATCTGATTTAAATCACGATTAAATTTGAACAAACTGTCAGCCTCAACGAGACATCGGATTTTCTGCTGATCAAAATTTTGTTGCAGTTTTTAGAGACGACAGGTATTTTATTTTTTTCATTTGGAAATAAATGATTAATCGGGATTTTTCGATTATCTAGAGTTGCATTGGGGCACATAGCAGCATGTATTATCTTTTTTTTGCGGTTTTATTCATATTTATTAAGAATTAAAAATCCCAAATGATATTTGACTCACGGTAAGTAATGCCGGTAATGCTAACGCGATGAAAGAAGCAGTGGTACCCTTTAGATCGCTAGAGGGCGAGTTTTTTGTTACAAACGCGAATAACTAAATGTAAATAAAGAAATATAAAATAATTAACTTCAAATCCGAAAGGAAACAGCGACTTAAAACACTAAATCCATCGTTATAGCGTAATTTGTAATTTCTGCTCGGTACACAAGTAAACATGGATTATCTTTATCTATCTACTGAAAGTCACAGCCCTTCGCGCTCATTGGCGCGATGTGATGACGTCAAACCTACTCATTACGAGGCTAATGTTAGCCTCGCACTCACTAATCACAGACGAGAAAATTACCAGAGATTAATGGTTGACTGGGCATTAACGGAAACGGAAATGTCAAAAATAAAATGAGTTTTACCAGATAAAAGATATGTCTTATTCACCTCGCCTTAATCACATTTGTATTATGTATCAATTTAAAGATAATCGTTAGAACCATTTTCGAGATTTTCAAATTAGGAACTTCCTCGATATCATACCAACGTTTTCACTTTAAAAATGGCTATTTAGATCTCAAAATATACTGCACGTAGAAATGTAAAAATTTCAGTATACGATTAGATTGCAGATATAAGATTGTTCTAGAAAATTCAGAACAATAGGACCTATATCTGCTGAGTTATTAAAAGGCGGCTTTTCGCGTTTTCTTCGATGTCGAGTTAGCTGTATATATGAGTTCCGCCATCTACGAATTCTACGATACGATACGATACGATTTTAAGGATACGATACGATACAATTTTAGGCTTAAGGCTGCGTCACTCGGAATACTACCGTCTTCCATGATTAAGAAAAACCTAAAAAAATGCGCAAAATTCGCTATCACAGCTCCCACTTCCGGCTGAATATTTCCAAATTGAAGCAGATAATAGCAGGCTATAGACAAAATCATACACAAAAATTTGGTTTAATTCTATGCATAACTTCATACACTTTTCGATGGTACAATAATGAAAATGCAACAAAAATTTGTGTTACAGTATCCCCTTCCGATGAAATATTTCCAAATTGAAGCAGGACCTACTGGCCATATCAGAAAACATACACAAAAAATTTGGTTGAATTTAAAGCATAACTTCATACACTTTTCAATTGTAGAATAACGAAAATGACACAGCTCCCTTCCGCCGGAATATTTCCAAATTGAAGGAGGACATGTTTGTCATAGTCAAAAACATGCACAAAAAATTTTGTTCAATTATATGTATAACTTCATACGTTTTTCGATGGTACAATGGTGTCACATGGACACACGGAAAGACAGACATTTTGTATAAACATTTTTTTTTAATCTCTTACACATAAAATGTGCAAATCAGTCGAAAACTGGAAGTTGAAAAAATGACGATTACAATGCTGTCATCTATTGAAGATAGAAGAAAGTAATAAATATATTAAAACCATTCTAATTTTTAAAAATCTACACTTTTTCTGATAGAGACAAAAGCAATGCTGTTCGTGATTTGTGAATATTATTATTATTATTATTTTAATGAATGGGGGTATACTTATATACCCCTGTTACTTATTACACCTAATTTCTCCTATTAGAATTTTGATTTATTTTGTGAATGTAATAAATATATTATTCATGCAATAATGTGTGTTTTCCTCTTATTTCTTTATATGTACATTAAATTTTATTGTGAAAAAAATATGTTCGAAATGTTGTATCTGAACTGCTGTTAAATGCTTCTAAGCATCCAAAGTTACAATAAAATTCAGTGCAATCATTTCCAAAATATAGTAGTATACGTCTCTTAATTAAAATGTTCATATGCTGGAAGCATCCCTTTTTAATTTCAGTTGTTAAACGCGAATGTGAACATTAACATTTGTCATTAAATTTGAAATATGCTCTCTAAACTAAAAATGCACGTGAACATTATAGACTCTTCATTAATTTAATTTAAAAAAAAATTATTTAACATACTTGAAGCTTTTTTGAGATGTTTACTTCGAGTTTCATACTTTAACTTACATAAGCATGACCTTATAAAACAAAACATTTTGTACCCTCCGTTACAGTAGTATTAAAAAATTACCGAATAATTCCTTAGAAAATAACTTAAGAACCAAGTAATGAAAAGACTATACAACCTCAGATCCTTGGCTTACAAGGCCAATGCTTTTCCATTTAAGCTAACTGGACCGACAACCAGCCAGCATATTTCGCTGGTTGTCGGCCCAGTTAGCTTAAATGGAAAAGCATTGGCCTTGTAAGCCATGGATCTGGGTTCGATTCCCGGCCTGGGCATTTTTTCGCTCAGTTGGAAATATTCAATTCGTATGATAACTTTACCAATCAGTTTGATTGTGTTTAAATAATAGTTCATATACGACCTCATCTACGTAAATCCTAAAACATATGAAAGATTAAATAAAAACACTAGAGTGTTTTTAGTCTATATTTTCTTATTAAAATTTTTACGTCCAGAAAGTTACGCTTTCCGTTCAGTTACACATTCATAAAAAAGTATTATTGAAGCCTTTCATGTAAAGGGGAAATACTGGTGTTAAATGGGAAATGCATATTTTATTTTAAGGAATTTTATAAAGGAATCTTTTAACATGCTTACATTTATGGCTTAATAATTACTGCTCTGAAATTTTCTTCTTTAATGAAATATTTCTAAAAGTCTTAATAAAGTCTTCCCAGAAAATTTCATCATTTTCGTAATTCATTGAAGCAAACCGTTTCTAGTAAAGAATGAGAAATTATCAACTGGAGAAAAATGTTCTTGAGAATACTTCGTAACGAATAACGAAACTTAATAATGAGATTTTTATACAAATAATGTACTATTAAGAGCTGAAAACTTTTTCAAAATGAAAATTGTCCTTTTTTTCACTTTTTTTTTTTCATTTTTCTTTTGTGTGTCTCCCAAAATACATTTAGTATTATATCAAATTTCAATTTAAAAAATTGTTCGGACGACAGTATTACTTATAAGATAAAATAGTTGTAATGTACAAAAATATATTAACACGTGTATCGCCATAATGATTAAAATTTTGTTATGTCAAAGCCAACTTTTTTAAAATTATTATTATTAGCTGAAAGCGACCTCAAATAACCATAAATCATAATTTTTATTCAGGTAAGTAATTTCCTAACTGCGAATCACGTGTGCATCTTGTGGCCTGAAAAGAATTTTGTGGCTGATGGGTCGCGCGGTGGTCACGTGATTCACATTTCAGACATGTTCAAACTTACATTTCATGACTCGTACGAACAGTTATATGCGTTTACCAATATTTACCCAGTTATATGCGTTTACCAGTTGTACTGTAAGTTGACCTAAATAGAATAAAAGTACAACTCCTATAATAAGCCACAGACCCCCAAATTATCACCAGTCAATATGTAATAATAGTGCATCGATTTATTATTTCTATGTAATATATCACAAATCAAGCATATCATTATAAGTATCTGGTGATCACAACCTTGGAGCAATGTGTAGATATAGTTTAATTTCTGCCTCGTTAACTATGTAAATGAGGCATTCTCACAATCTTTTCATGTCCCTGAATAATAATTTTTATTTTAGTACGTATTCTTGTGTTTTTTTATTTCGTACACTGGGGAACACCCCATTGCATGATTGCATAACAATATTAACGAGATAAATAAGTTTTGGACGATGTTGGGAACCCAAATACCAGGAAAACTCCTATACCGTCCCGTGTCCCTGATGCTGATTTTTAAGTTTGGAGCTGTCTGTATAAAATTGTTTCTATAGAACTAATTCGATGTATTTTTTTTCGATAAAGAGACAATCGTTTTATATAAATATGTATCAAAAAATTAAGCTGCACACACTTTTACGGTTGATATTATTTTTTTAACCCTATCCCTGGGTTTTGATTCCTTCCGTCCCTCTTCTAAACTTATACAGAAAATCACTTCAGATGCAGCCACAGAATTTTTTTCCATTTTTTTTCTGCAGAAATATGCTAGAGAAAGAATGTCTAAAATTCTTTGGCAGGAAATTTACTGTAGAATTTAAATCAGCATTTATATATCAATTTCAAGCATCGTGGCTTTATTGGTAGTCTTACCGTCCCCAAGGTCTATTCCTGCACATTTCGAAATAAATTAATTTTTAATTTTTATTTAATCAAATGTAAATAACTCTTTCTAAAAATCAATAAACATTGTGGCTATCACTTTCTCTTAACATGATTTGCCTAAAAATAGTGGTAATTTTCCTCACCGTCCCATCCTTACCATCCCTTTTTTTTCCATTACCGTCCCTTTTTTCCTATACCATCCCCTTTTTTTTCCTATACCATCCGCATTTTTCCTTATACCATTCCCTTTTTTTCCTTCCGTCCCTTTTTAAACACCCCTTTAAGACAGTGTTATAGCAAAATTTTGTATTAAAAATATTACATTGTTATTATTTCTTATTTGAATGTCCTGTGTGTACTATGTAAATTCATTATAAGTAAACATTTAGAAGAAAATAGAAAGCTATAGTGGTAAAATGGTAAGGAAAATTAAACTCGCAAGTTTAACTTAAATCTTAGTTAAATAAAACAAATTTCGTTGCTGACCATTTTTTCTTTATATTTGAATCATTAAGGCATCCGTCTATCAGATTAAAATGTCATTTTAGCAAGTTTAATTTCCACAGATTTTTATTCCCGAATGTCAAAAGATTGTGAGAATGGCCCAAATCTATTTATCCACATCCTTGATATCCATTAGCATTTCGTTTACATATGAATCGTATGTGAATTATGAAGCCTATTTTTTTAATGAAGCATAGCATGTGTATAAAAGCTATGAAAAAAACTTAAACGAAAATTATATGTTACACATAAATAATAATACTTTCTTACATGATATGTGTGACATATGATACAATTTTCCTTGTTATATTTTCACTGATCCAAAAATTAAAGTCATGGAAAAGAATCAGTTATATTGATTATCGAGTTTTTAGACATAAGTTTCACAATTTATAAAGGAATATTCTAACACACGTCAAAACTGCGACACATTAAAAAAATATTAATTAATTAAAAAAATAATCACTAATATCTCTCTATTCAAAAAATAAGTAACTACCGCTGTCACCGCCGCCGCCGCCGCCGCCGGTTTTGAATTTTTTGTGACCGGAGGTCTTTCTTCGTTAATATTAAGAAAAATAATACATACAAAAATATGAAAATCGGTAGTATTATACAGAAATGTTTGATAAACACGCTGATGCAGACAGTTTTCAAATCGAAGAATTATTTTAAGAGATATTTAATGCTAAAGTTGGACAAAATCGTTCCAATAAAAAAGTTTTATAGGAGCAAAAACTATACATCGGAATTTAATAATTTTTAGATCGTTTTATACGTTATAAATTCTCGGTGTGCAGAATTCATTTATTTTTTTAATTTGACTCATTTTTCGAGGTTTCATTTCAATTTAAATTCAAATTTTCAGCATTTCGAGAGATATTTTTTACTTATTTTAGAAAATTGTACTAATTTAACCTGTTGCCAGCTGTATAAACAACGGAAACAATAATGTTTGCTTCAAATTAAAAATTAATTTACACGTGACTATTATAAACAGAAAAGATACTTTCAAATTAAAATTAAATAATTGCGTATAAAAAGCAGGAACTTCATATTTCGAGATGATCTTTTCCAGTATTTTTGCTGGGACAGCGCAAATAATATTTCATTTCTAACAAAAGTATTTTCACGTGAATATTAAAAAGAGAAAGAGAAGTTTGGTGAAAATTACGTCAGAAAGAACTTTCTTTTCACTTTGTTGAAAAATAACGGGACACAAAGACTCTGTTTACTTAATTCATTTTATATTAGCTTATTTTTAAATGTTTAATAATTTTATTTAATCAAAGACGAAAACAGCCATTGTATCTTTTAACAGCACCTGATTTTTCCTTAAAATTCCCCAATCAAAGAGAAATGAATAGAAACCTGTTTATAGGGAGATCGCCACTGTTTTTTAATTTATAATTCAATCTTTTAAAATCTTTTTCAAGCCAATCAAATTAGCGGGCTTTAAGAAAATGTGGTGTCTGAACGGGGGTTGGCGAGCGTAGCTCGTAGGGGGCCCAGCCCCCTAGTATATCAAATATTTCATTCATTCATTAGTTTTAAAGAGAAGATGCTATTTTAATCTATTTTTATTATTTTTTAAATGTATGAAAAATGTGATTTTTTTTTCAAATTTGCATTCATGGAACAGTAACTATACATGAGGAGTTCACAAGCATAGACCAAGTCCATTTTGAAAAAAAATGAGATAGTCCGTTTGAGGGTGCATAAAATCTGTTTTATCCACTCCCACAGTCAACCAAATCTGTTTTCACATATTTTCTCATATGCGAGTATTCCATCTGTTTAAAATATTTCTTTTTTGTGGGAGTGGATAACACAGATATTATGCACCTTCTAAATGGACTATCTTATTTTTTTAATGGACTTGGTCTACTTTGGTTGTGACTCCCTCATATTGTAGAAACTATGAAGGGTTTTCAAGGAAAGGAAATAGGAATAATGAGAATTATGGATTTAATGAGATCCTCTGATATGTGATTAGTGAATCATATTTGACACTTTTTCCATTAGCCATATTTTCCTCAATCTAACTGTTATTATCGTGAAAAGGAATAGATTATTTTATCTAACTAGTTTTTAGACATAATTTTGACAGTTTGACAAGGCACATCTGAACCATTACGAGAACTGATATACATTAAATTTCGTACACTAGCTAGAAAAGTATTCACATCACTCATACGCGTGAAATGTGTATATCTTCTATACATATTTTTTTTAAATACACTTTTTAACTTTTTGAAATTCTGTAATTTATAGCAATTACGTAAACTTTTTGCATTCATGCAGAAGGTAACAATAAATTCAAAAAAGAAGCAGATTAATGTTCGTTATCTCTAATAAAATAATGTTTAGTATATATTATCATTTTAAGGAAATTTACTGAATGAAATTATTAATATGCAATGTAAAATTCTTAAAACAGTTCTGTTTTTATGAATTTATCCATATATAACACGTTATTAATAACAAATATTACGCGCTGTACAATACAGGATTTTCACACATAAAAAAACATCAGGACGCATAAAAATCAATAATTATTCCAATTAAAAATAATAAATGACTAAGGGAATTTAATTACGGATTAATGAGACCCCAAGAATGGAATACTTTTAGTGGAAAAGTACATCTAATTTCAAAGTACAATGAAATATGATGCACCAATTTATGATTACTAAAGAAAAATGGTTCATATTATTAAAAGACTTTTCTGTTATTCATTAAAATAAAGAAACTCTCACAGAAAATTAAAATACGTAATCGTAATATTTAAAATGAAAACATTATGGCTACCATCGATTAATTACTATTTAAAATAAAACGAACATTCTACCCTAAACAGAACATTTAGAATTTTTTTCAAAAGAATACAGCCCAGAAGAATTAAAATTTCAGCCTCGAGTAATTAACATACAAATGTTACTCAATTATTACTCGACTGCTCACAAAAATTTGAGTGTCATTTTTTGACCGTGGACAAATTAAAATTTTTCATTCCCTTATAAAATGGGGAAACAGGTAGATTAATTTTAATAAACGTGGAACTCGAATACTTGTCTACGCTTCGAGTGTATTATAGGCTATGGTTATATAGCCAGTGTTTCCTGTAATAACAGGATATCTCCAAAATGCCTTTAAATGGTTAAAAATATATACTATAAAAAAATACTACCACGAATCCAGCAAGGCTCTGTGGTGCAGCGATAGCATGTTCATGTTAGAAACGGAGGAATGTGGGTTGTGATCCAGCTTAACCACCAAGGAAATTAGAAAGATTGTCTTATTTTTGAAATGCCACACTGCGCTTGTAATTGAGTGTATAAAAAAGTTCTAAATATGAAATTTGTAGAAACTTTTGTCTTCTTTAAGATTGTAATCAACAAATAACACGCTACGACAACGGGTCTCGAGATATTTTTAAAACCCCCAAAAAATTGCAAAATATGGTTGATTTTTGGCCACAGAAAATTCTCCCGAAGGCAATTTTGTTGGAAAATTAAGTTTTTCTATTCTGGCTTCAGTATATAGAAGTTGAAAAAAAAATTACCCGACTTTTTGCAAGGTAACGTCTTTTTTTTTTCTTTTGTGGTACATTTCCCCGGGACTAAATACATTCTAACTGAAAAAATGCGAGTTGCACTCAAACGAATTATACCCACTCATTCATTCTTTTTGTTTCCTGTTTATTCACTCTTATTCAGTAAGTTTCCAGAAGATTCTTTACATCATCCATTACGAGTCTCTCGGACTGCTGTATAATAAATAATTTTCTTCAGTTTGAGAGTATTTTGTTGAGTAGCACGCTTATAAGAACACTTAGTTTAAATAAATCTGGGTGTGCGTCTTGCTGTTCATTTCATTGTGTCAATATGACAGAGTTATGTCTATTTAACTATAACTCATCGCCAATCGTAACAGAATTTTAATAAATAAATTACAAACAATTTAATGAGAAAATTAGGAATGAAACATAAAACTGTGCGACTCTAAATATTGAAATAATTTGATTACATCACGAAAAGGGAATTTTTGTTTTATGTTTTGTTTTATTTTCATTCAATTAGAGGCTACTGGTGTAATGTAGTGTGCCATATTTTGCAGTCGGGATTTACTGCTTATAAATTTGTACTTGTTCTTCATAAGGATTTCTAAGGAATGAAAAAAGTTTTCAATGATACATACATTTTGAGAGAACATAAATGTGTACACAGTAGTAGCAGAGAAAAATAAGAGTTAATCATTAAGAAAATGCTGGTAATTAATACACAATGAAGTTAAAATAATAAAAGACACAACAAACATAAACATTTTTAAAGAAAAAATATATAAGAATATAAAAGATCGAAAATGCAACAAAAGAGCTAATTTAACCTCTGTCCTTCTTTCTTACCATTCTGCCTTTCTCTATTCAGGATTTGAAATGAACAATAAACAAAAGTGACTCATTTGATCAGGCCAATGGTAATATGAATTAAAAATGTTTCCCTGATAACACTCATTATTTTTCCTTTTAGTATATATAAAAAAAAAATATGCCATTTGGAAATACAAATAGATGTTACATCCCTTGCTGGGGTAATTTGGATTTAAGTCCTGCATGATGGTAACTTTAAATTATTTGAGCTGCTATAAATGCAAGAATTCTTTTTTTGTTGTTGTTTCATTTAAGCGATTTTTTTCCTAGAATAAAACTATGTAAGTGTTACATTTATTGCTTTTTTTTACCTCAAAATAAATAAAAATCCAAATATACTCAAATTACCCCTGTGGATAGGGGCATTTGGGTATGATGTACATCAACAAAGAATTGTATGTTTTATTTTATGATTAATGTCAACTTAACCTTCTATGAGTAAATTTAGGTATGTAAAGAAATAAAGAAGATATTTTAGAGTTTTATTAATAAAAATGTACTAATTCTAAATCTGGGATGAGCGGCAAACACTGATTGCTGGAGCATACAATCTTCTTGACATATTCTACAGCCATTTTGAGATCGCTTCAACCACTAGGCATTTCTCTTACATAAATTTGTGACATTTCTGAAAATGATCAAATAGATTAGTTTATACCTTTGGTTCTCGAATTAGACCGTACATAAAATGTATGTCATTCAAATAATACTCAAATTAGCTCGTGGATGGGAAAATTTCGGTTTAGAGTGTATTAACAAATAAGTGCGTGTTTTGTATTATAACTATTCTCTAACATTCTATAGGTAAATTTAGATATGTAAAGAACAAAAGAAGATAATTTAGAGGTATATTAATGAAAATGTATTAATTCTAAATCTGGAATAAGCAGCATACACTTATTGTTGCAGCATACAATCATAAGCTCTTCTTGGCATCTTCTACAGCCATTTTGAGATCACTGCCATCACCTCGTATGGTACTCTACTTCCCTTACATAGATGTGAAACATGTCTGAAAATAAACAGATTTGTTTTTATCAATGGTTCTGGAATTAGACCGTACATTCAAGGCATATTTGAAAAATGTTTTTTGTAAAGAAATGTTTGACATACAAAGTTTGAAAGACATGTATGTTTTGTTCTAGAATTAGACTGTATACCCGAATTGCCACACCTTAAAAAAATTACAATTATATAGTAATCACTATAATTTTATTTTTAACATGTGAAATTATTGTTTAAAACAATGTAAATATAACTGTATTAGTAGATCAAATGGTTTTGTAATAATGTGCTTTTGACCTTGATGCTTCTGCTCACAGACTTGTAAAGAAATAAAAGTTAAACTTTATTGACAAATAATAACCTTGTCCCTAAAAGATATTCACGCTGAAACAATAAGAAACATGGTTCAATTTAAATATTTCTAAAAAAATAATGTTAGGTTTTATAAAATATAAATGCAATTTTTATTCAAACTACCACGACAGTTCACCATTAAAGTTTTGTGTAATTTGAGATTGTAAGATATGAAAGCACTATTCACATATAAATCCCCAATATCAAAGAACTCAGTTGCAATCAATTGCCAAATCATTTCAATACTTTGTTGCTCAGATTTCATTTCAGGCCAAAGATACCTTAAATTAATAGATAATTATTAATAATTAAACCTTAGTAAATTAAACTTCGTCTGTCAAAATAAAACATTTGGAATATCTTGTACAATAAAATATTTTAATCAAAAGACCTTACTCACAAAGGATAAATCACTCTGAATCAATCATTGTTTTGTGAATGAAATCCTTTATTTCATAAAGTATTAAATTTGGATTTAAACTATTCAGTGTAATTATAAATTATTTTAACTGCGAAAGTACAATATGTTGTAACTAAGGCCGTCCTTATGATATGTGCTAAATATTCATTGCATCTTCAGTACATTACATAACACAATAAGAAAGTAAAATTTTACTATGTTTGACTTTTAATAAAGTTCTTGATTATTTTTATTATATATTTTTTTTCACTTTCTTCTTTAAACCATAACTGCGCCTATATAGTTCAATGTTTGGGAATTTCTACAAGAAAAATGTATAATTTCGTAAAATTAATAAATAATAAACAAATTATCAGTCTTTTTTAAAAATTATACATATTAACACTTCTTTAGCAGCGGCGTGACTAATATTTTCGTTTGTTAAAAATGTAATATTGTAAAAAATATATAAGACACAGCGATTACAGATGATTCTTGAAATTAAATGTATATATTTATTAGACTGTATTTAAATTAAGATTATAGAAGTTTTCCCGTTTGCAATAGAGTGATTGCTATTAATTTCATGTGATAAAACAGAATTATTGCACGTATTATATGTGCAACATGTTGCGCACGGTGTTCGAAAAGTCTTTCCGTCCTTACATAATTTATTCATAAATACTATGTATAAGATCAATATGTAAAATTCGTGCCAAAAAGTTTTTCCATGCCAAAAATACAGTAGTACGTGCAATAATGTGTATGCTAAATTGGCACTAATCAATGAATGTATGGATACAACCCCTCATGTTTTTGCTTTATTTTGGGAACAACGGATTTTGAGCTATTCTATAAACGATTATTATCAGACTTTTCAAACTATGTTTTTGAGACTTTTGCAAAAGTTGCTCTATACATTTAGCTAACAGATTATGCACATTATATTTTGATTTCATTCGCGCATGCGCAGTGAAACATTTTTTAGTAAACCTGCTTATTTTTCATCCAATTTTTATTATTTTTTAATTCTGATTGCAGAGTATTGTGTACAATATGTTTTGTCATATTTTATGAAAAGAGCTTTTTTTTATATTAAGAACGCTGCAAAATATAAGCAAAAAACTTGGCGAAATTTGGGACTGTTTTTATAAAAACCTTGATTTCTCTACGAGTATGCATGCTATCCTCATAAAAATTAACATTGTATATTACAATAATCCACTTATTAATAATCTCGAGTTTAAACGCTTTTGCTCCATTTGTTTTTATAGGGTTATCCAAAAGATATTGGTTTTTTTCAATTTTTGACGGTCCCCTATGGGGTTTCGGTGAAAAATATTCACATAATTACATGACCTATACTATACTGTTTGCATACCTGCAGTTTCAGGTTAATTATTCATGTATTTTTCTAGATATTTAACAAAACGCCAAAAATCGCAAGTGACCGGTTACCTTTGGCCATATAGTGTATATATATATATATATATATATATGTGTGTGTGTGTGTGTATGTATATGTATACATAAAATCTTAAATAATTTTTAAATTATTGATTAAACTTATTCATAGTTACTATCTGCTCCTGGATCTGGTCCAAATTTTGACTTTTAACCTTTTAAAACCCATATTCTTTTGCATTTCTCTAAAGAGAAAGATCGTAAACAATTTCTACATTATAAGAGGGGAGATAATATTCATGCGTGGAGAAAACATTTTAGAAAGAAAACCAGAGTCACAGTCTACTTATTTACCGAAAAATACTGGGTGTCTTTCTGTAAGCCGAACCAGGATTTTTGTTCATAATTAATAAATATTTAGGAATAATATTTTCCACTTATGTACTTTGCTTATTTTGAAATAGGAAAACATCGCGAGACGTGTTGCATATTGTCACCCATCTTGCGAACGCAACAATGCAGGACTTAAAAAGTAGTTGGCAGTAAATTCGTGCCACTGACTAAACTGCGGTGCACTTTCCAGGACTTTCCGTGATGTCATACACTGTTTCATCGGGCAATGTGAATTTGGTTCGAGTATCTCCAAAATAGCATTATTGTTAAAATTATGAAAGAAAATCTGCTTTCGGTATTCAGATGAATCTTTTTAAGTCTTGAGACATCCTGTAATTTTGAAGGAATAAATATATTGTAGCTCTATACAAAATGCGTTTGACTTAAAAATACTCTTCAATCTCACATTTTGTTGAAAAAAAATTATACGTCAACGAAACATATTTTCTTACGTATTTCAATTCATAAATGGGGATAGATTTTGTTCAATGCATCAAAGAGAAATGGAAATAATCTCAATGCGTAAGAAATTAATTCTTTATTCGATTTTTCTGTGTACTTCTAGACCATAAGTTGACAAAAATAGTATTAACATTACGTTAACCAGCAATTACATGCATCTCTGATGCGCTAATCAATTTCCGTATGCGCTACAATAGATTGTAGGTCACATTTCGTTCCAGTTCAGTTGCTTCTAATTAAACTGCTGTCTATCAAAATAAAGCATTCGGAATTTCCTCTTTAATGCAATATATAAATCAAAGGACTCCATTCAAAAGCAGCATTTAGACGAAATCTTTTAATGATTGCATTTTGAATGGTTTTCTAATACTTTATACTGCTGCATAGAATGTTATCTTTTGATTTTAAACAATTTATTGTGGTCATTCTTGTCTCATTCTAGTTTAATCTAAACCCGTCATTTGATTGTTGTGTTGTATAGTTATTATGATTCACTGCATCCTCTAACTTTATGTTTAAATTAATGTGATTATTGGTATCTAAATACGTTTGCATTTAAAATATTTCTTTTATTATTTCTTACTGTTATATTTAAATTTAATAATATTAAAATATTTAATATTTTTCAAGTTACATCTTTGAAATTTTTGTTTGTAGGAATATACATAAATTGATCAAAAGAATAAATGAATAGTAAAGCATTCAGAAATAATTTGAAAAATACAGGATAAAGGCAAAAAAAAAAAAATAATAATAATAACACAATAAAATTAAGAAATGAGCAAGACATCGTAAGAATGTGCGCAATAATACCATAAATGAATGTCCCAGATTCAATTGTCTATTATAATAGTTTAATTTAGACTATTTAAAATAAATCATACATCAAACTGACGGTAAACTAACCTTACAAATGTTCAATATGCGTACCTTTATTTATACGGCACACATCCAACCCAATTAAATTCTTCCTACTCTTCCAATTCTTATTACATTTCTGTTAACAAGTCCAGAGTAATGGAAGCAATAGCCTCTTCAATACTGCCTCTCAATTCTGATAAATGATTAGGTAGCGGCGGAACGTAGGCACGATCTTATATAAAGTTTCAAAGGAAAAAATCGCATGACACTAACACCTTTTAAATCTTAAGCCCAGCAATAACGCTTTAAGCTCAGGAGTCGTCATTTTGCGAATGTGGTATTGCAGGCAATTAAATAACAAAGGAGTACTCGCGCATGCGCTTATCTAAAGTTGTTTGAGTTACTCTTTATTTGTGACCTTGAACCAACACTCTACAACGCTTACATTTGCTATACTGTTAAAATTTATAACTGGGACATTCTTTTATGAATACCATGTATAACTAAACCTCTCTTTATTTTATGGTGTTATTAAGGTTCTTTTTGCCTTTATTGTATCACGGCAGTTGTTCAATATTTTAATGAGAATACTAGGTGTCGCAAAAAAATTGAAATACGGTTTTTTATTTACCTGTGACCTGTTCAGATACGTAGCCAATGTAAATCGTGTTCGTAAAAATAATGTAAATGTGTTCGTAATTGTGTTGTCCAAAAGTGTTCGTAATAAGATAGGATATAAGATTATGTTGATGTTATAATGTTCAGAAATGTTGGTAACTGAAGTCTATGTTTAGGAAAACATATTTTTAAATTCAAATAATGGGGAAGAAACCATTATGGACAAACTCTTAGCTCATATCAAGGGACTTTTGCCTCAGAACGCAATAAAATTTTTAATTAAGTTAATAAAATCCTGGCATTATTTTTTAATACACTTCTTAAAATTTTATACGGTTCTCCGGGTACTATAATTTATATTTGGAAATATTTTTCCCATATCATTCTTTCTAATGAAAAGTGTGATTTTTTAGTACCACAACCATATAAAATTTTATAATATACGAAGTATCGGTGAGTTTTCGTTGTAATGAAGTTTTTTGCTGTTTTACTTGTTATAGCATGGATAAACGTATAACTTTAGAGAGTGGGATTGTAAAAATTATGAAAACGTAATATTTTCGAAATTAAGGGCAGGATTGGACCGCCTCCTGGAATAGTCGCTAGCGGAGGCAGATGCTATGCTGAGGACTCGGGTTCGAATCCCGGTTAAAACATGGATATAATTATGTTCTTCGTATGGATTTTTGTATTTCAGAGTTATTACCTGCATATAGAAGAAAAAAAAGCAAATATATGTAAATGTAATAAAGACAATTGCTATGCACTGTATATTTTGATATGTGAAAAATTTGGATCATTTGAAACAACGGCTGTACTTTCTATAAGTCTAAATAAGGTATTCTCTACTAATATGAATGTCGAATCTAAATAAGTCGGAAATTGTACGTCAAACGTGGAAAATGAGGTGCATTTGTACTATAACTAGTTTTATAAATATTCAGATCTTTATGCAAAAGCTGTTGCCCTCTTATGCAAAAATGCATGAATAAAAAATTTATTGCGATTATATATATCACATTCAGTAATACGGAAATAATATGACTTCATCTTAAATAGAACATAATCGCCATGGCAACCTGGAATCATTACCTATCATGAGAAATCATTGAATTAATTACGTATGATAGGATTTAATTGATTGAAGAAAACTTTTATTAATATCTCTTTAACTTTTGATTCTATTTTCATAAAATTTGAAATGACTCGACAAAATTAGGCAAAGATTATATATATTAAATTTCAAACCATTTTGTTGTGCAGTTTTTGCGCTGTTATATGCGGGCAGACAGACAGACCAGATGACGACTTTAGGTGCTGTGTACTTATATAATTATGAACGCATATAAAAAGGACAGGTCTGTGAAACCTACACAATCTTAATTTCTACCTTATTCAGAACAATTTTTAACTTTACATTGCCTACATATCTCCAACAGAAAAATAAATAAATAAAGCACGTTTCAATATTTTTGAGCATCCTCCATAATTGTACAGTTACGTGCTTTAAAATTTTGTTTATATAACCCAAATAAACTCATAAACTTAATCAATAAATGGAAAAATATTTTTGACTTGATATGATATTTTAATCTTTATCAATGTATAATCTTCAATTTTGTATTGGATTCGAAATGCGTTTCTTTATTGCATATTTATGGAACCAAAACTAAAATTTTCAATCCCCCGAATAATTTTTATACTTTCAAATATACACTTTTTTAGAAAATAAATATGTTTTCATCACACATTCTGTATTTAACACAAAATTACCATTACCATCGTATCTACTTTATTGTAATTTACATTCTACTTTACATTGTACTTTACTTGCATTGTACTTTATTACATTGTAAAACTAAAAATTACAACTTAAAAAAAATATAAAAAGCATAAAGTGATTCTTTTGATTGTTACTCTGCACTTTTTATGTACCAATACATCATTTAAATATATATATATATATTTAAATTAGTTTCGAATTTTTTATTTTTTTAGTCATATTTATCTTCGGATATTTTTATAAATGCTGTAATGAATAAATAAATTAATTTATTTTTTAAAATGTATTAAAAATCTATTTACGATAATCCAATTGATTGTTTAGAAATGAAAATTGTAAGGCTGAAGGTAAATTGTTAAAAAGAAAAATACAAAAATTAGTAAATAAATAAAACTAGCGGGCATGACCGAGCTTAGCTCGGTCAAAATTTGCCTTGTGTTCAATTCGATATTTCATTCCCTTGTATAAATTTTGCTGTTTAGATAAAATTGGCATGTTCCTAAGCCATAGGGACCCACTAATGGAAATTTTTCGAACACACGACCTAACCAAGGCTCTTCTCGAACCCGAAAACGATAGAATACAAAATTTAGTCAAAATCGCTAAAGTCATTTTATAGATAAAATTAGCTTGACCCACTGTAACCCAAAAAGGACCTACTAATCTAAATTTATCAAACATCTGACCTATGCCAATAGCCTTCTCGTGCTAGGAAACGGTGTAATAAGAAATTTTGTCAAAATCCTTTTGGCTATTTTTAGATAAAATTTGCTAAACCTTGACCCATAGTGACCCAAAATGACTGGTTAATCAAATTTTCTTGAGCATGCGACCTAGACCAATGGTCTTCTGGAAACCGAAAACGATAGAAAACAAAATTTAATCAAAATCGTTAAAGCAGTTTTCTAGATAAAATTAACTTGACCCACAGTGACACAAAAATGACCCATTAATCAAATTTTCTCAAACATGTGACCTAACCCAATGATCTTCTAGTGTCCGGAAACAGTATAATACAAAATTTTGTCAAAATCGTTTGAGCCTTTTTTAAAAATACAATTAGCTTGACCCACAATGACCCAAAAATGACCCACTAATCGAATTTTCCCGAACATGCGACTTAGCTCAATGGTCTTCTTATGCCCCAAAACTGTATAATACAAAATTTTGACAAAATCGTTTGTGGCTTTTTTTTAGTTACAAATAGCCTGGCCAACAGTGACCCAAAAATGACCCACTAATCAATTTTTCTTGAACATGTGACTTAGCCCAATGGTCACCTCATGCCCGGAAACGGTATATTACAGAATTTTATCAAAATATTTTGGGCCTTTTTTTAGATTCCATTAGCTTGACCAGGACCCATTGTGACCCAAAATGACCCGCTAATAAAATTTTCTTGAACATGCGACCAAGCCCAATCGTATTCTCGCGCCCGAAAACTATAAAATGCAAAATTTCGTCAAAATCATTAGAGCTGTTTCTAGATAAACTTTGCTTGACCCACAGTGACCCAAAAAATGACCCACTAATCGAATTTTCTCTAATATGTGATTTAGCCCATTGGTCTTCTCGTAATCCAAAACGACAAAATGCAAAATTTAGTCAAAATTGTTAGAGCCATTTTTTAGATAAAAATGGCTTGACCCATAGGGACCCAAAAATGACCCACTAATCGAAATTTCTCGATCATGGCACCTAGCCCAATAGTTTTCTTCTACCAAAAAACGGTTGGATATAAAATTTAGTCAAAATCGATTGAGCCGTTTTCTAGATATAATTAGCTTGACCTTGACCCATTTGACCCAAAATGACCCACTAATCCATTTTTCTCGTACATGTGACTTAGTCCAATGGTCATCTCATGCCAGGAAACGGTATATTACAAAATTTTGTCGAAAGGTTTTGGGCCTTTTTTGGATTCAATTAACTTGACCCTGACCCATTGTGATCCAAAATGACCCAGTAATCGAATTTTCTTGGACATGCGATCAAGCCCAATGGTATTCTCGTGCCCGAAAACGATAGAATACAAAATTTCGTCAAAATCGTTAGAGCCGTTTTCTAGATAAACTTTGACCCACAGTGACCCAAAAATGACCCCCTAATCGAATTTTCTCTAATATGTGACCTATCCCATTGGTCTTCTTGTAATGGAAAACGACAAATTACAAAATTTAGTCAAAATCGCTAGAGCCGTTTTTTAGATAAAATTGACTTGACCCGTAGTGACCCAAAAATGACCCACTAATCGACATTTCTCGAACAAATGACCTAGCCCAATATTTTTCTCGTGCCGAAAAACGGTTGGATATAAAATTTTGTCAAAATCGATTGAGCCGTTTTTGAGATATAATTACCTTTACCTTGATCCATTATGACCCAAAATGACCCAATAATCGAATTTTCTCTAATATGTGACTTAGCCTATTATTCTTCTCGTAATCCAAAACGACAGAATACAAAATTTAGTCAAAATCGTTAGAGCTGTTTTTTAGATAAAATTGGCTTGACCCATAGTGACCCCAAAATGACCCACTAATCGAAATTTCTCGAACCTGTGATCTATCCCAATAGTTTCCTCGTGCCGAAAAACGGTTGGATATAAAATTTAGTCAAAATCGATTGAGCCGTTTTTTAGATATAATTAGCTTGACCTGGACCCATTACGACCCAAAATGACCCACTAATCGAATTTTCTCGAACACGTGACCTAGCCCAATGGTCTTATCATGCCCAAAAATGGTAAAATACAAAATTTCATCAAAATCGTTAGAGCCGTTTTTAAGATGAAATTTACATATACACACACACACATACACACACAATTTTTGCTCGCATTATAGTATAAGATAAAATTAAATGAGTGTTATTAGCAGATCTATAGTTAATATTAATAAATTCATTTTTCATTTTTAATCGCCTGCAAGCTTAATACACTATATTTAATGTCTTTTTTACACCCTTTATCTGAATTATACGATTTCGTACATATTATACCTTACATACGTAAACACAATATACACTATTCAAAATTTTGTACTGCATTAATTAACTTTTGGTGCTTTAGTAGCTTCTATCATAAAATAGTAAATTTTCAATCGAACAGTTGGTGCTCCAATGGAATAGAACAAAATTTCTCGTGATTGCAGCCTGAAAAATTAGTTCAACCCAGCACAAAATTTTTAGCAGTGAACTTATCCATTTTATATACTTACTTATAGCCTATGACTTATTGCATGCTTTCAATACATTCAATGTATAGAACAATAATGCATGTAAAATAACGTTCAATGATATAACTAATAATAACTAATGAGGAAGAATTCTTAATCCTGAATTGCAGCAGTGTATTTGCTTGAGCAATGCTCAAGTAGATTGATTGTGGTGAATTTATCATATGTGTCATGATTTTTTTTCCACCAATTGAAATCAATAACAACTCTGTCTCTTTAATTTGACAAATTAAAGATTTTGAATTTTTCATAAATCTTTTTAATATGATTTTTTCGTATTTAAATAGAAAAAAAATGGAATAGCAAAAAAAAAATTCATTTTTATTTACTATTTGAAAGAAAACTGTGTACGCTTCAAAACATAAATTACGTCATAGAGCAGACATTTTCACTATTAACACAACATTCTGATTATTATTCTTTATGTACTACATTAAAAGCCAGATGCTCTGCTTATTTTCCAATTATAGTGAATTTCTAATTAAATGTGAAGTTTCATGAAGTTGGAAAAATCTGGATTCAAATTTTGTTTTAATGCTTGAACACGTTTTTTGCCTTTCCTTAAAAACGTTTTTGAGTTGAGACATTGTACAAATAAGCGTTTGATGTATACCGCCAATCACGAAAAATACTATATAGTGATAGTATCCGTACAGCGTATGCATCAGTGTCTACTGAGCACCAATTTTAGTGAAGGTCTAATCTTCAATACTACGAGGGCTGCTATTCATGTATCCGGAATCGGCATCAGTGGTGTTGGATGTCGTCGTAGGCGACATCTAACATATGCATCATAAATGTTGACGTTGTTGACTATATACGTACTCAGAAAGTTTTGTCATACGAAAGTTATTTGTATTGTTTAGTAACATGAAAATTTCATCTCAGCCAAAAAATGGAATTAACTCGCGAGAATTTTTGTGAGATGATTTGCTAGGACATTCGGCGTGGATTGTCTTAACAACAGTGTATTGATCATCTTGCTTCGATTTTTGGCGATGAAGCATAATCTAAAATCATTGTGTATCACTGGTTTAGACGAATTCAATCGTGGCCGTCGTTCGCTCAAGGACGAATTTAAAGAAAGTCGTTCAAAATGTATTGTTGCGCCAGAAATCATTGATGCTGTGTGTGAAGTGATAAAGCAAGATTGCCATGTGATACAGTAAGATTGAGGCATCCCTTGGCATTAGTATGACAAGCATACTCAAGATTTTACACAAACTTTTAGACGTAAAAAGGATTTGTGTGCTTTGGATTCTGTGTAATTTGACAATCACTCAAAAAATGCTCGTGTCGATTGGTGTAAAGAAATGCTCAACAAATGCAATCGTGGTGCGGTCAAAAGCCGTGTATAACATCTAAATTGGCAATGAATCTTAGATCTATGTATATGAGACCAAAAGTAACCAGGTATCGACTGTACAGGTCTTTCAAGATGAGTCAAACCCAACAAAAGTTGTTCGTGCGAGTAGCTCTTCGAAGCAAATGTCTGCTTGTTTTTTGAGTTAAATGGGCAATTTCCTACAATGCTTCTAGAAGCTTGTAGAACAGTCAGTTCTGAATGGGACACAAACATTTATTTGTTAGATGTGTTTAAAGAAATAAGACAAAACAACCAATGACGCAGTGTCTTTCTTCACCATGACAATGCGAGCTCTTGCACAAAAAGTCTCTGTCTCGCGGACTTTTATAAAAACGTCTATAGTCTATTCAAAAATTAGATAGAAACAAGTAAAAAAAAAGCACGTGCGAATTGGTCGTTTTGTGATGCCTTGACTACAATCAGTGCCTGCCAGACATTGATAATTATCAAAATAATGATCGTAGCTATGCATAAAAATGAATTCAATTTTTCGTATTCAATGTTTAATTTGTAAAGTTAATGTATGAATTAAATGTAATTATTATTTTGCTGAGTTAATTTTTAAGCAATAAATATTCATAAAAAAAGTTTCTTATTTTTGTTAGCAAATAGTTATTAAATTGTATTTTTAATATCTCCAGATAAGGGGAAAACCAACAAATGAAACCCTGTGGCGCAAATTGACTATTCTCATGCTTATTTAAAATCTCTCTCAATTTTGAATGAAGTGTAGAAGAACATTTTTGTTTTAGACACTATAAGAAATTCGTTTTTAATATGATGTTTCAAATATATTGCTTTAAACGGGACGCAATTTTTCCTCTTCGCATGTAATAGTTTAACTATTCCAAAGTTTACCTTTCTCTTAAATATGAAAGTTTTCTTTGAGTATGAAAGTTTTTCTCTTGAGTTTGAAAATTGCATGGTTAAATCTTCTTTCTTTAATGTGGATGTTAAATCCACGTGTAAAGTGTTTGAAAATTTGATTTATTTCAGTTTTTAAAATATGACTTAATTGTCACCATTAAATGATTTTCGCACCTAATATTTAAATTATTTTAAAGTTTCCTTTCACTTTTTATATTCACGTGCAAATATTTATTAGTACTGTTATACTGCTTTTAAAGTTTTAATAATTAAACATAAAAATAATTTTTCAAAGAAATTTGTTAATACAAAGGGTACAAGGAAAGTTTTGCAATACGGATTTATTTATCAAACTTTTTCAAAGTAATTTCTGTTACAAGCAATACATTTCTCAATCCTCCTAAACCAGTCCTTAATCCAGCTCTGCCAGGTTTCACTAGGGAGTAAGGCACACTCATTGTCCCAAGCCCTCAGAAGTGCCTCATCACTGGAAAACCGAATCCATTTCTGCTTCATTTTCCCATGCAGGAAGTGAGAGAAGTCGCAGGGGGCAAGATCTGGACTGTAAGGAGGGTGTTCAAGAAGTTTCAGTCCTGTAAATGTCAAATATTCAGTGAAGGCTTTGGCAGAAGAGTTTTGTCATGATGGAGGAAGCAGGTGTTCATTCTCGACTTTGGTCACAGGTTCTTCAAATATTCTATGACTTTAACTAAGCACTGTTTATTCTACCACTTAGCAGTAACTGTTTTCTGTATGTCCAAAACGATAAACTCAACAATTCCACTCGATTTGAAAAATACAGCTGCCATTTTCTTCTTGACAGATCGGGATTTTCTGACAGCTACCACTGTGTCCTCATCATCAAAGACCCAAACTTTGTTTTGAGACTTAGCCGGCACATCTTAATAGTAAAACCAAGTTTTGTCACCTGTCAGTATGCTGTTCACATACCGAAATTGTCCCTTACCAAACATTTTTAGCATCTCCCAGCATCAAGTCACACGTCATGTCATCCGCTCCTCAGTCAGTCTATGTGACACCCAGAGACAACACAGTTTCTTCATCTGCAAATGATCATGCAAAATTGAATGAATTGCAGATGTATTTAGGCCTAAGGTATCCTCTATCTGCTTGTAAGTTATTCCTCCGCCAAGCATTTTCCTCAGAGCAGTAATGTTTTCCTCCGTAATTCACGTTCGGGGCCTTCCCCCTCTTTCAGCATCCTCCAGGCAGAAATTTCCGCTTTGGAATTCTCTGTATCATCTGTGTATAGTCATACGATGTGGACAATCATCACCAAGTGCAAGAGTAATTTCTTCTAAGCATTGGTCTATGTTTAAACCACACGCAAAATTATCCCGCAAAACTGCGCTTACGCTTCGTGACCTGGATGCCACTGGAAGAACTTCACACTATCACAGCTAATGAATAACTGGGCCTACAGACTTGTGGTTATGTGTAGGTGCATAAGTAGGAACACATGTCAACACTCAGCCACAAGCAGCCACCTGCGACTTTTTGTTTCATCATATTGCAAAACTTTCCTAGTACCCTTTGTACATTGAAAGTGGAGACTTCCTTGTTAATATAATTAACAAAAGGTAAAAAGTACTTTTTTTCATTAATGTAATTTCAATTAATCTTGATTTACCATAATTAAAACATCTATGTAAATTTTTACTCAAAGAAAAGAAGTGACAGCTTCATTTACCTTTAATATATATATTATAAGATGCATTGTATTAGTTATGATACAAATTAGAAGATGTAGATTAGAACATTAGAATTTGTTAGAACTTTAGAAGCTATTAGGTATTTTATTACACTCCTTTCCTAGTACCCTTTGTACATTTAAAGTGGAGACTTCCTTGTTAATATAATTAACAAAAGGTAAAAAGTACTTTTTTTTCATTTATTTAATTTCAATTAATCTTGATTTATCATAATTAAAACATGTATGTAAATTTTTACCCAAAGAAAAGAAGCGACAGCTTCATTTACTTTTAATATATATATTATAAGGTGCATTGTATTATGATACAAATTAGAAGATGTAGATTAGAATATTAGAATTTGTTAGAATATTAGAAGCGATTAGGTATTTTATTACACTCTACATGTGGTATGACAGACAATAAAATAAACGATGAATGGTGCAGACGTAATTCGAGTTTTAGTGTAGTAATAAAATGTTTATTTAAACACAGTTAAAAGTGTTTTCGTCTAATATTTTGCTATGTTTTTGTGAAAGGCTGATTATTTCATAGTACACCTATTCTATAAATTTAAACAAAATCACTGTACCCCTATTTCTCTCAAAAAAATTTTAAAATAAATAGTTCTTGATGCATAATATGCCGACAGACATTTTGTTGATAAAATATTTCTAAATTAAGATATAGTTTACACTCATAAGATTCCAGATTCACCTTATACTACATACAAATAACTAAAAACCTTATAAATGTTTTAAAAACACATCTTTCATTTTACAAAACTTTACTGAAGGTGTTTAAAGTATATACTTTACATACAAAACTTTACTTTCATAAAAAAACGAGCGCTTTCGGGCAAACACTTGCTCATCATCAGGGTTACTAACGAGCACAAATACACAATGATAAAATCAGTGAAAACATATAGTTTAACTGTTGAAAATGGAACAAATAATAAAATAATGGGGAAGGGAGTGGCAGGTATGCAATAATCACATCTCGTTTTGAACTAATTCTAGCGGTCTTAATCTACAATATTCCCAAATTATGATCTGGACCAGCCATACGCAACCTGTGGTCCGCGGGCCGCATGGGGTCCGGCGAGCGTTTAACTGGGTCGAGTCATAATCAATATAAAATTAATGAGATGTGAATAAAAAGTATTTAAGACCATCACTGTTGCATTATATATTTTCACAGGAACACGAAATCGGTTTTGTTATCCATAATTCATTTAAAATTATGTTAAAACATCTTAATTGGCATTTTTATAGAGAAAGTTCTTTTTACATGTAGTTATATTTGTTCTACAGTGGGTGTGTACATTTCTCCATCTTCAAGACTAATCAAACATTATTCAGAATTAATTTAATTTGCACTGTATAATTTTACAATTAAGAAAAAATGTTTTTGAATTGATCAAAAGTCTGATTTATTAGGAAAAAATCTCTTTTATTTTTAGCTTGGAAATTCTGCATTGTTATATTATTACGTTTTATATTTATTATAGGGCTAAAACTACTTTTTTTTTTGTTAAACGATTCCGCTTAAAAAATTGGCAAACACACACACACACACACACACACACACACAAAAAAAAAAAAAAAAAAAAAAAAAAAAAAAAAAAAATCACACAACTATTTACAAAAATAAACTTTGTGATCTATTTCTACACATATGCAAAAGAAATCTATGATGAAGCTAATTGTTCGGAAATAGTGCCATTAACATTCTTTGATAATATTTCTCCCGCAACAAACGTTAACCCTTTATGTACAGAATTATGAATTCATGAAAGTTTTATCTCCTAAAGCATTTTTCGTGAATTGTTTGAACTACATTAGGAGATTTGCATAATCATTTAATAAATTTTAGAAGCATTTTAGAAGGATTGAAGGATTTAGAAGGATTAATTAAATTTGAATTTATAGGGATTTTGAGCAATATTTTTAATCCCACTCAAATCTTTTACTTTAAATATTTTTCTTGGTATTTTTCAGAGTTAGGGAATGTACAAATATAATGTTCTTTCAATAGAAATACAGAAATATTTCAATAGAATACAATAGAATTTTTTCCGAATTGAATTCCCCCCCCCCCCTTTCACGCACACACACACAGCAATGCGAAGAAAGCTGAAAAGCTGAAAAGGCAAAAGAAATGCGCTTTTTTAAAAAAAAATTTGTTTTGTGTAACCAATAATGATTTTGGAACTAGATAAAGTAATGTATCTATAACTCATTCTAAACTATATTACAACTAATCCATGTATTAAATTAATTTTATAACAAGTTATTTTAATGGTACTTATAAATACCGTCAGTAATTAAAGTGTTAAACCTCGCTTATAACATTAACTTTATAAAGACCTACTTATGTTAACTTACTATTTTGATTAGTATTTTTTTTTTTTTAACCTTTTTTTTAAGTGTCTTGCAACCCACTTAACGTCGCAAACGTATGCTTGTGGCCCGCGAGAAAAAAAACGACTTTGAAGAATAGTTCAAAATTAGATGGTGTTATCGACTACATCCTTTCCCCCCTTCACCACCTCTGTTTTATTTTTATGGTTGTTCCATTCTCCAACAGTTAAACGATATATTTTCACCGATTTTATCATTGTGTAAATTTTGTGTTCGTTTGTAACCCTGATGATGTGCAAGTGTTTGCTCGAAAGTGCTCGGTTTTTATGAAAAAAGTCTTTTATACAAACACCTTCAGTAAAGATTTCATAAAAAGATACATGTATTTTTAGGACATTTATATAATTTTTAATTATTTGTGTTAAGTTTTAGTTTCGTTATAACGCAAACAAAATTTATTTTAAACATTTCATTTTCTTTAAATGCATATTACAATACACTTTTAAAAAGAAATAACAAAAAGAATTAAGAACCTAGTTAAAAATAGGTCGATGTTTTTTGCCAGCATAACAACACTATAAAAGCTTATTCAAGCATAGAATTAAAGTTCTTTTCATCTTAAACTATTCATTTGTAAAGTGTAACTTTTAGAGTTTAAAACTTTATAAAAAATGTACTACTCAGGCTTTCTCTTTAAAAGATTGTATTGCCGTTGAATGTCGGAGGAATATTTTAAAGTTGGACATTTTCTAAAAGATCTTTTTATATGCTTTTATTTACGGCTTAAGAATTGTTCTTCGGAAATTTCAATTTCTAAATGAAAATATATTTATATCTATTAATACATTAGCCCAGAAAATTTCAATATTTTTATAATTTATAGGAATAAATTGTTTATGCAAAAGAAAGGGAAAGCAATTACTAGTGGTAATTGTTTTTGAAAAGGTTTCATAATGAATAAATAATGACACATAATTATCATATTTTAAGTGAAGAAAATTAAGGTGGTTTTAAAAAATGGAAACATTGATATTTTTTAAAACTGAAAAATATATGATTATTTATTTCGCTTTCTTTTTTTATTGTGTTTAAAATGTATTTTCTTTCGTCTCAGATTTAAATTAAAGAAAAATCATTCATTAAAATACCATTTAGATATTTGTTGTAAAAGGCAAAATGAATGATTAAAAAGTAAAGCATTTTATTAATTTGCTAAACTTTCTTTTAAAGAATATTTCCTTGTTTTCGTAATTTTTTGTTATTCTTTTATGATGCATTCTCACATAATTTTGCTTTTACGTCCCGGAAAAATATTTCTTTTTATTTTATTGCGTATTCTTATGTTTTTTTTTTCATTTCTTATACTGGAAAACATCCCATTGCATGACTGTATAACAATATTAACGAGATAAATAAGTTTTGGACGATGTTGGGGTCCAAATATGAAACGAAATTCCTATACCGTACCGTGCCCCTGATGCTGATTTTTAAGTTTGGAGCTGCCTGTATAAAATTATTTGAATAAAAGTAATTCGATGTAAGTTTTTTTCCGAAACTGGGACAATTGTTTTATATAAATATGTAGCAAAAAATTAACCTGCACACATTTTTAGGGTTGTTATTATTTTTTTTAACTCTGCCCCTGGATTTTAGATTCCTTACCGTCCCTCTTGCTAAAATTATACAGAAAATCACTTCAGATGCAGCCACAGAATATTTTTCAACCTTTATTCTTATGCAGAAGTTTTCTAGAGAAAGAATGGCTAAAATTCTTTGGCAGGAAATTTACTGCAGAATTTAAATCAGCAATTAAATATCGATTTCAAGCATAGTGGCTTTATTGGTAGTCTTAGCGTCCCCAAGCTTTATTCCTGAACTTTTTGAGGTAATTTTTTTTTAATTTAATCTAATGTAAGTAACTCTTTCTGAAAATCAATGAATATTGTGACTATCAATTAGTCTTAATATGATTTGCCTAAACATGGGTGGTAATTTTCCTGACCGTCACATCCTTACTACCCCTTTTTGTTCCTTACCGTCCCTCTTTTTTCCTTACCGCCCCTCCTTTAACATCCCTTTAAGACAATGTTATACCAAAATTTTGTACTAAAAGTGCTACATCATTATTATTTCTTGTTTGAATGTTCTGTGGGTACTATGCAAATTCATCATAAGTAAAAATTTAGAAGAAAATAAAAAGTTAGAGTGGTAAAACGGTAATGAAAATTAAACTCTCAAGTTTAACTTAAACCTCAGTTAAATAGAAAAATCTTCGCTGCTGACGTTTTTTTCTTTATTTGAATCATTAAAGCATTCGTCTATGAGATTAAAATGTTATTTTAGGAAGTTTAATTTTACCAGGTTTTTATTCCTGAAAGTTAAAATTTTGTGAGAATGCCTCTTATAGAAGATCGGTCTCAAATGCTTTATGTGATGCTTATGCGCAGTATTTTAAAGAAAAACTTTTTGATTTTTCTAAATTTTTAGTAATATCCATGTTTTAGTCTCTTTTGGTAATAATTTTTAACACTTTTCCAACAGAGTTGAAAAGTATTTATGAATTCGGTTTCTCTGTCTGTTTGTCCGTCCGTGCTCTAACTCGCATAAATATAGTCCGATTGCCATAAAATTGAGATATGTTGTTGGTGTTTATCGTGGCATGTTCGGTATTGAAAAGGAAGTGTGTAACATTAAAAGTTAATTCACAGATACACTCAAAGAATTACGGCCTATGGAGAAAAATCGTTTGCGGTGTATTTTAATGATTTTATACTATATTAAATATATTGAAATTTGTATACATAACTGAAGTGTACTACAAAACCCTTACTGTAGAATCTGGTGTACAAATAATTTATGATTCATTTACAGAGAGACACTGAAGTTCTTGGCTACAGTACTGCCTATGAAGTACAATTCAGTAAATTTACTGGAAATACATTTTCAGTCGTAAAGAGCGTTTTAAAATTTGTATATGTTTTTGCATATTGCTTGGTGCGTATAAATACTATAGATAATATACAGGGTTACGCAAAAGATCTCAAGCGCATTTTCGTTTGTTGATGGAAATTGCTGAATTGGAAATTTCAAATACGCTATGCATTTAATTGAACTAACTTATAGCATACTACTACGTATATTACATATGAATCTATAGATCATATAAAGGCCTGCACAAAAAAATTCTGATATGATTCATGCAATTTTTGGTAATTGCAGAAATTGGGTTTTCAAATGCATTATGCATTTTTAACCCTCCGTCTACCAGACGGGTCCATTGGACCCGACAGGTACATACAAAATATTCATTCAAACCAGAAATTTCTTTAAAATAAACTAAGTATATAAACCAGACAAAAATAAGGTAAATAAATAAGTTAAATAGTTTTAAATAAAAATTCTGGTGTAGAACGTTTTATTAAAACTTGAATAAAATTCCCGGTAGATCTAGGGTTAAAATCGTTTATTTAGGCATGGGTGGGGCTAGAAGAGCATTATATCTTGGGTAGGCCTCCTCACCTAGTTGAACCTTTTTTATTTACTACCTTATTAATTTATTACCTTAATAAATTGTAAAGTTTTGTAACAATATTCTGAATGTAACATGCATGTAATTCATAATCAATGTATTCATATTCTATGCTGAACGCATGGTATTTCGTTCTTGTTCTATTTCACTGTAATTGGGGAAAATTACTATTAAATTCATTCATTTCACGCTGAAAGGAGATAAAAATAATTACCTACATTTTTTATGCCTTGGATTAGATCTTCATAACTTTAATATCTGTTTTTTTCCTTCCCTTAGCTTTTTTAAATTCCACTTTTAAAAAAAGACAGAAAGGGGCTGCTTTTTACAGATTTATTTATGGCACTTTATAAATTTCTTCTATAATCTTTACCTGCCGTTGCTCATCGTATGTGCAACTTTACATTATGGTATATGGAGAAGACTCCTTTGAGGTGTATTTTATATTGGGTGTTCTCGTACTGTTTCACTTTTTTCCAGCTTCTTTTCTTTCTGAGTATGCTATCAGTTTTGGAAAAGGTTCCATTGTAACCATAATCATAAAATTACGTTGATACCGGGACAGACATTGACCACACATATGTTACGAAAAAAAAATTATATAAATATATTGAAATCCAAGCGAATAACTTCAAAAGAAATCTTTCACTTCTTTAACAATATCTTGCGAGTGTCTTCAAGTTACTACTGTAGGATCTAAAAGAGGTAAGACAAATTTGCTTAATTTATATTAAATCTGATTTTTTTTTAAATCATCCTCACTTCTATAGAAATCGAAAGGTCTTGCTTACATTTCGAAAATATTTTCACGATCTAGATGCGATGTTATCCATGCTACCTTATTCTTTCTAAGAACCATTTTGACTTTTTTTTCCACTCCTCGTTCATAAGACCTCTGTTATATTAACCAAACTAGAAGACCTGCCAAACACAAATTACGACAGCTACTAAAATAGATATTAAAAATTCAATGTATTAAGAAGTTAAAATTATGTAGTAAAAATTGCCTTTAATTTGTTTTACCTCACCGGTCATATTTTTGATTTTTCTAAATTGAAATTTTATTTATTTCTTCCCCATAGTTAAATTTTGTCAATGTATTTTTTTTTCATTAAAAAAAAACTTTTACTTTTCTTTTATATTTTGCCATTTTTACGCTTCCATTCAGTATTCCTCCACACTCCCCTCCCTCTCCAATGTCTGACTTAGTTTTTAGGAGCGTTCGTACTTATATAAATAAGTAGCAACTATAGTCGTCGTTCGGTCTGTCTGACTGTCTGCCCGTCCGCATATAACAAAGAAAAAACTACCCAACCGAATGGTCTGAAATTTTAAATATGTAATTGTTGCAAAATTTTGTCGTGTCATTTCAAATTTTGATGAAAAACGGATGTATAGTTTAATTACTGTGATAGTCAAAAGTTTTCCGCTACATTACGGCCTATGGGGGAAAAAATTCAATTGCATTTTAATGATGTTACACCCTTTCGAACAGAATGAAATTGATATGCACTTATGAAGTGCACTGAAATATACATTTAGTACAATAAGCGGTGCAAAAAATATTTACAAAACTAATTATAGTACGAGCGCACCACATTTGCCACATTTGATGTGCAATTTCCAATTTGTTTTAATTTTTGTCTCAATTCCTTTTGCACAATTTCTGTGTTCTGCTTCACCTTTGTTTTCCCTCTAGTAAATATGAAACAATAAGAAGGTGAGACATCACGCTGGAACATATTAAATTTGATAAAATTCATCCTTGCACACTGTTATAAAATGCAACATCTCTAGTAGTAAATAATCTCAATTTTATTATTTATTTATCTTCCTCAATCTTAAATTAATATTTATTCATTTTAAACCGAACTTCAAATCTAGAAAATTCTCTTCAAAATATTTAAGTTTCCTCTTAATAAAGTTATTCTAAATTTTATTCATTTACCTCAATCTAATTTAAATTCTATCTTTCAATCATTCATTAAAATATATTAAACTAAACAACAACAATAATATGTGTAAACAAAGTTTTACGTTCATGTTTACTTTTCTGGAAAGATCGCGATCTACATTCTTTATAAGTTTAAAACAACGAAAATAAAAATAATTTATTTTTTAATATTGCGTGCTCAATCTATAGTCAATAGGTAGAATATATTTTTCTGATTAATTTGATATAAGTTGCAGCAAAATCCGTCAACAAATATTGGAGATATTTAATTTAACGTTTTCTGCATTTTCCTATTTTTAAATATTGGCGCGATGCTTTCTGTCCGCCATTGATAAAAGGATGCATTTCTGCGCCTTTTTTTTTGTACAATTCGGTGACATCGCGAGACACCCACGCGTATAGTTCATTGAACTCATGCGTTCCCGGATGGACGCGCTGTACTTGAATGCATCGGATTGGTCATTTTCAAAATTTTACACATTCTTGCAGGCAGAGAGCTGTTTTTCGTCAGTCAACAGGGATTAAGTCAGAGGGTGAACGTGCAGTTTTAAGAGGCTGCGGGGTTTATCCCCGTAGCGGAGGGCAGTGAGTTGAAAAATCTTCGTCGTGAAACAAGGATAATATTTTGTCTACATCAAGAAATGAAATTACAGTGTATGGCTAATAAAATAGTCCCTTCAATAATTAAAATTTAAGATCTGTCGACATTCTACAGTGTGCGAACATCATGCCTTCCTAGAATCAATGATGACTACCGTTTCGATCTCAAATAATCTATTGCCTGTACCGCCAAGATAAAGAGAAGTATAACCTCCATCTATTCTTTTGATTATTCATCTCTACTTCACCTTATTGAATTTCCTCAGCAAATGTTTGTGAATCAAAAGTGGTATATTAGCGTATCCTGCATACTTTTAACTTCTGCTACTCCCTTCTACCTGTGTAATCATCATTATTCCTTCATATAAGTATAAAGCTCCTACGAACAATTAGTTTAAAGAACAGTTTGAAGTATAATCTTTTTCTATAGAACTTTAATAACTTTAGAAAATAGGTAATACCTATGGACATTTTCCCTTTAAAACCCATAGAACATTTCTACAACAATATTTTAAAATATCGAAATTTCAATGCTTCGTTAGATAATCCTCCAATCGTTTATCAATTCCTGTTGAAGTGAACACACGCTCATTGTGTTGAATTAATATTTTTTTGTGTGATTTGAATAGTAATATATTATTTTGACCCTTCTCCCCCCCCCTTTATTTTGAATTTAAATAAATTATGTTGCATCAATAAATATATTAGTTACATTTATATTGGTAGTTCATTTTGTATAATTACAACATACACAAGAGTTGGGTGAGTAACTTATCTATTCTTTATTTTTCATTTTTCAACAATTAAATGTTAAATATAATTAATAATTTTTGGAGGGCTTTAATTCTATTTACATTTCAACGCAATGTCTAACCACTTTCTTTCCGGTCGGTATGCGTCTTTGGATAGAGGGATTTTATGCCTTTAAGATGTTAATTTAACCTTTTTAATTCAATGATTTTAATTTCTTAAATATTACCAAATTAAAAAGTTTATTTCATTAACTTTAAATCCCTTTTTCCAAACATCGCGTGTCATCTTTGGTGCCGTGTTTTTTGAGACTTATCTGGGGTATCGCGGATTTAATTTTTTTCTTTTCTTTTAAAAGCTAATACCCATCTTTTAACGATTATTAAAATGTTTTTAATTTATAAAGAAATAGCTCATTTCAATTTAATTTCTGTGTCTTTATGTGTGCAAATCGGGAATCTATTTTTTTATTGAAACTGTGCAATATAAATTTATAAATTGATGATAACAATTCAATATTGTTAATATATTATACTTTGGTAAAAATATCCAGATTCTGTGCAATATTAATTTACTGAATCGTATATATTTTGGTTGCAATTTCTATAGTTTATTTTTATTTTCTTAAATATCTACAATTGAGTTTTTACAGCTTCAATTTAAATTTATCATTTTCATATTAAATTTATTTGAAGAATTTATTTCAATTATTTTAGTTAAAAATAAATTGTTAATTTTTCTTTCAAATTTTCATTAACCTCTACTTTTAGTCTATTTTTTTTCTTTCAAAAAAATTATCAGAGCTGAATTTTTAAATTTAGGGGTTTTGCTACAATAACAACATATACCTTTATATGCTTACTATTTTCCTTTTGAGGGATTCTTATATCAATATTTACAAAATTTCACAAATGATATAAAATACATTTTTGATTTTTTGTATTGCAAGTTCAAATATTTGTATGCTATATTTTAGGTAGCTTTCTTTACAAAAAAGCTACCTATTGCAGCCGTTCGGAGGAAAGCGATTTCAAAAAATTTTGGTATATTTTCATCGATCATGACCCCCAGACCCCGAAACCACCCTCCGTTCAAAATTGATATATATATATATATATATATATATATATATATATATGACCTATGTCACACTGTAACTCCCGTAATTATGAACCGATTTCGATGTAATTCGGTGTGTACATAGTACATACCAATGTCTCGACCGAGTTCGTTGGCCAGCTTCATCCGCCGTTTTGTTTCAAAATGGCGGCCATTTACAATTTTTAAAAAAATTTAAAACTTGAAATGTGGTACCAAAAAATTAAAAATGGAAAAATATTTTTTTCTTATGTATTTGACCTTTATACAAAGATTCCGGAGCAGTTTTTGTTTCGTCTATATTTTAAAAAATGGCTGAGTTATAGCATTTTGAATTTCTAGCGTGGCTGACATTTTGAAACGTCCTGAATTTTGTCACGCGATAAAAGGCGTATTTATGAACCGATTTGGATGTAATTCAGTGTGTACATAGTACATACCAATCTCTCGACCGAGTTCGTTGGCCAGCTTCATCCGCCGTTTTGTTTCAAAATGGCGGCTATTTAAAATTTTTAAAAAATTTTAAAACTTGAAATGTGGTACCAAAAAATTAAAAATGGAAAAATATTTTCTTCTTATGTATTTGACCTTTATACAAAGATTCCGGAGCAGTTTTTGTTTCGTCTATATCTTAAAAAATGGCTGAGTTATAGCATTTTGAATTTCTAGCGTGGCTGACATTTTGAAACGTCCTGAATTTTGTCACTCGATAAAAGGCGTATTTATGAACCGATTTGGATGTAACTGCGTTTATACATAGTACATACCAATGTCTCGACCGGGTTCGTTGGTCAGCTTCATCCGCCATCTTGTTTAAAAATGGTGGCCATTTAAATTTTTAAGAAAATTTTAAATTTGAAATGTGGTACCAAAAAATTAAAAAAATATTTTCTTCTTATGTGTTTGACCTTGATAAAAAGATTCGGGAGCAGTTTTTGTTTCGTCTATATCTTAAGAAATGGCTGAGTTATAGCATTTTGAATTTCTAGCGTGGCTGATATTTTGAAACGTTCTGATTTTTCTCACGTAATAACAGGCGTATTTATGAACCGACTTGGATGTACCTTGGTGTGTACATAGTACATACAAATATCTCGACCGAGTTCGTTGGCCGGCTTCATCCGCCATCTTGTTTCAAAATGGCGGCCATTTAAAAAAATTAAAAAATAAAAAAATTTAAATGACATACCAAAAAATTGGAAAGTGAAAAAGATTTTTTTTGTATGTGTTTGACCTTAATACAAATTTTCCGGAACAGTTTTTCTTTCGTCTATATCTAAAAAAAATGGCTGAGTAATAGCATTTTGAATTTCTCTTGTGGCTGACATTTTAAAACGACCTGATATTTATCACGCGATAACAGGCGTAATTATGAACCTATTTGGATGTAACTTGGTCTGTACATAGTACATACCAATGTCTCAACCGAGTTTGTTGGCCAGCTTCATTCGCCATCTTGTTTCAAAAGGGTTGCCATTTAAAAGAAATTAAATTTAAAATTCAAAATGAGGTATTAAACAATTGGAAAATGAAAAAAATTTTCTTATGTGTTTGGCCTTGATGCAAAGATTCCGGAGCAGTTTTTGTTTCGGAAAATTTGTTCTTTTGTTTATATCTTAAAAAATGGTTGATTTATAGCACTTTGAATTTCTAGCATGGCTAACATTTTGAAACGATCTTGTATTTGTCACGCGATAACACACGTATTCGCCTATTTCGATGTAAGAAGGCATGTGGATAGTATACATCAACACCTCGACCACGTTCGCTGGCCAGATTCATCAGCCATCTTGTTTCAAAATGGCGACCATTAAATTAAAAAAATATATATATATTTAAAGTGAGGTGCAAAAAAAATTAGAAATTGAAAAAGGTTTCTTTCTTAAGCATTTGACCTTGATATAAGGATTCAGGAGCCTTTTTTGTTTGTCTTTACCTTAAAAAATGGCTCAGATATAGCAGTTTCAATTTCTATTTTGGGTGACATTTTGAAAAATCTGATTTTTTGCATGCGACAGCACTCCTATATATTAACCGATTCCGATGTGAGTGAGCATGTGCACAGCAATTACTAAGGTCTCGACCAAGTTCACTGCTTAGCCTCATCCACCATGTTGTCTTAAAATGACAGGCACTTAAAGAAATTGCCGAATTTGGCAGCCAAATATATGTTATTTTAAAGAAAAGCAGATTGGATAAAGCTGACTAATTTCGCGAAATTCTCATTCATTATATTGATAAAAATTAGTATTGAATCTCCTATATTCGGTTTCCACTAAATTGAGCTTCGTGTGTTTGAATGATATAATTTGGCTTTTTTTAAATAAGGATTATGAAAGCTACCTCTTCCTCCCGGCACTGGCCGGAAGGACTTTTTCATGCATAGAATATAACTTCTATTTTTTATTACTTTAAATTTTATTGTTAAGGTTTTTTCTCAAAAGATCGAACTTTTGATAAATTTTATTTTTACTATTATTATTCCTATGATTAAGCATTTTATATTTTATATAGTACTATTTTTATGTATTTTGGGGGATTTATTTTAATTTTTTTCCCTTTTTTTCCTTAAAAGCAAATTTTTTAAGTACTGATTTTAAAAGAATTTGGCTAATTTTTTTTCAACTTTTACAATTGCACTCTCATAAGTTTGAGATAATCAGATACAACAATTTCAGAGGTTGAATTAAAAAAATTTTGTGCAGATAATTTTCTACTTTTCTATAATTTTCTATTTTATTTTTGTGTTAATTTCTCAGTAGATATTAATTGCTTTACTTTTGATAATTTAAATTTATATAGTTCACGATTGTTAGGGCATTTTTTATTTGTTTCCCTCACATCTATTTCTGAATTTTTTTTTTTAGTTCAGAGAAATTTGCAATGGCGAATCAATTGCTTTTAAATTCACTTTTAGCGTCTATTCCTACTTTCCACGGGCGAGGTGATGAAAACGTGGACATTTTTATTACGAATGTGAGTGATGTGTGCAACCTGGAAGCTTGGCCAGATGTAAACAGAATTCTTTTATTGAGACTTTTATGTAGGGACAGGGCGTCATAATATGTTTCGGGAGATCCTGAAATTGCTAATGAAGAGAATTTTGAGGTAGTGGTGCGCCTTTTGAGAAACAAATTCACTAAACAGGACAATTTTCAGCAAGCTTCATATGACTTTTCTAGAATCTGTCAGAAGCCAAAAAAATGTTAGGAAGTTAGCCGATGAAATTAAACAGGTTATAAACCGAATGATTCCAAACGACGAGGAAATTCCGCAAATAGAAGCAGTCAGAGCTAATATGATGTTCGCAAAATTATCGGATGCACTTAGATCAGATATAAAATCTGAAGTTTTGAAATTTGGCAGCAATAATTTTGAGGACCTTGTTGCTTGCGCGATGGACATAGAGAAGGCTCTAGAACAACAATCCTTATGCATTAACAATATCAATGCAACTGAAGCTCAAAATTCTAACAAGCAGGAATCGCTTATTTCACTTCTCCTAAAACAGCAAGCAGATTCTAATAAATTACTCACAGACATGGCGAATCAGCTAAAAAAGACTAAAGAGGAAAAGGCGGTGTGCCATATATGTGGTAAATTGCACAATACAAGAGATTGTTGGCATTTTGCAAGTAACAACACTAACAATACATTTCCGGTTCAAACCAATTTTGCGAGTCAGGGAAATAACCTTACAGGTCAGGGAAACAATTTTGCAGGTCAGAGTGGAAATTTTTGGAGTCCACACAACAATTCACCGGGCAATGACAGATTTAATTTTACTCATGATCGATATTTTTCTGTACATTCGAATAGAGGAGGTGATAACCATGTTCCGAGATTTCAGAGAGGCAGAGGTAGCGGTAGGAACAACTTCAGGCCATACAATCACAGAGCTAGGCGGAATTTAATCTTTTAAGGGGTTCTGGTGATGATTTTCATAATTTTTTCCCTCTGTCTCACAGGACCCTCAATAATGATGTTTTTGGTATGCGAGAGGGTTTTGATAGTTTTGATGGCTTAGTTTCTAATGTTAATGTTACAAAAAATCTAATGTCTTGTTACGAGGATAATTCACAACTTCCCATTATTAAATTAAGATTTAATAACCATGTTTTTGATGCTCTTCTGGATTCGGGTGCAAATTTGTCGTTAATTCAGCCAAAAACAATACATATTTTAAAACAAAAAACCAAACTTAACTTCATTTCTAGATCAGTAAATATTAAAACAATAGATAACACTAACATTCCATATTCTTCTGCAGTTCAACTAAGCTTTAAAATCAAAAATAAATGGTTCAAGGGAATTTTCTTCATAACACATAATAATTGGAACTCAAACTATCAAATAATCTTAGGCTACGACTTTTTAAACAGAAACAAACTTTTGCTGGACTCAGCCAATTCACAATTAATCATGGGCAACCTCACATTTCCATTTGAGAACAAAAATCCAGATTCAACTAAAATTCATAATGTAAACAATGACTTAAATAACAATATTTCTGAAACAAATGATAATTCTCAAAATAATTCCAATTTTTCTAGTAATGAACATAACGACAACAATGATTCTGATGAAAACAAAAACATTGTAACTCCTGCCAACAAAGTTATAATTCGACCTAATCAGGGAAGAATTATACGTTTAAAAGCTCTTCATAAAATCAATAAATCCTCTAATTATTTATTTTGTCCTTTAAAAAACAAATTAGCTTTAAATTTAGATTTCAGTCTTCACACACCAAATGTCAACAATTCAATTTTACTATATGTTCACAATAACAACAATACAAAAATAACTCTAAATAAAAACACTAAAATAGGCTACATTAAAGTAATTTCAGATGACCAAATTTCCTCACACAATAACAACAAAACTTATCAAATTAATTCACTAGTTTCAGAAGACATCTTAGAACTAAGAAAGAAGGAGTTAAATGTAAACAATTTTAATGTAGACCACTTACCTCATTCAGACCGAAAAAGTATTCTCAAGCTTCTCATGCAAAATTCTGCTGTTTTTTCTTCTTCATATAGCACACTAGGGTGTACAGACAAAGTCGTTCCTCAATTCAATTTGCTACATGATTTTGCATTACAAACTAAACCATATCCAATACCTAAAATTGCTAAGGAATTTGCTCGCAATGAAATTTCTGAACTTTTAAATGCTGGTATCATAGAAAATTCTACATCCAATTATTGTTTTCCTGTTATTTTTGTCAAAAAGAAAAATCTTGCCACAGATGATCCAAATAAACTTAAATTCCGTATGGTCATAGATTATCGTCTTCTTAATGCAATAACTGAACCTTATAAAATTTGTCTACCTAAAATAAATGACATAATGCAAAATATCGCTGGCAAAAAATTGTACACTGTTCTGGATCTTAAATCTGCATTTTTTCAAATTTTGCTTCAGGAAAAGGATAGGTCGAAACTGGCTTTTGCAACAGAATTTGGTAATTTTATGCCAAAAAGATTGCCATTCGGATGTGTCAATTCAACTTCTTATTTTCATACTCTTATAAATAACTGTCTTAGCTCATTAAAAGGTAAAAATGTACAATATTTCTTAGACGACATAATTGTTGCAGCGGATTCGATGCAGGAAATGCTCATCTGGCTACAGAAAGTTTTTGACAAACTCAAAGAGTTTAATCTCACATTAGATCCTGGTAAATTACAAATCTGTAAAGAGGAAATTACTTACTTAGGTTTCAATTTAAATAAAAATGGTCATTCTCCCTCCACTGACAATATTAGTAAAATAAATAAATTTCCTGTTCCAACTAATTTTAAACAAGTATAGAGCTATCTAGGCATGATTAATTACTTTCGACACTTAATTTTTGACTTTGCTAAAATTATTCAACCTATTGTAAACCTAACGAAGAAAAAAGTTAAATTTGTTTGGAGTACACAGTGTCAGGAAGCATTTCAAAAAATTCAAGATATACTTTTAACTAATCCAGCTGTAAAGAATTTCGATGACAGCAAAGAAGTTTTTTTAGTTACTGATGCCTCTAAAATTGCAATTTGTGGTATTTTAATGCAAAAACATAATGATAAATTTTATCCTATTGAATTCTATTCGAAACAACTTAATGAAGCAGAATCAAGATATCCTTCAATTAAACGTGAATTTTATGCTATTTATTCCTCTGTAAAACATTTCTCAGAATTTCTATATGGTAGACAATTTAAAATTTTAACAGATGCTAAAGCCTTAACTTATCATTTAAATTTGGAAAAGCAAGCAGAAATTATAACTAGATGGCTAATGTTTCTACAAAATTTCAATTTTAAGGTGGAACACATTCCTGGACTGGTGAATCCAGCTGATTTTCTTTCTCGTGTTGTAGACCTCCCCAATAACCCTAATTTATATGTCAATGCACTTAATATTTTTATTCCCACAAATGACTCATTAAAAACTGAAAATATTCTTTAAGAACAATTAAATGATGAAAAACTTAAAGAAATCAGAGAGAAAATAATCAATAAAACATGTTCTAACTCTAATTATTCCATTAATCCTGATACTAATCTGTTAATGTTTTCAAGGAAAAAAGCCGGTAATGTCAATAGATCTAATAAAATCCTAATTCCTAAAACTTTAATTAATAGCTGCATAGCAATGGGTCATCAAGTACATTTTGGAATAACGAAAACTGTGGATACAATCTCGAGAAATTATTTTTGGCATGGAATGGTTCAAGATATTTAGAATTTTGTCAATTCATGTGAAAAATGTCTGCCTCATAAAAGTAAACAAACAAATACCAAGCCTGCGTTCATTTCAAAGTGCGAATTAGCTCCCGGAGAGATGCTTGCAATAGATATTGTGGGAAAACTCCCCAGGTCACATGACGGTAAATTTTTCATTCTTACCGTCGTTGACCACTATTCACGCTTTCTGGAAGCGATTCCACTTAGAGATGCTACTTCTCCATCAATAATCAAAGCTCTCAATGACTATTTTACCAGGTACGGTCTTCCTAAAGTTATATTGTCTGATAATGCTAAAAACTTCACATCTGACATTTTTATCAATTTTCTTAAATCTCTAAATATTAAACGTAGAAATTCTTCAATTTACTTTCCGAGGTCGAATGGACTTTTGGAACGTATCCATCGATCGCTCAAAGAGTCTGTTGCAGCACTATCTGATCAAGTTATTGAGTGGTCAGATAGATTGAAATTTTTTGTCCTTCACTACAATAATTCAAAACATTCAGTTACTAACTTCACTCCAGCTAATCTATTTTTGGGTAGAGACTTAAATTTGCCAATAGATACTTTTCAACCACCCAAAGAGGCAGAAGAACCTTCTATATATTTTCAAAAACAACAAGAACATATCACAGCAACCAGAGAATTAGTCAAACAATTTGAGAAAAATTATTTTGATAAAAATGAAAAAATCCTTAAAGGTCGCCCTGCTTGTAAATTTAATACTGGTGATATAGTATACTTAAAAATTTTTCATCATGGTTCACCCTTTCATCCAAAAAATTCTGGTCCATATAAAATTATTAGAGCTTTCAGAGGTGATAATTATTTAATTAGACATTTAAGTGACACCACTATAAGAGATATAAAAGTAAATGTCACTAAGTTAATTAGGACAGGAGGTAAATAGTATGTCTATCTTCTACTCCTTCATCTCTCACTTGAATATGGATATTCTTTTTTCAATTTTTATTTTTTATTTTTTACCAATCTTCCTACAACTTTAATTCCATTTTTATATCATTTTGCCTTTTTTTTATTAGATATATTTTTTTATTAGTACAGTGGTAACATTTAAATAATTTAAAAATAAGTAATCCACGTTTTGCTGGCGAAACAGCAGTGTGCTAATACGTAGTGGCACACTCGGATCTATTTATTTTTATGATCCAGCTTTGACATAATTTTATCATTAATTTTTGCCATAGCCACAACTACACCAAATTATTTTCCCTAGATTTATATTTGATTTTGGAAATCAATATTATGTTACCACAATTTTTTTTATTTCTCAACTATTAATCTTAATTCAATATATCTTCCATTTCATGTTGTGAAGAGAGAGTGATTTAGACTTTACTAATTTCTACGACTTGTTTAGAGTGATAGAATTTTTTATTATTTCAAATATTACAATTTTAGGATCCTAAATTAATTTTTTTACAAATGATTATAACAAAGTAAACAATTTATTACTCAGAGAAAAATATAAAATGAATATAAATAATAAATAATATAAAGATAATGAAATTAAATGAAAATTTTTAATTATCTCCAAACTTGCGAAAGCCTATATGGTACTAGTGGAGATTTTAGTATGAGAATACGATGGAGCAACTGCTCTAAGTCTTTTCTCTTTTTTTATATTCCCACAAAATTTTAATGAGCACACACGGAAGGTAAATTCGGCATAGCTTGGGGAATTACTTAACACAAAATTTTGACCCCTCCGATAAGTCCTTCAAGGTGCAGTTAAGCTATAATTTTAAAGGGAATAAAATTTTTTAATTGTAAAATTGTGTCCAGTTTCGCATTGTTTTAATGGTAACAAAGATGAAATGAAGGAATTAATTAATTTTAAAATTCTTTTTGGGACACAACTACATTCTCTAAGAGGTGTACGCAAGTTTTCCTCTTAAATGTTATGTAGTAATTTTGCAATTTATTAAAAATATGAAATATTATTTCTATGTTTACAATTTTTGTATCAACATCACTCTACAAGTTACGTAGCAATATTTACATAGGAATCTCTGGTTATTGTTTAGTAGTTTTGATTTTACTATATTCAACTATATCTTGTCATACTCAATAACTGTCAATTATTTACAAGTGCCAATATCTGTTGTTTCATTGTTTGTACATAAATATGAGTTTTATCATGAATGGCTATTCTTTTTATCATGCAATGTGTTCTGGTTTTTGATTTGCACATATGATTTCGCAAAATTTTCAGTTTCTCAGGTATACTCACCCTTCGTGTGTAAATGATAAATGTTATTTCTTGTATTGTTTGTATTTTTGTTAAGTATATATCATTGTTATGTATCACATATTTATATTCATTGTATTTGTATCAAAGTTTAGTGTTGTATTTGTATGTATTGTGTTTGCATTTGTTATCTCTGTACTTTTGTTGGTTTAAGTATTCAGTGTGACAGCTATAGAGTAATGCAACTAGGATTCATTTCAAAGCAAGAATTTATTGAGTACAAAATATACTACAGACAGTTTGATATAAATTAGCAACAAACTTCAATGATTATGGCCAATCCAGCAATTTTTTGAGCCGTCAGCAAAGAATTTTTTTTATTGATTTTTTTTTCTACAGGGTGAAGGAAATGTTATAAAATGCAACATCTCTAGTAGTAAATAATCTCAATTTTATTATTTATTTATCTTCCTCAATCTTAAATTAATATTTATTCATTTTAAACCCAACTTCAAATCTAGAAAATTCTCTTCAAAATATTTAAGTTTCCTCTTAATAAAGTTATTCTAAATTTTATTCATTTTCCTCAATCAAACTTAAATTCTATCTTTCAATCATTCATTAAAATATATTAAACTAAACAACAACAATAATATGTGTAAACAAAGTTTTACGTTCATGTTTACTTTTCCGAAAAGATCGCGATTCTACATTCTTTATAAGTTTAAAACAACGAAAATAAAAATAATTTATTTTTTAATATTGCGTGCTCAATCTATAGTCAATAGATAGAATATATTTTTCTGATTAATTTGATATAAGTTGCAGCAAAATCCGTCAACAAATATTGGAGATATTTAATTTAACGTTTTCTGCATTTTCCTATTTTTAAATATTGGCGCGATGCTTTCTGTCCGCCATTGATAAAAGGATGCTTTCTGCGCCTTTTTTTTTTGTACAATTCGATGACATCGCGAGACACCCACGCGTATAGTTCATTGAACTCATGCGTTCCCGGATGGACGCGCGGTACTTGAATGCATCGGATTGGTCATTTTCAAAATTTTACACATTCTTGCAGGCAGAGAGCTGTTTTTCGTCAGTCAACAGGGATTAAGTCAGAGAGTGAACGTGCAGTTTTAAGAGGCTGCGGGGTTTATCCCCGTAGCGGAGGGCAGTGAGTTGAAAAATCTTCGTCGTGAAACAAGGATAATATTTTGTCTACATCAAGAAATGAAATTACAGTGTATGGCTAATAAAATAGTCCCTTCAATAATTAAAATTTAAGATCTGTCAACATTCTACAGTGTGAGAACATCATGCCTTCCTAGAATCAATGATGACTACCGTTTCGATCTCAAATAATCTATTGCCTGTACCGCCAAGATAAAGAGAAGTATAACTTCCATCTATTCTTTTGATAATTCATCTCTACTTCACCTTATTGAATTTCCTCAGCAAATGTTTGTGAATCAAAAGTGGTATATTAGCGTATCCTGCATACTTTTAACTTCTGCTACTCCCTTCTACCTGTGTAATCATCATTATTCCTTCATATAAGTATAAAGCTCCTATGAACAATTAGTTTAAAGAACAGTTTGAAGTATAATCTTTTTTTACGGAACTTTAATAACTTTAGAAAATAGGTAATACCTATGGACATTTTCCCTTTAAAACCCATAGAACATTTCTACAACAATATTTTAAAATATCGAAATTTCAATGCTTCGTTAGATAATCCTCCAATCGTTTATCAATTCCTGTTGAAGTGAACACACGCTCATTGTGTTGAATTAATATTTTTTTGTGTGATTTGAATAGTAATATATTATTTTGACCCTTCTCCCCCCCCCCTTTATTTTGAATTTAAATAAATTATGTTGCATCAATAAATATATTAGTTACATTTATATTGGTAGTTCATTTTGTATAATTACAACATACACAAGAGTTGGGTGAGTAACTTAGCTTTTCTTTATTTTTCATTTTTCAACAATTAAATGTTATATATAATTAATAATTTTTGGAGGGCTTTAATTCTATTTACATTTCAACGCAATGTCTAACCACTTTCTTTCTGGTCGGTATGCGTCTTTGGATAGAGGGATTTTATGCCTTTAAGATGTTAATTTAACCTTTTTAATTCAATGATTTTAATTTCTTAAATATTACCAACTTAAAAAGTTTATTTCATTAACTTTAAATCCCTTTTTCCAAACATCGCGTATCACACACCATTGTAGTCCCTAATTATTAAAGTAAATTAGTACAAAATCCAATATGCCGGCTATAAAATCTGATTAGCCATTATTCTAAAGTTGATACCGGAGCGTTTGGCTTTGCTTTCCGTAAGTTATATAACTTTTATATGTGTGTTGCTTACCATACCTTGTAAAATATATTCAATTAATTTTATGTTTAAACCTTAAAGATCATCGTTTGGAAATATTTATTGCAAAATAAAAAATCTTGTAAACGTTATTAACCCTTCAGATGCTTGGATAATTAAACTGTAGCCGTTTCGTAAGTTCATTATAATTTAGCTCCTAGCCTTCCATTTCTAAAGTGACATCTTGGAACAGAAGATTTATGTAATAAAATTTATTCCATTTCTACGTAGTATCCAGTTTTTATTATTATTATTATTATTATTATTATTATTATTATTAAGACGTAATGCATCGGATTCAAAAATATTTATTTGACTTGGGGAGAAAAAAAAAACCTATTAGATTCTATAATATGAGTAAGTTTCTTTCCACATAACAACAAAAAAGCGTGAATTTTAGAAAAAAAGCTTTTTAAAATCCCTCACTGTAAATAGTTAGATGCAATGAGCATATTTTATAGAAAAAAATTTAAATAGTATAAAATTTAAAAATAAATTATAATGAAAAATATAACTTTTAATTTCTGTTTTCCCATAAATTTCTTTGTATACCTATGTATCCCAGATTATAATATGTAACACCACAAAAGGTGAGAATAAACATGAATTATTTTTTGTTTTGTTTGCTTGTTGTGTATCAAAAATTCTACTGCGTTTACTATTAGATCGCACTTATCAAGTTAAAAAAAATGTTTTACCAGTTTGGAAATATTGAGAAGTAAATATCTTTGAAAAAAATCGTTCTTTGAAGCTTTTAAAAATATTTCCTTGTATAACATACAGACATAATGGTATATTTTAAGAGGAAATATTATGTACATGCCTGACAACAGATATTTTTCACGATGTAACAAACTACAAAATTCATCCATGTATAAAATACTTCTATATTTAATCTTTTAAAAAAAGTATCAAGTACTATTTTGTAAATCTTTACTTTTAATGATGAAACTAAAAATTTGATTCATAAAAATGTCAGAGATTTGTTCTTCTTTGGTTAAAGCAAACATTGTTCTTGATCGGAAAATGTATTTTTATTTCAATAAGAGAATATAATAAAGCATATTTTAATACATTTGCAATTCCACCTAAGAATTATGACTTGGAACTTTAATTTCACATTTAATAATTTTTATAAGAGAGTTAATATTTTATTCTGTTTTGGTAATATATTGAAATAAAAATTTTCCAGAAGTGTGAAATAGTGTCCGTCCGATGAAATGAATGGATCTTTTTACTCAAGCAGCATAAATACAGAGATGAAAAGTTTAATATTTTGTTTTAATTAAAAAATGTATTTCATGTGCATTCCTTTAATTAAAGTTTTTTCTCCTTGAAAATGTTGTTATTCTTACATCCGATTTATTACAGTTTTATACTGTATAAATGCTACTTATAACCCAAGAGAAAAAATAACAAATAAGTATTAAGTATCAAAGATTAAAATTGTAAGAAAGAATACACATGTTTCATGAACGAAACCAACCATAAATCTTTTTTTGAAACACAGAATATAAATTATTTTCATTTTAAACTTTAGAAAAAAATAAAATTTACACCTCAACTTTTAGCAGTAAAATCGTTAGAAAACTTACGAATTTCTATTCATAAAAATGTACTTTCTCGTAAAAAGGAACTATTAGAGTTAAATTGAATTCTCTAAGTTTCAGAACTTTGTAAAAGGAACTTTTAATGGGTTTGTATCTACGGCTAGAGAATTATTGCTATGGAACTGTTATTCCTTAATGGAAGTAAAAAGTGTTAATATATTAAATGAAAAAAATTATCATTTTCGCTGTTCATTGAATCAAATTAATTCTTGCAAAGAATAAGAAACTGCTCTTTAAAGAATAATGTTCTCATAAAAGCTTCGCCATGAGTAATGAATCATAATACTCATAATTTAACACAGAAATAATACTGTAGTTTAAAAACAGAGAACATTAATATTTCAAAAATAAAATTTTACTTTACTTTTCTTTTTTTTTTTCCTTTTTTAAAATTCCATACTTCAATAAAATAATTAAGAAACAATATTTATTAACAATTAAAAACATTTTTCAGAAAAAATATGATAACTATAACAATGAAATGTTCATATTAAACATAAATGTAAAGAGCTTTTAATTAAACTATTTTATTTTTATTTATTATTTTTACAAAAAATATTTATAACCTCGAACATCGACAAATAGAAGTGGAAAATGTCCAATAATTACTTATGAAGATATTAAACACTAAGTTGAGAATTCGACTTTTATAACTCCAACGTCTGTAACTCAAATTTTCGATATCTTTTACATGAGAAAAATCAAATTATTACGAATTTTCTCTAACTTGAATTTCGTTACGCAAAATATTTCATATTTTCCGTAGCATTTCAAGGTATTGAAGGTAAAATGGAGCTTGACGTTGTACTTATTAATTTAGCTTTTTACCCCATTTGGCAAAACCTTTCTTAAAATATTCATTTATTTTCATTTTAGTACATATAACATTTTTTAATGATTTCAATTAATCAAAGAGAAATTCTCTTTCTTGGGAGAACTTTTAATTTCATCTTCAATGTTTTAAGTAGTAGTATATCGTCAGTTGTAAAAACATAATCATATATTCACCTGCATCTTCAGATATATCAGTAGTGAGCTATATTATAATAGGTAAGAAGTAAAAAACGAAATTAGTGGCAGCCGCCACCAGCCACTGGACTAAATGAATCAGTGCCTATTAAAAAATTATCTACCAGCGGCCACTTTTCTCTATAGGAAATAATAAAATTTTCTTTAATGCCATTAATGATTCCATTCATGCTGATTGCAATATGTTAATAATAACACATTTACTTGGGTTATTTCATTTTAGAGTAATACTAGGGATAATGTCCGTAATATCCCACCCCTTTTTAAAAATCTGTATATTTTTGGTATTTTTCAGTTTAACAATAATTTTCACGTGATTTTTGTAGGTTAGTTATCTATACCGTTCTTTATACCGCATACAGCCAATTCAATAGCTGAAATAATAAAAAAATAAAATGTGTAAAATCACAAAAGGTGCATTTAGGTTGTTAGGGGAAAAGTTTTCCTAATATCGCACCTAAATTATACTTTATATGGGGTACTTGTTAGAACCGTTGCTGAGCAAACTGGATGTCTTCTTTTGTTTACCTGAATGTTCTTCTCATTCAGATGTGGCAAAAGGCTTATATCCTTCGGAAAAAAATTGCTATTATTTTGTTACACTGTTAAAAATTTGCAGCATTCTGGCAGGTCATTTGACCGTTTTTTCCGAAAACGGTGACACAACCGTAATTTTAACACTATTCTGAATATATTATTGGCCATTTTATGGTCAGAATATAGTTAAATTATGGTTATGAAACCGTTTTTTCAAAAAACGGTCGAATGACCTGCCAGAATGCTGCAAAATTTTTAACAGTGTATGGTAAGGAAGAAACACAGCTGGGCTTTTTCGATTAAATTTGTCACTCTTGTTTATAGGTGGCACGAGACATTGGATTCAAGCCGGGACTCGTGTTATTTCTGTCTAATTTGAATTGTTTCAGCTGGACAACTTGCCAGTGATGGGCATACAGAGTGTTCTGGATGTTCATGTTGATAAGAAGTCTCAGCAGAGTCAACCACTGCAAATTAATGGTCTTTGAATATATTGCTATTCACAAGGAAAATACCTTTGTTAAAAAAGTCTTAGAAATTCCTTCGTAAATAAAAACGTTGACATTTAGACCCTTAAATAAAATTGTTTGCGTAATATCGCACAATGCGATATTAGTGCTACAGTAGGGGTGTAATATTAGGAAGAATGAAACATTGCAATACGGACGACTCTACTGCGGAAACTAAGTACAGAAAGGGCCTTACAGTTATATCTAGTTAAGGCTGTTCTCAAATCCAAAGGGTCAACTTTCTGACATAAGTTTTAATTCATTTTTGTTCGGAAACCAATGAAACTAGAAGATGGTGTTATTCAGAAACTATGTCATCGAACTGTTTTCTCCGTTTTCTTGTAAACGGAATAGATCGTTCAGAAAATACTGTCAAAGTTGAAATTTTGAACCGAACTTCCGAACGAAAGAAGAAAATCCAGTCAATAAAGGAAGAAAAATGACGTGTCACGTGAACAAAGTCGCTTATAACTCAGTAGGTAATTTATTCATCAAACTAGTTGGATGTGCCAATGCCAAAACTTTCTTCTATCTTATACACCTTAATATTTAAAAACTAGTTAAACATGTTAATACTTCAATATTATTAGTTCATTATTATACCATCTTTGATTTTCATCTTAAATTCCTGCTTCGGTCAATTAAATGAACTAAAAACGAGTTAATCTATGTCATGATATTTGTTAAAATTAATAGTTTTTCCTTATTCCGTTGTTATCAGACGTTTGCGAATAGCCGGCTTAGCAGGAAGTGAGTTCCCGCATTTGCACGAGCCGCCGATGGACAATAGAACTACGAAAAATTAAGAAAAGTATACAAAAATCGCTATCACAGAGCCCCTTTACCGCGTGATATTTCCAAATTCAAGAAGGACCTGTTGGCCAAAGCCAAAAACATGCACAAAAAATTTGGTTCAATTGTATGCATATTTTATACACTTTTCGATTGTACAATAAAGAAAATGGTACAGACATCGTAATTATAGCGCCCCCTTCCAGCGGAAATTTTCCAAATTCAGGGAGGACCTTTATCCCATGACCAAAAAGAAACACAAAAAATTTGGCTCAATTCTACGCATAACTTCATACACTTTTCGATGGTACAATATTCAAAATGGCACAAAAATCGCTATTAAAGCGCCCCCTACCGGGGAATTTTTTCCAAATTAAGGAAGGGCCTGCTTGCCATAGCCAGGAACTTAAAATAAAAATTTGGTTCAATTCTATGCATAACTTCATACACTTTTCGATGGTAAAATATGCAAAATCGCTGTTACAGCGCCCCCTAGAGGCGAATTTTTTCCAAATTCAGGGAGGTTCTGCTTGTCATAGCCATAAACTTAAAATAAAAATTTGGTTCAATTCTATGCATAATTTCATACACTTTTGAATGGTACAATATTCAAAACCTCACAAAAATCGCTGTTACAGCACCCCCTACCGGCGAATGTTTTCCAAATTCAGGGAGAATCTGCTTGCCAAAGCCAAAAACTTAAAAGAAAAATTTGGTTCAATTCTATGCGTAACTTCATAGACTTTTGAATGGTACAATATTCAAAATCGCACAAAAAACGCTGTTACAGCGCCCTCTACCAGCGAATATTTTCCAAATTCAGGGAGGACCTGTCTGATATATCCAAAAACTTAAAATAAAAATTTGGTTCAATTCTATGCATAACTTCATACACTTTTGGATGGTACAATATTCAAAATCGCACAAAAATCGCTATTACAGCGCCCCCTACCGGCGAATTTTTTCCAAATTCAGAGAGGACCTACCTGCCATATTCAAAAACTTAAAATAAAAATTTGGTTCAATTCTATGCATAACTTCATACACTTTTGGATGTACAATATTCAAAATCGCACAAAAAACGCTGTTACAGCGCCCCCTACCAGCGAATTTTTTCCAAATTCAGGGAGGACCTACCTGCCATATCCAAAAACTTAAAATAAAAATTTGGTTCAATTCTATGCATAACTTCATATACTTTTGGATGGTACAATATTCAAAATCGCATAAAAATCGCTATTACAGCGCCCCCTACCGTCGAATTTTTTCCAAATTCAGGGAGGACCTACCTACCATATCCGAAAACTTAAAATAAAAATTTGGTTCAATTCTATACATAACTTCATATAATTTTGGATGGTACAATATTCAAAATCGCACAAAAATAGCTATTACAGCGCCCCCTACCGGCGAATTTCTTCCAAATTCAGGGAGGATCTGCTTGCCATAGCCAAAAACTTAAAATAAAAATTTGGTTCAATTCTATGCATAACTTCATACACTTTTTGATGGTACAATGGCGACGGACAGACGGACACACGGACAGATAGACATTTTCTATAAACATGTTTTTGGGATCTCTAACCCCTAAAACATGTAAATCCGTCGAAAACAGGAAGTCGAAAAAAATTTCGATTACAATACTTTCTTCTATTGAAGATAGAAGAAAGTAAAAATGGGAAAACAGTTCAATTCCAAATGGCTTCCATGGTCAGGCTTTCCAATTTTATATCTTTCCGTTAAAAAATGAATTTGTAAATGTGTCACAACGTTTTGCTCTTGTTGAGCAGAGCAGTTGAGAATAGCCTTAACCCCTTGAGGGGCGGTGGGATAAAATATGTCCCACTTAATTTAAACAAGATTCTCACCAGAAAATTTTTACTAAATTTTATATTTTTAACTTTGGAGGAAAATTGTTGAAAAATTGCTTTTCCTTATTTAAAAATAAAATTTTTCGATTATTCCGGTGAGAATTCAATATTTAAAGTCATTTTTGTTTGCCCCTCTAGGGGTTAAACTACATTATGTGGTTGTATTTACGTTAACATCACTTACTTTGAAAATGATTTTCAACTGTAAGGTGATGTTGTCAAAAACTTTTGGTTTGCATAAAACTTTATAAAAACTAGTTGGATGTGCCAATCCCAAAACTTTCTTCTATCTTATACATCTTAATATTTCAAAACCTAGTTACACATGTTAATACTTCAATATTATTAGTTCAATACTATACCAACTTTGATTTTCATCTTAAATTTCTGCTCAAGTCAATTACACGGACTAAAAACGAGTTAATCTATATCATGATATTTAATAAAATTATTAATTTTTCCTTATTATGTTGTTATCAGCTGTTTGCGAATAGCCGGCTTAGCAGGAAGCGAGTTCCCGCCGCTGCATGAGCCGCCGATGCAAAATAGAACTACGAAAAATCAAGTAAAGTATACAAAAATTGCTAGCACGGAGCCCCTTTACCGCGCAATATTTCCAAATTCAAGGAGGACCTGTTGGCCAAAGCCAAAAACAAGCACAGACATTTTGGTTCAATTGTATGCATAATTTTATACGCTGTTCGATGGTACAATAATGAAAATGGCACAGAGATCGGAATTAATGCGCCCCCTTCTTTCGGAATTTTTTCAAGTTCAGGGAGGACTTGTTTGCCATAGCCTGAAACATGCACAAAAAATTTGGTTCAATTATATGGATAACTTCATACACTTTTCGATGGTACAATAATGAAAATGGTACAGACATCGCAATTATAGTGCCCCCTACCGGCAGAATTTTTCCAAATTCAGGGAGGACCTTCGTGACATGACCGAAAATAAACACATAAAATTTGGTTCAATTCTATGCATAACTTCATACACTTTTCGACGGTACAGTATTCAAAATGGCACAAAAATTGTACAAAAATCGCTATTACAGCGCCCTCTACGAGAGATTTTTTGCAAATGAAGGGAGGACCTCCTTGCCATAGCCAAGAACTTAAAAAAATTTTTTGGTTCAATTCTATGCGTAACTTCATGCACTTTTCGATGGTACAATATTCAAAATCGCACAAAAATCGCATTAACAGCGCCCCCTACCGGCGATTTTTTTCCAAATTCAGGGAGGACCTGCTTGTCATATCCAAAAACTTAAAATAAAAATTTGGTTCAATTCTAAGCATAACTCCATACACTTTTGAATGGTACAATATTCAAAATCGCACAAAAATTGTTATATCAGCGCCCCCTACCGGCGAATTTTTTCCAAATTCCGGGAGGACCTGCTTGCTATAGCCTAAAACTTCTAATAAAATTTTGGTTTAATTCTATACATAACTTCATACACTTTTTGATGGTACAATGGCGACAGACAGACGGACAGACGGACGGACGGATAGACGGACAGACAGACAGACATTTTCTATAAACATGTTTTTTGGAATCTCTGACCCCTAAAACATGCAAATCCGTCGAAAACCGGAAGTCGAAAAAAATTTCGATTACAATACTTTCTTCTATTGAAGATAGAAGAAAGTAATAACAGAGACTAAATGCAATTGCTTATTTAACCTAGGCGCTGATCCGGTTGTTGTCTTGCCGCTAGACATCAGTTAACTCATTAAAGCCGGTTGGCAAGAAAACTTGTCATGTAAGGTAAAGAAAAGATTTAAATTTGAATACCATAATTTTAGTTTGGAAATTTTCACATTATATAATCTCAGATATTTGGCAATTAAATAAATCAAAATTACTATGTGGAAAAAACCGGTGTCGAAGAATTAAAAGAAATGTAAAAGAGATTCGTCCTTAATGGGTTACGCCAGTTTTGGTTAGGCGGCAGTCTCTAGTTGACGAGATCATGAGTAGTGCGATATTAGGGATATTTCCCTACTATATATACTATATACTTTCAGAAGTGTTTGTTTTTTAGCACTTTTAAATAAAGAAAAAGTATCCACTAATATAATTGCTATTACTAGCAACTGTTGATTAAAGAAATTTCCTAAATTTGCTCTTAAGTGAGAAGTCAGATTTTGATTACTACGAAATACCTTTAATTAAACTATTGTCTATCAAAATAAATTATTTGAAATCTCCTCTTCAGTCAATGACAGAAATCAAGTAGGGTAATTACCCTACTTGCAAACCAGTAATCAGCTGAATACTCTCACGGTTGCTTTAGGATTTAAACGCGAATTCATTATACTATTTCGTTATATATAACAGTTTGGTTGAAAGTAATTTAGAATAGGTCTAATTTTTATAAATAGAAGCTGAAAGATAAATAGATGTTATAAATAGAAGACTAAAATATGGGTTTTTTTTTTTCATCCATTGAAAAAAAAAATTCTTTTTATTTTTAAAACAAAAACTTTGAACAGTAAGAATTAAATTATTTTAAGGGAAAAATCTATTTTTAACAAACAAATAGTATTTGATTATATTTGACTGAAACTTTATAATAATATAATATAGAATATAATAAAACTCTCATACTACAATATATATTAAAACACACTTAAATAACGCCTGCATTCATCAGTTAAAGGTATATATAAATATTATACAGACATACAAACAATAAATACAATAAACTCGACTGGAGTGAAAAACTAGCCAGAGCCAGGAATCGAACCCGGGACCACAGTATACAAGACTGCTGCTTTAACCACTGAGCTAGTCCGGCCGATGCCTGAGCCTGCAATTTCTCACTAATAAACCATGTTGGGGAAGTCACCAGCCATCTATACGACAGCCTTGGATGACTGGACAACGATGAATAGATTTTACTATTACATCGATCTACGATAATTATAATAAAATACTCATAATACAATATATATTAAAACACACATACACACATAAATAACGCCTGAATTCATCAGTTAAAGGTATATATAAATATTATACAGACATACAAACAATAAATACAATAAATCCGATTGGAGGGAAAAATCGTATACATGGCTGGTGACTTCCCCAACATGGTTTATTAGTGAGAAATTGCAGACTCAGGCATCGGCCGGAGTAGCTAAGTGGTTAGAGCAGCAGTCTTGTATACTGTGGTCCCGGGTTCGATTCCTGGCTCCGGCTAATTTATCACTCCTTTAAATTTAAATGTTAAGACCCTTAAAAGAAAAATGACATCATTTATCAATGAAAGAATGCATTTAAAAAATGAAAACCCAATATTTTCCTATATTCTTTTTTCAAAATGACATAATTTCCAGAGATTTTTCATTCTGTCAACTGTAAAATTAAGCCAAATTTTCATTAAAAGAAAATATTTTATCCTATGAATGACGTCATTGTAAATGCAAATTCAACGGAAAATGTACATTTTGATTCAGGAAACTGCAATTTTTTATTAGGATTGTGTTCACATGACGTAATTTACATTGCATTTTACATTTTTCCCAAACCGATATTTCACATAAAATGGATTTAATTATCCCCTTTAATTTACAAAAAGTCCTAAGCGCAGAAAGGTTTCTAATAAAGAAAATTACGTCATGTTTAGAAGAAAAAACGCATTTATTTGATAAACCTGTTACATATACATGCAATTGTGTCGAAATGCTTTTTTAGAAATTTTTCACTCATCTGGTATTCAGTTTGAGGTAGTAGTATCTCAAACATATACTGGTAAAATTAAAAACAATTGAAAAAATGCGTCATTTTCACGAGATTTATAATAATTGTTTTTTATTTTTAAATTTTTTTGCGAAAATATTTCTATGGTCAAAGACCTTAAGAATGTTGCCATTTGAAAACATACGTCGATCTGAATAAAGGTATTTATATGCCTTTTAAGTATAATTTTTATCACTTTTAGCAATTTTAAGATTAGTTTAGAGTAATTGTTTTTTTAGTTTTATGAATGAAAATGACTATATATTACGTTATTTTAGATTTGTAAAAGTGTTCAGCCATTTTACATTTAATGCCTATTTTGTTCCATTCCGAGATAAACTCGGAATGGAACAAAAAGTTTCAGCGTGTAAAACTTACCCATTACTTAACATGAAGAAAGCTGATAGGTTATAAAAAAAAAAGTGTCTAAATGTCGTAAATGTTTCGATCGTTAACTTTCTTGGTACTGGGATAAGAACACAAAAGCCAAGCTGCCCATGGGGAGTAAAAAGGAGTTCATATGTAAAGGACGTCTTGCTGGTACACATGACGTCAATTCACGAACTATGGCCGCGAAGCACACAGGCTTCTTTTTATTTTACGCATTCATTATAGTGATTGCCATATTAACGATTTAATTGCATGAAACACAAAGGGCCATGTTATAGAGATGGTCTCGTTATAGGTATTGCCAAATAAACGGTTTATTGACGAGAAACACAGAAAGACCCTATATAGTGAGAGCCATGCTAATCGATTATGTGAGCGAAGAAAAGAAACCTACTTTTTTTAGGACACTTTATTGGGATTGCCGTATTAAACAAGTTGGAAATTGCTCGTCACACGTGGCAAATGAGGTGCGTTCGTAGTATAACTAGTTTTATAATTATTTTTTGTACCCCACATTGTACTTAATGTATACTTTTTTGCACTTCATAAGTGCATAGTGTGTAACATCATTTAAATGCACTTGCAAAAAAATGTTTCCCATTCCCCGTAATGTAACGGAAAACTTTTGACTGCCCCTGTAATTATACTATGCATCCGATTTTCATAAAATTTGAAATGGCTCGACAAAATTTTGCAACAATCATATATTTAAAATTTCAGACTATTCGGAAGGCTGTAACATCATTAAAATGCACTTGCAATAATTTTTCCCATTCGCCGTAATGTAAAGAAAAACTTTTGACTGTCCCTGTGATTAAACTATACATCCGATTTTCATAAAATTTGAAATGGCTCGACAAAATTTTGTAACAATCATATATTTAAAATTTCAGACCATTCGGTTGGGTAGTTTTTGCTCTGTTATATGCGGACCGGACGGACGGACGGACAGACGGACTGGACGACGACTATAGGTGTTTATAGGTGCTACGTATTTATATAATTACGAACGCACCTAAAAACTGTGGACGTGAAGCGCACAGAATCCATGATATGATAAATACAAAAACTGATGTATTATGATTATGTGACACTTAAAAATCATCGTTAGTAAAAACATAAAAAAAGTAAATTTAATTTTAATCTAATTCTATGTTTCACAATTCTTTCTTTAGTGTAAAGTAAAAAAAAAAGAAAGAGTGAGTTAAAATCATCAAGAGCAACACACATGCTCTAAATTTCATGTTGTTATGTCGTTTTTTGCATTACCTATTCACCATAACACTATGTTTACATATACAAAATTCTGGATATACTTATTTGTCGGACAGTTAAATAAATAATAATGTTTCCAAATCTTATTACACAAAATCCCCGGCTACACCACTGATTAATAATAAAATTGTTTTATATTTCAAATCTATTTATAAGTCTTTCGTAACTAATATTGATTTTAAAGAAGGAATTTTTAAGGAATTTTTTTCTAAATAAAAATATTAGAAAGTATTGCAGAATTTAACTTTATAGGTAACGTGGAGCATCATTACTTTTATTTATTTACCATTTAAAAAAAACACCCTTTAATTCATACCCGGCAATTCAACCCGTGATACTCATTTTAAAGATGTCCGATATGCGGCCCGATGTACTGAATTTAGAGGAACATTATTTTTAATTGAAAACTCAAATAAATTTTTTACATTTACTTCATTTTTATGGCTTATTTAACTACACCAAAAATCAATTTCGACATTTTCGTATTAGCAAATTTTCTTTAAAAAATTCATGACGCTTTACTGAAATCCTTGCACGTATAAGTGAATAAATATGCTTAGAATATCATTTTATTCCTTTATCAATTTAGAGAAACAACTTTTCTAGGATATACACCCGAATTATAAGTGACAGCAGTTATTAATGTATAATTCTTATCGAAATGCTACAGATCTAAACCTTTCTAGACATTCATAAACACAATTTGACGATTATAATAATTCTCTAATTTATTATCTTAAAAAAAAAGTTATTCTTATTTCAAAACATAATCGTATTTTCCAAACTGAATTTTAATTAAAATTCTTGTTACAGATATTTAATATCTTAATCTTTCTCGACATTTAGAAACACAATTCGACCACTATAATAATTCACTAATTTATTATCTTAAAAAAGTTATCCTTATTTCAAAATATAATCGCATTTTCCAATCTGAATTTTAATTAAAATTTTGCTTTTACGCTTTTAAATTACAGCATTAAAACCATCAGTTAATTCAACTGATTGGTATAATAGAGTTAACAATATAATTTCCTTTCAGCAGTTTGGTGAATGATAATGGCTTTTACCTATTATATCTGAGATTTTCTTAATAGGACGAGATTTTATCTACATAATATCATGTAAAGATTCACAACCAAATAAAGCAGCGAGTTTATCATTTCGTAATCTCATCTAGTTTTCTGAACCTTTTAAAATAATTATTCAGTTTATAATAATTTCCCTTACATAAATAATAATAATAATAATAATAATAATATATAAACATATATAATCAAAGAAAAAGTGTATTTAAAGCAGTTCTTAAATCCAAGCTTTCTATTTTGTCACATTTTTTAATTCAGTTTCGTTCGAAAATGCATGAAATTCATAACACTAAGATTCGTAAATTATGCAAACGAACGTTTTTTTTTCGATTATTCTGTAATGACCGAAGATCTTTCAGAAAAGGCTTTCAAAGTTCACATTTTGAGCCGAAATTCTCATAGTGGCAGCTCGGGACAATGAAAAATATGCAGTACTAAGCCAGAAATCGCTTATAACTCAAGATGTAAATCATATATCTAAAATGAAAAAAAATCCCTGCCGGCCCGGCCTACAGGCAGAGGTAGATTTCGAAGTCAAATATACTAATTTCACAAACAAAAACTAAATCATGATTAGAGATAAATCCACTTTAACAATTTTATCAGACCGCTTTTGACGAGTTTTTATTTCATTTTTATATAATAGCTGGTTTTATCAGAATCGTGTTAGGGCGGTATTTAACTGATTAATATGAAACTTGCTGACGTGATTTTTGAAGAGATTTATAAGCGACCTGTGTTTTTATTTTTTGTTCAGTTAATTAAAACTTGATGTATATACAATTATTTTCTCAGAAGGACAATATTTTTCGTTTCTAACACAATCGCTTCGAGAAATTCCGTTCAAAATGCCCACTTTGACAAAATTTTTTTGAATATATTCTGCCTCTATCAAAAACTCGATCATTACGGTACATTATATAGTTTCTGAATAAGCGAATCTACCAATTAAATGCGTTTGAGAGCAAAAATGAATTTAAAAATGAGTCAGAAAATAAGCAGTTTGGATTTGAGTGCATCCTTAATACAATGATTTTTCCGACATAATCCGCTTCGGTAAATTCGGTTCAAAATGCCCTTTTTAACAGCATTTTTAAAAATATATTCTGCCTCTATCAAAACATCGACCATTACGGTACATTATATAGTTTCTGAGTAAGTAAACGTACCAATTGGAAGCCTTTGAGAGCAAAAATGAATTGTAAAATGAGCCCGAAAACAGGCAGTTTGGATTTGAATACACCCTTACTCAGATGATTTTTTTCTTCAACCGCTATGTATTTTTAATTTGTTTTTGCTGTAAGAATTGGTCCTATCCAAAACTTGTCTATATAGATGTTGTAGACAATACTAAGAAGATATATGATAAATTCATGGGGATTTTATATCTTTTGAATTGACGGAGTTATGGATTTTTTTCTTCTTTAAACCCCCTTTTTGATTTCGTTTTTATTTTTTTTTCGCGGTACGAATTGGTCCTATCAAAAACTTGTGAATATAAAAGTTGTAGATAATGTTAAGGAGATTTATAATAAAATTATTTGGATTTGATATCTTGAAAATTGACGAAGTTATGAATTTTTTTCTCCCAAATACCCTATTTTTTGCGCCCCTTGAGCCCATTTTTAACTTTATCAAAAATATGTGATACATAAATTTTTGGCCCTATTTTTAGAAGTAATAAAAACTTTAAACTGATTTGATATGTACAAAAGTAAAGAAGTTATAGGGGTTTTTCTGTTTTCACAAAACCCCTCCCTATTTCCATCCCCTTGGTCCGATTTTGCCCATTAACGAACTTGACCGAGAATATATGCCCATTGATTTTATGTATCAGTTTGGAAGAGATTGGTGCAGAATTACGAACGTTATCGTGTCCAGAAGAAAGTGATATATATAGATAGATAGATAGATAGATATATATATATATAAAGTTTTTTACTGAGGGTGGTTTTGGGTTCTAGGGGTCATGATCGGTGTAGATCTGCAAAAATTTTTCAGAAATTCCAACATAGGAACGATCCCAATAGGTAGTATTTCATACGAAATCTACCTAAAAATGTCCTGTTTGAAGTCACAAATAATCGCGCCCGCAAGTCTCATGCTCTTGCGTTTAAAAATGAGTCCGTAAAGGGGACTTTCGCGTTGTTGGTCAAAGAAAACAATTTTTTTCCCTTTAGAACCGCCTTAAATGAGAATTTGAAAATGTTGCATTAAATTCTAGTAGATATCGAGAATTAAAATGTTATACTCTGTTTTTAATACATAAATACATAAAGAATACATAAATAGATATAGAATTTGAAAAAGTTATTAATTTCTAGTAGATATCGAGAATTAAAATGTTATACTTTTTTAAAAATACATAAATACATAAAGAATACATAAATACATATAGAATTTGAAAATGTTGTATTAATTTCTAGTAGATATCGAGAATTAAAATGTTATACTTTTTTAAATACATAAATACATTATAACTAAGCTTTGAGTAGTATTAAGGGGCGAATTTGACTCTAGCTATTATCAAGATATACATGGCCTTTTTTCATTTATCATGAATTATGTTACATCTTTCCATGCATTTTTTTTTCTAAAACCTCTAAAACACTATTCTGGGCAATTTAGACAGTTAATAAATATCGATAATTCTACTTCAAAAGCATTATAAAAACAAAAGTCATGTTTTTATTTTTAAAATGCATTACTTAAAAAATATATTATTAATGTGTTATAAAATTGAATATTGTGTTATATATATTAGTAATACTATGTTTTTTGTCTGTTTTGTTGGGAGGGGGAAGGGTGCTACTGTTTCCATTCTAAACAGCATATATGGAGTTTGACAGATTGTACTAGTCATCAAAAATTTTAGAAAAGGTAACACGTATCCAAAGATTGAATATTTATTTATTAGTAAACTATTAGTGCTATTACTAAGATCAGACAAGCAAGACAATGGCTTATAAAACTTCTCATTTAAGTAATAAATTCTTTTATCTAACCAGAAAAAAAATCTATATAATAAAAATGAGTTAGTTGCCTTTGTGTATTTATAAAGTTGGTTTTACTATATCGTGTTGTATACTAGTATATTCATAATTTGAAGAGTCAAATAAACGATCTATTTTTTCACCAGGTGCTTCTAAAATATCAGACATAAACAAAAGACCAAATTAGGGGTACAGAAACAAAATAATATCGCCACTCTCAATTCACATATTTAGACAAAAATTCGAGAGGTCATGTTTACGATTTAACCCTAAATTAAATGGCATCACTAGAAATTCGGAAAGTACACAGTAATTCCATGAGCGACTTTTCAATGGCTACATATTCATTTTTCAAAATATGGAGTGTCTGGCTCAGTTTTGCTTGGAGGCAGGCAGTGGTTACTTCGAGTATTAATCTAGGTGTCATTACATTTTCCCCACAGCAAAAGTAAATTTATTACAAAATCGTTAAAATATCCTCATTAATTTTAAAGCTATAATTTAGGTTTGTCTTGGAGAAAAACTCGTCGTGTTTTTTATTTTATAAGTGAATTATGACGTTACCTTCTTATGTGATTTTTTAGTTGTTTCAGTACGTTTTGTTTTACCTTAATCATTTTTACCAAATAATCTAGAATCACCCTGTATATCCATGAAATGTTATTTTATTCTGTATTAAATCAATTTACTACAAAGTTACTTTATTTAGTGCAGAAACCCTCATACATCAGATAAATATTTATATCTTCGCTGCATATTCAGGGATGTGTTACGTTAAGTATAACCTTTAATTTTGAAATGAACTAATCCTTATTTCCTAAGTTCCGAATGATTTCACAACACGCGTTGATTAAATGCCGGCAAATGTATCAATCAAGATTAACGCAGAACTCACTTGCAGTAATTTAACACAAACTATATTCAGTGATCAGAATTTAAATTTTATTTTCTGTGAATTGCAGTTATGTAAATTTCTGCGAATTAAAATAAACCATTTTAATTTACCTTTAGGTATAAATTAGATTTGAGTGTAGGAATTTTATGCATAAAAAATAAAAATAAAACTTTGCAACATTTTACTATTAAAAAGTTATATTAATTAATTTATTCATCAAAAAGGATTTCTTAAATTTTTTATGGCTATTAAATGACTGTTAAATCTTTGATACACTGTAACAATGTAAACACTTGTAAACACTTTGATAAAACCCTTTTTTTTTTTTTTTTTACTTTTTTGCTAAAATTTAGCGACATTACACTCATTTACAATATAAAACTCATTTTTTTGCCCTTTAAATAAACAATATAGTTTATACTAATTAAGGTGTTACAAATATGAATTAGCAATTAAAAATTTAATGTTAGTTCTCGGTCTAAAAATAGAGATGCGCAAGAATCCTATTTGTGTACGAACTATATTCGGTTGGCATTACTTTTTTTTTTTTTTACCACCACTTTCATTCAATATTAACAATACTTGAAAGAGAAAAATACAAAAAAAATTATTTTAAATTTATAGTGGTACAAAACTAATATAATAATAATCGTCAGTGCCAGCTCTGCTAATATAGCGTCTGATAAGGGTTAAGAAAAAAGTTTGACATCAAATTTAGTGTCATCAATCAATCTTATTTTTAGATGTACGACAGGAAATCATTTGGGGAAGTAATTTGGATAAATACAAATTTAACATTTGAAATTTCTAATATTAAATGCATTTTTAATATTTTTCCAAAACAAACTGCAATGCGGGTAATTTTTTAAACATAACTTAAAACTACTTGATGGAATGAACTGCAATTTTAGATTACCATGTTTGAAGCTTCTAGAAATCGATTCTGTAAAAAAGCATAGGTTACATTTGATATATTGGTTTAAATATTAATTTAAAAATACTTATTTTTAGAAAAAATCTTAATTTTGTGTATCTGTATTTTCAAAACAAGAGCTAATGAAGGATTTTCATAGTGATATTCGTGTTCAGCTTATTAATTTCATACAGAATGGCACACTTTCACTTCAAAGACAATTTTGCTGTTGGCCAGCGTTATTGATTAAATTTTAAAATGCTATTAACAAGTTTACATTTTTTTTAAATTTTATTTCGATTGTTTACATCTTGTAAACAGTGATATAGTAATTAAATCTAAAAATCAAATTTATTTTTATAACATTTTATATATTTCAAAATATAAATATATCTGTAAAATTAGGTACAATCAGCCACATCTGTATGCAAAAAAGTTGGAAAAAATCGTGGTTATTACTTTTTAAAGAGTTGTCAAAGTATTTTAAATACGATCTTTCGTTATCTTTCATATTAGAATAATGCTGAACTAAGAAATAAATTATAGATATATTTATTATAAAATTTATAAATATACATGGTGTATCTACGATCGTGGGACAAACTTGGAGGATTGGTGCAGTTGACTTAAACAAACATGTTTTGTATATGAATGTATGGACGGAAGTGACGCGTTCGGGCACGAACACAAAAAATAAGACATGGAAAGAAAATCATTGTTTATTTACAACATTATCAGAAAGCGCCACTTATAGGAAGCGATGGATTGGGCGTGATAGACCAGTTTAGTGGCCAACATGGTCACCAGATTTATCCAGCATCGACTAATTTTTATGGGGGAATCTGAAGGCAATAGATTGCAAGACTTTAGTTGGCTCAATTGAGGACTTCGTTTCTAGACTATCATTGTGGCTTCAAACATACGCGAAATGTTTGGCATATTTGGAACTATTCGCCAGTCACTCTTTTGGAGCTACCAAGCTACCAAGCAGGTCGTCGCAATTTTGAGCATTTATTGTAAGCATTGCGGAAAATAATCACTTTGTGATAATGTTGCAAATAAACAATGCTTTTCTTTTCATGCCCTATTTTTTGCATTCGTGCCTCAACGCGTTACTTCCGAGCTTACATTCCTATACAAAACATATTTGTTTCAGTCAGCTGTACCACCCCTCCAAGTTTGTCCCACGATCGTAGATACACCATCTATTTTTTATACAAAGTGTATCGTTTAAATCTATTTACAAAAAATTGACAAATCTTTGGTGCTTTGAATTTAACAAAAATCTAAAAGAAAAATAAGATAGATGCATTTAATCATTTAGTTCAAGCTGTTAAGAGTTGTGTTTCAGAAACCACTGCACCTAGCATTACATAAACAAAAATGAATTCTTGTTCTGAAATTTTGATGTTATTAAAGCATTAAGGTGAGCAAATAAAAAATTTAAAATGGATACTTTCAAGAAATTACAAACTTTTGCATAATTCTACTGACGTAAATATCATATCTAAACACTATTAGAAAATGCATAGTTGACTAATGTTTTTGAAACACATTTTGTTTAAAGTTATGAAGAAATGCACAATATGAAATAGAAATTACTAAATTGAATGTCTTGAAAAAGTTTATTTTCATAAGCAGCTAAATAGATAAAAACAAGATATTTTAAAATACACAGAAAGCTTAATTGTTTTCTACTGATAAAGAAACAAATTGATGAAAATGGGTTCAAGTGTGAATTAACACATTAAAATTAAATCATTAACACTTTCCTTTGTTAATTGCATTTTTCAGGTCTAATCCCATTTTATCACATAATCAAGTTTTAGATAATGATTTAGTTTAAATGTCTACAGTCTGCTTATCAGTTTAAATATGATCTGCCAGTTATGTGTCTTCCAAAACGTTCTCAGGAACGAAGAAATGTTTTATTTTATATGTTTTGTTTTTAATGATATTCTGGGTAATGTTAAATTTTATAGTTTCACTATTGTTCATTTCAAGAATAAATATTTTCTTTAGGTTTACTATACCCATATCATACCGTCTCCAGTAATAATCTTAAATCTGTCTTTTAAATTTGCAAAAAATATTAGACATTCTGGTTTATTATTTGTAGAAGTTAGTCCATCACCTACGTACAAGGCCATAATTAATTTTTTTTACTATTTCTCTCTCGAATGTGTAAACAAGTATCGGCTCACTTACAGAAAAACAAAGTTTAAACAAGCATTTACCAAAACCACTTATTTCAGCATTCTGGAGCTTGCATTAGAGCAAAACAACTACACTTAAGATTTTATACTAGCTATGTGACGACCTCATATGCTTTAGGTTTTGGTTTATAAATTGCTTTTTCTATTTCTAATTCGTCCTAGCTGTAGATACATCAAGCAATACAAATTGCATTATTTCTTTAGCTGTAAAGAGAACGGGAAAAAATAATAAAATAAAATAAATATAAGCCAGAAAAATAAATCGAAATTAACACAGGCTTCTTCAAGTAATATATATAATCTATATATACATAATATATCTAATATAGATTTCATAATCAGGCAGTTCAGCTATTATCTCATAGGGTGTGTTCAGTGATGAAAAAGATGCGGATCAGTGTGCTGATAGTCACCACTAATTTTCAACAGTATTCTTCGACTTAATTAATGAGAGAAATTTTTAGATTTAATAAAGTGAAAAGTAATATTAAAATTTAGTATTGGCAATGCTGCGCATATTTTCCAACACTGCTATATTATTTAAATACTAGCAGGAATGACCAAGCTAAGTTCGGTCAAAATTAGCTTTCTGTTTATCTCGATATATTTTTCCCACTGAATCATTCTTGCTATTTTAGATGCTTGACCGTGAAACATAGTGACCCAAAATGACGCACTAATCGAATTTTTTCGAACATGCGACCTATCACAATGCTCTTCTCGAGCCTGAAAACGATGGAATACATAATTTAGTGAACATCGTTAGTCGTTTTCTAGGCAAAATAAGCTTGATCCACGTTGATTAAAAAAAAACACACTAACCGAAATTCATCGACAGATGTGAGCTATTTCAATGGTCTTTTTGCACTGTGAAACGGTATAACAAAAAAAATTGCCAAAATTGTTTGAAACTTTTTGAGATGCCGTTAGCTTGACCCTGATCCATTGTGATCCAAAATGACCCACTAATCGAATTTTCTTGAACATGCGACCTAGCCCAATGGTCTTCTCGAGCCCGAAAACGATAGAATACAAAATTTGGTCAAAATGTTTTGAGCATGTTTTTAGAGCCAATTAGCTTGACCCTGGCCCATTGTGACCCAAAATGACCCAGTAATTGAATTTTCTCGAACATGTGACTTAGCCCAATGGTCCTCTCATGACCAGAAACGGCCGTATATTGAAAAATTATGTGAAAATGTCTTGAGCCGTTGTTTTAGATATAATTAGCTTGACCCTGAACCATAATGACCCAGTAATCGAATTTTCTCGAACACATGACCCATCCCAATGGTCTTTTCGTGCCCGAAAAACGATAGATTACAGAATTTCGTCAAATCGTAGTTTCGTTATCTAGATAAACTTAGCTGGACCCACGGTGACCCAAAAATGACACACTAATCGAATTTTCTTGAACACATTAGCCATCCCAATGGTTTTTTTGTTGCCCGAAAATGGTTAGATACAAAATTTAGTCAAAATCGTTTCAGCCGATCTCTAGCTATAAGTAGCTTGACCCTGACCCATTATGACCCAAAATGACACACTAATTGAATTTTCTCGAACACGAGACCCATCCCAATGGTCTTTCGTGCCCGAAATCAGTAGGGTGCAAAATTTCGTCAAAATCGTTAAAGAAGTTATCTAGATAAACTTAGCTTGACTCATTGTGACCCAAAAATGACCCACTAATCGAATTTCCTCGAACATGTGACTTAGCTCAATGGTCTTCTCGTAATCCAAAACTGTATAATATATAGAGTTTAGTGAAAATCGTTAGAGCCGTTTTTAGATAAAAATAGCTTGACCCACAGTGACCCAAAAGACCCACTAATCTAATTTTCTCGAACACGTGACCCAGCCCAATGGTCTTATCATGCCCGAAAAGGCTAAAATACAAAATTTCGTCAAAATCGATTGAGCCGTTCTCTAGATATAATTAATTTGACCCTGACCCATTATGACCAGAAATGACCCACTAATCGAATTTTCTTGAACACGAGACCCATCCCAATGACCTTTTCATGCCCGAAAATGGCTAAGTACAAAATTTAGTCAAAATCGATTGAGCCGTTCTCTAGATATAATTAACTTGACCCTGACCCATTATCACCCAAAATGACCCACTAATAGAATTTTCTCGAACACGAGACCCATTCGAATGGTCTTTTCCAGCCCGAAAACAGTAGGGTGCAAAATTTCGTCAAAATCGTTAAAGAAGTTACATAGATAAACTTAGCTTGACCCACGGTGATCCAAAAACGACACATTAATCGAATTTTCTCGATTATGTGACTTAGCCCAATAGTTTTCTCGTAATCCAAAACTGTAGAATATAGAGTTTAGTGGAAATCTTTAGAGCCGTTTTTTAGATAAAATTGGCTTGACCCATAGTGACCCCAAAATGACCCACTAATCGAAGTTCTCGAACATGCGACCTAGCCCAAAAGTTTCTTCGTGTCGAAAAACTGTTGGATGTGAAATTTGGTCAAAATCGATTGAGCCGTTTTTTATATATAATTAGCTTGACCTTGACCCATTACGACCCAAAATGACCCACTAATCCAATTTTCTAGAACACGAGACCCATCCCAATGATCTTTTCGTGCCCGAAAATGGTCAGATACAAAATTTAGTCAAAATTGATTGAGCCGTTCTCTAGCTTTAATTAACTTGACACTGACCCATTATGACCCAAAATGACACACTATTGGAATTTTCTCGAACACGAGACCCATTCCAATGGTCTTTTCGTCCCGAAAACAGTAGAGTGCAAAATTTCGTCAAAATCGTTAAAGAAGTTATCTAGATAAACTTAGCTTGACCCACGGTGACCCAAAAATGACCCACTAATCGAATTTTCTCGAACATGTGACTTAGCCCAATAGTTATCTCGTAATCCAAAACTGTAGAATATAGAGTTTAGTGAAAATCGTTATAGCTGTTTTTTAGATAAAATTGGCTTCACCCATAGTGACCCCAAAATGACCCACTAATCGAAGTTTCTCGAACATGTGACCTAGTCGAATAGTTTCTTCGTGTCGAAAAACGGTTGGATGTGAAATTTGGTCAAAATCGATTGAGCCGTTTTTTAGATATAATTAGCTTGACCTTGACCCATTACGACCCAAAATTACCCACTAATCGAATTTTCTCGAACACGTGACCTAGCTTAATGGTCTTATCATGCCCGAAAATAGTGAAATACAAAATTTCGTCAAAATCGATTGAGCCGTTCTCTAGATATAATTAGTTTGACCCTGACCCATTATGACCCAAAATGACCCACTAATCGAATTTTCTCGAACACGAGACCCATCCCAATGATCTTTTCGTGCCCGAAAACAGTAGGGTGCAAAATTTCGTCAAAATCGTTAAAGAAGTTATATAAATAATCTTAGCTTGACCCACGGTGACCCAAAAATGACCCACTAATCAAATTTTCTCGAACATGTGACTTACCCCAATAGTTATCTCGTAATCCAAAACTGTAGAATATAGAGTTTAGTGAAGATCGTTAGAGTCGTTTTTTAGATGAAATTGGCTTGACCCATAGTGACCCAAAAATATCCCACTAATCGAAGTTTCTCGAATATGTGACCTAGCCCAAAAGTTTCTTCGTGTCGAAAAACGGTTGGATTTGAAATTTGCTCAAAATCGATTGAGCCGTTTTTTAGATATATTTAGCTTGGCCTTGACCCATTACGAACCAAAATGACCCACGAATCGAATTTTCTCGAACACGTGACCTAGCCCAATGGTCTTATCATGCCCGAAAATGCTAAAATACAAAATTTCGTCAAAATCGATTGAGCCATTCTCTAGATATAATTAGTTTGACCCTGACCAATTATGACCCAAAATGACCCACTAATCGAATTTTCTCGAACACGAGACCCATCCCATTGATCTTTTCGTTCCCGAAAATGGTTAGATACAAAATTTAGTCAAAATCGATTGAGCCGTTCTCTAGATATAATTAACTTGACCCTGACCCATTATGATCCAAAATGACCCACTATTGGAATTTTCTCGAACACGAGACCCATTCCAATGGTCTTTTCCTGCCCGAAAACAGTAGGGTGCAAAATTTCGTCAAAATCGTTAAAGAAGTTACATAGATAAAATTAGCTTGACCCACGGTGACCCAAAAATGACCCACTAATCGAATTTTTTCGAATATGTGACTTAGCCCAATAGTTTTCTCGTAATCCAAAACTGTAGAATATAGAGTTTAGTGAAAATCGTTACAGTCGTTTTTTAGATGAAATTGACCTGACCCATAGTGACCCAAAAATGTCCCACTAATCGAAGTTTCTCGAATATGTGACATAGCCCAAAATTTCTTCGTGTCAAAAAATGGTTGGATTTGAAATTTGCTCAAAATCGATTGAGCCGTTTTTTAGATATATTTAGCTTGACCTTGACCCATTACGAACCAAAATGACCCTCTAATTGAATTTTCTCGAACACGTGATCTAACCCAATGGTCTTATCAGGCCCGAAAATGCTAAAATACAAAATTTCGTCAAAATCGATTCAGCCGTTCTCTAGATATAATTAGTTTGACCCTGACCCATTATGACCCAAAATGATCCACTAATCTAATTTTCTCGAACACGAGACCCATCCCATTAATCTTTTCGTGTCCGAAAATGGCTAGATACAAAATTTAGTCAAAATTGATTGAGCCGTTCTCTAGATATAATTAACTTGACCCTGACCCATTATGACCTAAAATGACCCACTTTTGGAATTTTCTCAAACACGAGACCCATTCCAATGGTCTTTTCGTGCCCGAAAACAGTAGGGTGCAAAATTTCGTCAAAATCGTTAAAGAAGTTATATAGATAAAATAGCTGACCCACGGTGACCCAAAAATTACCCACTAATCGAATTTTCTCGAACATGTGACTTAGCCCAATAGTTTTCTCGTAATCCAAAACTGTAGAATATAGAGTTTAGTGAAAATCGTTAGAGTCGTTTTTTAGATAAAATTGGTTTGACCCATAGTGACCCAAAAATGACCCACTAATCGAAGTTTCTCGAACATGTGACCTAGCGCAAAAGTTTCTTCGTGTCGAAAAACGGTTAAATGTGAAATTTGGTCAAAATCGATAGAGCCGTTTTATAGATATAGTTAGTTTGACCTTGACCAATTGTGACCCAAAATGACCCACTAATCGAAATTTCTCGAACACGTGACCTAACCCAATGATCTTATCATGCCTGAAAATGGTAAAATACAAAATTTCGTCAAAATGGTTAGAGCCGTTTTTAAAATAAAATTTACATACACATACACACGCACACAGACATACATACACACACAATTTTTGCTGGCATTATAGTATAAGATAATTTATTCTTTTTTCCTTTGATTTCTACCATAGTTCCAATTAATAATGAAATACACTAATTGTAATCATTGTATAACTTGTAAAATTTAGCATTTAAAATTTTCGTTAAAATATTGTAATTTGCAAATAGAAATTGAAAAAAAAAACTGAAGTTTCATAAAATTTCTTTGCATATAAATAATATATTTTGAATGAATTTTTTTTACTTGGTTAAAATATCATAACCATACTTATAGTACTTTTACTTGAAATTTTATAATTTTACATAAATCTTGGCGATATTTTCATCAACTTTTATATAAAATTACAAAATTGCAATTAGAATTTTAAACTAGCGTATTCATTTTAACTATATTTTGACCTTTTAAAACAGTTTGTTACTTTAAAAAAGTATTTTCAAGAAGAAAAATGTTTCTTTTAATTGAAAACACTATATATATCAGTAAAAAAATCAATTAAGATTATCTATTTGAATTTTTGTAATTTTAAATAAATCATGCTGACGAATATAAGTAAATGTTTAAATATTTGCGATAATTTATTAAACTATTGGTTAATGCAAATTCGACTAATTGTTTTGCATGACATCAAGCTGTTATAATGTATTTTTATACCAATTCGACGACAATGATTTCACTATAAATATTTCTGGTAGATTTTCCCCCATTTTCCTTTTATAAATAAACAGAACTCGGTAAACATCTTAAACATGTAAAAGTATCATTTCATACAGCAAAAAAAAAAAAAATAACAGAGGTAAGAGAAAAATAACGGTAAATGAGAAACGGTTTCCAGCTGTTAGCATTTTTGCATAATTTATCATTCGAGTAAGGATGTTGCATAGATAAATAAAAGTAAGTTTTCAAACCAATGGTTTAAAAGTTTATCCAATATTCTGTTTTCAGTTTCAGTTTCTTGTCAAATTACATGCATAAATAGAAATAAGAATGTAGAGTATTTATTTTTAGGAATTGTAAAATTAAACGAAAACATTTTTTGCATCACGCCAAATTTTAAACTCCTTTTAAAAAAGCAATGTACTATATAGATATATAGCAATGTACAAAAAATTTTGATGCAAGATCAAAATAAGAATTTTTAACCCGTACGCACATGGGCCTAGTTTTGTAACTTTAGCACACGCGTGGGATAATTCTCAACCCCATTTTGTCTCCCATTATATTTTTGGCTAAATACGTTTTAAAAACAAATCTACTGTTAAGTGTTGTAAAATGTATCATTGCTACTTGCTTTTAGGGAAAAATTTATTCTTTTTATATTTTTTTTCAGATTTTGTAGCCGTTTCTGTAAAAATCACGTTTTTTCCTAGAAAATGTGCAAACGATTTGTTTTACCCCTTAAAACATGAATTATTTCACAAAATGGATATTAATTACATTTAATAACATTTCGTCAATATATACAAGTAGCTTTTATCTTACTCTTTCATTAAAATTATATTACATACATACATACACAATGGTGTAACAATCCATGTAGGATTTTGACCTCCCTCAAGATGCTTCTCCAGACCTTCCGATCTCTGGCCTTTACTTTATAATTTGTAATTTGATTTTGTGCAAGATCTTTCTCTACCTCTTCTATCCATCTCTTCCTACGTCTACCAATCTTTTATTTCCCAATTAGATTACCACTATAAATCTTCTTTGTGCTTCGCTCAACCCTCACTCAGATTAGATGGCCTAACCATTGCATTCTTCTTATTTTTATAGTATTTATTATATCTTTTTCATTATATAACCGTTCCATCTCCGTAACTGTCCATATACGTCATGTATTGTCTTCTTTAATAGGTCCAAAAATTTGTCATAGGAACTTCCTTTCCCAAGTGATAAGTAGCTTTTCCTCTTTTTGTGTAGTGGTCCAGGTCTCACTACCATAAATTACTATTGGTTTTATAACAGTTTTATAAATTTGAAGTTTGGATGTTCGGGATATTAGAGATGATTTTAGGATGTTTCGAAGAGAAAAATAGCATCTATTCCCTGCTGCAAGTCGAGTTTTAATTTCTGCTTCTACCAAATTATCACAGGTGATCGTAGATCCTAAATATTTAAATTCTGTTACTTCATTAAATTGTAATTGATTATTTATTGTTAACATTGCTGTTGCCTGTGATTTCATTTGGTCTATTTTCATGTATTTTGTTTTTTTCTTTATTAACCACGAAGCCTAGATTTTTCCCCTTCAGTGTCAAGTTTATTGTATGTTTCAATCAATACTTTCTTATTTCTAGCATTTATATCAATATCATCTGCAAATGCAAGGATTTGTAGGGAGTGATTCATAATAGTACCACCTTTGTTGTTGTAGATGCTTCTAATTATTTTCTCCAGGCCATTAAAATTATATTAGTGTGTGTTATCCCGTAAGTATTGAATGTATCGAAATGAAATGTTTTTATCGCGTGGGATTATTTTACTACAAGAGCCATATTTCAAACCTCATAGTGAACAAAGAAAAGACATTTTTTCACACTCTCCTTCTCGACCTTGACCTTGAAGGATTGAAGGCAAGTCAGAAGTGTCCTCAAAAAATGTATCCTTTTTTTTCTAAAAAAATGTGATTGGGATGAGATTAATCCCAGCGCGTGTGCTGACGGGTTTAAAATAATGTAATTCAGTGGTTCCCAAACTTTATTGGTACGCGACGCACCTTTAAGTGAAAAAAAAAATTCATACGTGAGCTACCTAGTATGAGAATGCATCTAATATCGATAGGCAAATTTTGTATGATCTCTATAATCCTATCCTATGAAAAAGGCGAATTTTCGTACGAAGGATGCACTATCAACAAAAACAAGATTTGGCAATTCCAATCTGTTCAAGTTAAATAATAATTAAAATAACAAATATAATAAAAAATACGTTTGATTATTATCAAAACATAACTTTGAAATCAGTGAGATTTCTGGCACTGGTGTTTACCGATGAGGGCATGTATATCAGAGTTAAAACTGGTTAACTTTGACCTTAAGTTACTTTTTACGCGCAGTTTGTTTCTGTACTTGTTTTTCAAAAACAGCAAAGTAGAAAAAGCACGTTCACATTTGTATGTCATGTTGAACGCCATCAGGAACCTCAAAACTAATTTAGATATTTCTGGATATTTTGCTTCTATATTCATCCAGAAGGAAATTAAGGATTTTTCCAGGGTTGCCATAACGACTGCACGAGTACTGACCTATCACACAAAGAGGTCATAAAATAATATCGATTGACTGTTTAAGAACACACTGTCTTCTCATGAAGTTTTGGTTTAAGCTAATAGCTTTGCGGTTCTAAAATATTATATTTGTTATATATTTTTTAAACAGATGAAATAAAAGATGTATTTTCTGGCAAACCTCGATTGTTCCGCAACTCATAGGTTGGAAACAGTTGCTCTAATTTATATTACTGTTTGTAAATACAACTAAGAATAATTGGTAAGAGATGTAAATTTTTTAAGTGCTTATTGAAAGAATATATTCTTGCAATAACCATTTTTCGTAGCTTTCAAATCTAAACAGAACTCGGTAAAGTCTTAAGCATGGAATAGCCACGTTTCATACATTAAGAGTATTTAAATGAATGAGAAAACGAAAACGTATATAAAAAAAACGCTTTTGCAGCTATCAGAATTTTTGCGTAATTTATCATTCCGGGAAAAGGATATTGTATAAAAGGAAACGCGAATGTTTTTCTTTGCATTTATATTATTAAAAAAAGGTGATATTAAAAAATAATGTGAAAGTTATTCCGCATATGTTTGCTAAACAGATTTTGAATCCGCTGTTTCATGTTTTAATTTATAGTTTTGATAGGATATTTTGCCTTTTAAATCACCTTCGTAGAAAATTGCAATCGTAATGGTAAAAATATAGTGAAGTATTTATTTCCAATAATCAGTAAAGTTATGCAATATGTTTTTCCAATATAATCTTGATGTAATAGCTAAGAAAATATTTGCGATCTTACGGAAATGCATAAAATTATTTGTAAATGAAACTCCTAATGAATTATTAAGAAATTTTACCAATCTGTTAGACATATTTCCACGTTATTTAAAAGGATATTTTTGAAAAGTAAGCATTTTTGGTAGCTTACTCACACTTGCCTTCTATGCATAAATAGAACGTAGTAATAACGTGAATAAAACCTGAGTCCTAAACGTGCAATAGCAGTATTTCACAGAATAAGAATAAATAAAAGAGGTAGGAGAAAAATAAACTTATTTCAGGAAAGGTTTTCCACCATTAGCACTTTGTATAATTAATTGTTCGAATAAAAGGTTATTATAAGTTAAAAAAAGAAGTTTTTGATTAATCGTATAAATTATTTATCCAATGTAGATAAATTTAGTTGCCAGCCGCTTGGCAAATTACATGCATAAATCGTAAACAGATTGTAAAGCAGTGATATATGACAGATATTACAATTAAGCCAAGTTCTTTTAACATCAGAAAAAAATGTAAGCGTCTTTAGTTAAAACAATAAAATTATGTATATTCGCAAGAATTTATGATAAAGAATGTAATTAAATATTTATAAATATGAGGAATTTTATATTTGTAAATACAACGCCGAATAATTATTAGAAAGTACTATCAGTCGAATTAATGTATTTTGACGTCAGTTCAGGAAGAATATATGAACAGGAAACATTATTTGGAGCTTTCTTTTCTGTATCTTTAATGTATTAGTAAAACTTTGTAAACATCTTAAACATGAAAAATATGCAATCTATAAAGTAGGATTAAAAGAAAGGGAAAATAAAAAAAGAAACGTATGTGAAAATGTGCTTTTGCTTTTAGCACTTTTGCATAAATTATTGCTCTAGTAAAAGGATAATGAAAGGCAAACAAGTTTTCCATCTATTGTTTTGTCCAGTATTGTCCATTTAGTTGAAGCTTCATGACAAATTAAACGCAAAAAGAGCTAAAAGATTCCTTTTTATGGTTTTCCTTTTTTAAGTTATCCTTTTTACTATCTCTGACAGATAGAAAAATTAAACCACAGCTTGTTTCACTTCCGAACAATTTTAAACACTTTCATTTTAAAAATTATATCTACATGAAATATTGATGAAGAAATCAAATAATTAATTATTTGTGAATTTACTGTAAATTTTAACAATCTTTGTAAAAAAAAGTCAAAGAACAAAAACGTGGGTAAAAGTTGTGACTTTATCCTGTGAAACTCGATAGCCGTCGGGATTGGGAATGCTTGACGGCATCAGCGTAGCCACACAAGGCATTGAGCAGCGGTGCGTTGAGCAGTGACATTGACAGACCCCTGCTGAGCACTGTCTTGATTTTGTATATATCATTTATGGTATCGTTTGACACATCTCTGCAGATACGATAGATTCGTTGTTTACCTCTTGGAATGCACTACCTAGGTGCTAGGAGCAGTACTTGCCTGAAGCTTTACAGCAATCCGGGCTGGACTGGTCTGCCCCCAAGGCCTCCGACTGCTGCTATTTCTGCCTCAATTAATGCCGACCATTCCTTTCCGTAATGCTGAGTTTTTGGACTCGTTCTCGTTTGGGCTTTCCTCAAACACTTTTGCATTGTGGTTACAGAATGGTGACCAGTTTTAACTTATTAGCACCGCTGTTTTCAGGTTTCTGAAACAATCAAGATGAATTAAGTACTCGAAAATAGAAAGTTCATTTCGATACACGATGGTATCTTTGTTTTCCCGAATTTACACAAACATCAGATTTATTCAAGCGTTTAGTCTGATGAGCGATTTTGATCACTAATTTCAATGAGTCACCTCAGGAATTTACAGATTCCAATGTTCCAATGGTTTAATCTCCATATTTTATGCGAAACCTTAACCAGTCAACCGGAACCTGTGCCATTCTAAAAAATTGGGAACTGACTGAGCTATGATCGTCGCCGCGTAATGTGTTTCCGTACCACAAACTTTGGACCACAGTCCTCCCTCCCGCAAAAATATAGTAATGCATTGATTTCAAATAGATAATGAAGTTAAATAAAAACCTTATTATTAACGATATTTTCATGAAAGATCTAAAAAAAATGCATTTGCGAAAATGAATAACCCTGATTGCAGATGCGTCGCCAAAAACGTATTGAGAAATGACATAAATTTATTTAAGTAATTTATTTTCATGTCAATTCGGGGAAATACTTTCGCAATAAAAATTATTCGCAGTTACTAGCGAGCAATGAGTGCAAAATACAACTACACAGACATTGCTTTTAATCTTAAATTTCTGCTTCAATTTATAAGTCGGAGATAATACCATTTAAGCTCGGGCATATTTTTCAATAAAATCAATATTTTTCGTCATTCTGTTCTACGACAACTACTTGCACATCACCAGGTTACCTGGATGTAAAACACCTTTCACTCCACGAGCAGCCGATGTATAACAAAATAACGAAAAATCGCACAAAAATCGCCAGCACTGTTCCATCCTTCCGGGGCAATATCCCTATTTTCAACTCGGATCTGAAGTTCATAGCCAATAAAGTAGTTTAGTTCAATTTTGACATAACTTCATACACTTTCCGATGATACTAAAGAAAAAAGGCACAAAAAATTGCTATCAAAGAGCCCACTTAAGGAGGAATATCCACATTTGCAACTAGACCTGACGGTCATAGTCAAAAACTAGATATGGAGTTCGCTTCAATTTTAGGCATAACTTCGTACACTTTCCGATACTACAATATGGTTAATGGCACAAAAATCGCTATTGCAGCGTCCCCTTTCGGAGGAATATCTCCATTTTCAACTGGGACATGCTGGTAATAGCCAAAAGCATAGATACCAATTTTAGTTTAATTCTACGCATAACTTAATATAATTTTCATTGATACAAAAAGGACACACACACGGACACAGGGAAAGACATATATTTTCTAAAAACATGTTATTCGGTTTTCTCTGATCCCTATTTTTGATTACAGTACTTCTTTCTATTATAAGTAGAAAAAATTTAAGAGTGGCAAAAAATAATAATGCTCAAAAGAATATCCCAAGTGTTTCCTAACAGAATTTCAACGAGTAAATAAAAGTTTTAATACAATATTTGTTTTAATTGCAGCTTTGCAATTGATAAATAATATTTTCTAACACGCATACTTAACATTTGTATATATATTTTTTTGCCTTTGTATTAACATTTATTTTCTTATTTTATGATTATTATTACAAATTTTGAAATAAAAAAGGGCCAAATTGGGCCCTGGTATTTGACCTCAACGCGCACTTACGCCCATATATTCCTATACAATAAATGATTGTTACAGTGTCCTGTACCAACCCTTAAAGTTTGCACTATCAATTTAGAATAACCCTGTATAAGTAGGCACCACCAGTGGCCGAGAGGTTCGGCTCTCGAAGCTGGTAGACGGGAGGTGCTGGGTTCGAACCCAATCGCGCCCATCGGCCTAATCGTTCGGAGTTTTCGTGGTTTTCTTCGAACCGTGGTTTTCCATGCGTTAATACGGATTAGGTTCCCTTATAAAGACCTCCACGGAAGGCACTCCCCGTCGGGCCTATATCCCTCGTGTAGATAATTGGCCGTCAAAAATCAACCCAATTCAACCCTGTATAAGTAGAATGTGGTAAACATCTTAAATATGGAACAGTAGCATTTCATACAATAAGAGCAAATAAAAGCGGTAAGAGACAAATAAATACACGTGAGAATCGATTTTCATCTATTAGAACTTTCGCATAATTAATCATTCGAGTAAAACATATTGTACGGAAAGAATATAGAATATTTCTATCAGAACTGTTTTTTGACTTTATATAATTAAACAAACATGGCAACCAACAAAAGATTTTCACATATATTTACTTAACAAGTTTTGATTCAATTGTTTGAAACTTAATAATTATTTATTTTTTTATTCGTTGTAATCACTATGTATTTAATTTTTAGTTGTAGATTCTTCGTTATAGTCTAATTATATGCCTGACAGTAAAATTATTGTAAATCAAGGATTTCTAATTAATATATTTACTTGTAGAAAAAATGCCTAGCTACTCCCTTATGAAGGTATTTTAGGCTCAAATGGATTTTGGAGTTTTGTATGATCGTGTTGTCCGGATTTTAACATTTGTGCTTGAGCGACCCGCCAACTTTGTCGCCTTTTTTATTTTTGCAAAGGGTGCCTGAATCTGGTTTTCACGGTTATTTTGAACGATGATATGTTATTTAAGTATCTGTGGTCATCTAGCTGGTATAGACATGGAGTTAGGCATTAGATGCATTGAATTTAGTCGCATTCTGTCCTTTGTGGAGAATGAGACTAGACTTTCATTGCTTCCGAATTTTTAAAGGTATAATCTTCAATGTGCTGAATGGCCAGTGTTCATTTTTAGATATTTCAAGGACTCGAATCTTTGAATTACAGCTTCAACAGTACTATAAGATGTTGTAACTTGTTATTTCAAATAATGAAAGTTCAAATCCACGGTGTTACTTTATTAGTGCTATTGCAGTATTGTAAATAAACGTTTTTGATATTTTCCATGACAGTTTATAGTGCTGACTACAATATTTCTAGTGATCTAAGGTGAACCTTTCTTCGGTTCCTGAGAACTATCAGAGAGGCATTGCGCTGTATAAAATTCAGTGAATTTCTTGAGAATAGCATTATACCTCTTATTATTTTAGTGTCCAGAGTTTAATTTCAATCATACCTAATTTAAAAGTGCCGGCTCCACTGTCACCCATCCTCATTATTGTTTTAAATAAACAATTATTACAGTTAATTTCTGTCTCATGACTACATTTTTAGTTGCGTTACACATTTGAAAAAAATTGTTTATATCAAAATAATCATGAAAGATCTCGGTAAACGTTTGTAAATTTAGAAAATTTTATAACAGTACTTATGAATGCGATTCGAAGTAATGTCATTAACCATAAATGAAATCCGATTTCTCATAGATTTGTGTTTTATAGCGTATATTTCGTATTCTATTACATGCCAGCTGATCCGCCGGCGTTGCCCGAGCTCGTGATGAATGACACATAACTGAATCTCAAATTTGTATGATTAAATATCTTTAACTCCATTTTGTTATTTTATATTTTTTAATTCAGAAAACACGAAAAAATATTGAATTGAAAGTATATGCTATTTAGTATTTTATTTTTTGGGTAATTTTATTTTTGTAGTCTATGAGTACCGAAAGCGAGTGAAAACTCGTAGAAATACTCAGATTTTTACTGATTTCGTCGAAATTTTCACACATTTTATTTTGTAAAAAATATTTCTACCCGTTCGAATGTTTCAAAATTGTTGTAGGTCATGTAAATCTGGTCTATTGAGTTTCAGATACTCTAAAAAGATTGTGTTAAAATACGGACGTTTTGTTACTTTTAGCGTAGAAAAAAATATCGTCTCCGTGAGGCAACGTAGTGACCTCCATTTGACGGTGTATTTTGAAGAGTTAAAGTTCGTATTTTTAAAAACCGATTACACCATCGATTAGAAGAAGGATTTACCTTTAAGAGCAAATTTTTTAGCTTCCTTCAGTAGCGTATTAGCTAGAATTTACATCGGGAAAGATTAGTAAAATCGGTAATGAAATTGTATTAAAAAAATCCATGTTTATTCTATAAAGTTTTCGATTTTATTTTAAAAATTAAATGAAATGTATCTTAAGACAATAATTTTATTTATCTTGAATCTCATATTTCAAGGAAAATTAGAAAATACTTTTTTGCGTTTCTATACCCATTGGATTCAAAACTTGAAGCATTTATACCATTCTTTACTATTTGCTTTCATATTTCTTTACTATTTGCTTAAATATACACCACTATTATCACTTAATATTTTTGATTAAAAATTTATGAAGGCATGCATTTTCCTATTTTAATCGTTTGAAATACGTAATAAAGGGTTTCTAGAAAAAAGGCTTTCTAGGGCCAAGAAAAACTCTAGTATAGTACTAAATTTCTAAATATATTAATTGAATAAAGTTCCTTTATTCAAAATTTCTGCTTTTAATCAACATATTAATTTAATATAATATGAAAATAACACACACAAGGTTACTACAAGCATCTATTTGTATTTTCTAATCTTGCCCACTATTTAAAAAATATACTTTTTTTTATAGATTGCTTTTGCAGTTATTGATACGTATATGGCAAGGAACACAGAATGGAAAAAGTTGTATGAACACTTTCAAATTTAATAGAAAATAATCGACTATTGCAACCCAGCTTTAGTACGTCTTTTGAAAGCCTCCGTAGTCCCTATTTAATCCCTAGAAAGGCACTGGAATAGTAAATATACCTTTTAAATTTAATCCCCAAAAATTTCAAATTGAAAATTCGCATGAAGCAAGACATAATTGATATAAATCTATAAAAAAAAAGTAGGTTACATAAAGTACGAAACATATTTTTTTCGAATATTAATTTCATAATTCATATTATAATTCTTTTATTACAAATTTAATGTATTTACGTTTGGGTTTTTTAGTGTTATAGCAACATACACACTCAAAAAAAACATTAGGATTAGGAGATATTAATAAAATATGAAAATGTAATTCAACATTAGAAGCTTTAGATTTTGAATGTTTATAATTAAAAAACTTATCATCCAAATGACATGAAATTTCGTTTCTAAGTATAATGTCTTAATTGGGTGTTTCCATTGAAAGAAACAAAGTTTAGTTTGGGTTTCATTTGTAGATTGCCCCCTAAGCAAATTTTATGTACATCATTTTAAAGTAGACTTTATTTCCAACAATTTGGTACCAGTAACTTTCTTCTATTATAATTAGTTCCAGAGATAGTAGGGGGTATTTAGTTGTATTTTCCACGACTGTACGATGACCTTGATCATTTAAAGCATTATCAGTCTATTTGATATATCTATATATATATATACTACGCTATCGTATGTGGCACAGAAATCGCGATTATTTGTTCATTGTTTAATGGCAACGCCCGAATGAAACGCATCTCATTGGTTATTGGAACACCATTTAATGTATTTCCTTACCTATGAGGGGGTTGCTATAGGGGGAACTCTGTTCCGTCGCGAAATGCCGACAAATTTGGCGGCCAAAAGTAGTCGCTGGAAGTGACGCCATATTTTCAATATCTCTAATATTTCGCCAAATTCCCATAGACTTGCTTGTAAACAAATAGGGTTTACTTGCTTACAGAAAATCTACAAAGTGTGATATTTTAATGCAACAAAAACTAATATTAGGTTGAGCAAAAAGGTCTAGGAAATTTTTTATCTAATAGTTACCAGAATTTGTATCTATATAGGAGTTGTAGTGATATATTTACAGGAGTTCAGGAACTTTGGCTCAAAACAAATTTGAACAGTATGATTTGCGTGTGTTGACCCGGCATTATTAGAGAAAAGGCCTAACGATTCTGAAAGCCGTCGATGAGATTAATGAGGATGAAGGTGCTGGTAACGGCGACAAACTTAGCTAGCAAATCCGGAATCTGGCAGAACGGTAGCCGAAAGTCGTGGACTATGATGGTCTCTACTTTAAGTACTCTACTATAGTCCTTGTTGTTTTTGTTGTTAATTTGCGCATAACAACGCAACTTTCACAAATTTTCCAGAACTTTTTGTTCAACCTAGTATTAGCTTAAGGGATTATATTAAATATAGATTAGGAAGCCCAAGTAAATTAAATTAACAATAAAAGTAACAAGATATAATGCTTAGCATGCTTTCCCAAACATAAATTTTAGGGAAGACCAAACTGGTAGCCAAGGGCGACTAGTTATCATGTAAATTCAGAGAATGTTTGTACATTAAGTATCTTTTAACTGTCCCCTATGTACCTTTTATGCACATATATTGAAATTAGTAAGCTTTGGAAACAGTGAATAATAGTATTCCATATCATAAGAGCAAAATAAAAGGTAAAAAAAAAGAAAATGTGCGTGAGAAACGATTTTCAGACAGCTATTAGTTCTTTTGAATAATTTATCACCAAGTAAGAGGATACTGTATAAAATGAAATAAAAATGTTTCCATCAGGAGTTTTTCTATTTGTTTATATGATTAAACACAGAAGAAATTAAACAAAAACGAAAAATCATGCATGCAGCATAGATTATGAAAAACTTTCCTACACTAACATAATAATGTTAATTTTTTTTTCATTATTCCCTTTTTTTTTCGCACCATATTCTATAGTGTCGTGTCATCGTGTAGTATTCAGCGATTATATCAATTTCAATATGATTGAAATAGCATAACTTCATTAAAATGTACAGCAAACAAATATCCCCCATAAACCCTAATGTAACGGAATTATTTTGTGCAGCTGTGTATAATAAGCCGCCCACAGAATTTATACAGAAAAAGCAATTTTTTAGCCCCCGGTATGCTATTTCTTACTCTGAGCTAATAAAATGCCGCTTCCAAAAAATAACGTTCCGTTGTATAAGCCCGCCGTTAAACAAAGCAGATATATTATTGTACTGTTAAATACTCTACTGCAATTTTTTAAACTTCTAAGAATAGCATATTTTAAATTTTTATACCGGCATATCGGGAAAATAAGTACTTCTAAATGCAATTTATTTGAAACCTGCATCTCCATTCATTTTTGAGATATTATTTTTTTTTTATAGTTTTTAGCGTCATTCGTTTAATTTTGTCAACTCAAATACTCCATTTCTGTAGAAAATAATTTGGAAAAATATTTGGAAAATAGCAATTATATCTTTTTGTTGCCATTTTACCATAAAAACAACAACAAAAAAATGTACTTAGTACGTGCTATTTTGAAAAAATATAAATCAATGATTTTTGATAAAACATGGAGCTATTATAAACTAAATTTAATTGTAAGTATCTATATTAATATTATAAACAAATGAAGGCAAATGAATCATTAGATAGCCGATTTTGTTTGTCAAGTTTCTTGAATGACGATATCTCTATTTTTGAATTTATGTATTATTCAGCGATAGTGATGTCATATGAGGACTTTACTGCAGGTGTCGTTAAAGACTGGATCGCAAATGAGGAATTCTTCAGCGGATGCGGATGTCGTCATTTTATATAAAATAAAAGCGTGTGTTTTAAGTCTTTATACGGATATATGTTTTATACTATATATATACATATATTATTTTTTTCATCGGGGGGTGGCACTAAATTCTGAAAAAAAAAGAATTCTTGTTTTCTAGTTTTAATTTTAAAACACACACTACCAATTGAACACGCACTTTCAGCAATTATTGTTCATAGACAGTACTATAACTAAATTCGCTTGCGCGTCCCACTAAATGGACTATATAGGTTATATACATCATATTATATAGTAGGCATCTTGTAATACATTTCAATGTTGTATACAAAATTTAGTATGTTTGAAAAAGTATAACATTTTTAAAATATATAAAAATGCTTACCCCATACACTGTAATGTAAAAATAACCTTGTCAATTCCCTGTAAACGAACTACAAATGCTACACACTTTGTTTTCAGTACTGAACATGCCGTACTAAACCTCAATAAAGTGTATCAATAGCATGGCAATCCGAGCGTAGCTACGCAAGTTAGAACATAGAAATACAAAAGACGAACAGTGAAACCGAACTAATAAAATCTTTTCAAGTATGTTGGAAAGCTTTAAAAATAGTGTTAAAAGAATTTCTTAAGCATGCTTTTAATCGATGGCATAAAGTTTATACGCAATATTCTGCCGTTAGTTAAATCTTCTTGGCAAATTCCATGCATATATATTCCGTATATAAATTCCGTATATATATATATTCCGTATTTTCATGATAACTTTCCTCCTTTTAATGGAAACTGTCTATTTTGTGTGTAAAGTAGATTAATTTAAATAAATTTTGTGTGTTTTGTGTGTTGTAAATTTTCCCAGAATAAAAGGAAATTTCCACTTTACCCTTAGAGATTGAATGCTAAAAACAAAAATCCAAGACAGTTGGGCACCAAGAAATGTAAGATAAAAGAGAATTTTGAGGATTTTGACAGGAATATATACAAGGACTTACTTTGTTTTAAAATATTGTTTAAGCGCCATCTAACGACGAGTAAAACACATATCAATTTTTAAGAACTTAATTTAAATCCTTTTACATTTTGAAATTTTGTCTGTATTGTCAATAAGATAAGCAATATTTCTGATCAAAAGTAACTAAAGGGTGCTCATTTTATGTTATATCACGAAGATGCTTCAGATTTTAATTTTCTCTTGCTTTTTATTTCACAATAACTTGTATCGACTCAAAATATTGAGTGTTATAGTACCCTTCAGAAATAATTGCATGTCTGAATATAAAAATGTGTAAATATTATTTTTCCTAAATGTGATAACCTTTTTGGTCTGTTACTTGAGTATTCTTGTTATAATCTTTGATACTCTCATCAGTTATACTACTACATAACACTTTGTTGTTTCTCAAGTGTCAAGCCCATAATGTATAATTACTTTCATTATTTAATTTTATTATCTGGGAAGGAGTAAACTTTTTTATTTCACTCTTTTGGATACGAAATATTAACTATCTGCTTTCAGATTTACAATTTCTTAATTATTAGTTATGGTTATTATGGTTAATTCTTGTTAAACCTGGCAACTCTATGCCATCTAACATACCTACTGGCTTGTGTTTATGTGCATGATCGTGAAGATATTCTTTTAGGCTTTTTTAGTTTTCTCTCTTGAGTTTGCCTATTTTTGTTTCATTGGGGTACTGTTCTCCATCAGTGCGTGAATGAAAAGATGATCAAAATCGTGTAGATGCTCATATAGGTTTACACAGTTTTTCTTGTTTTTTCATATTTTAATTTGGTTGGAGTTACGTACCTCGGCTCGTGTTCATATGCATGAATAAGAAGCTTTCATTGCTTTTCATTTTTTCACTTTTCTCCCTATATAAATATGACGTTATATTTTATAATTGTAACGATGTCGTTTATGAATGTTATGATGACCTTTTTGAATGTGGTTATGCCTTTTATGAACGCGTAGATACTATTTATGAATGTGTTGACGACAGCTTAAGTTATGACGCTGTAAGTCGCTAGTTATGACGCTACAAGTTATAAGCTTAATTTATGAAGCTATGAAGAACACGTTCATGCTATTACATTACGTTTATACATACATAACATTACGTTTCTTCTCCAGAATATGAATAAGAGATTGTGCCTCTCTTGTATATATTCTAGTTACGCTCTTATTACTCCTTCCCATCACAGATTCCGGTCATATACATTGCCATTTTTGATAGTTTCAGTTAAACTTAATGGTTTGGCAGTATCTGTGATCTGCCTTCTCACCTTATGAATCTTTTCCCTATATTTCATCTTCTCCTCACGATATAGACTAACCCTTTTTTGCCAAAGTTCGGTTTATTGTAAATTTTTTTGTTAGTTATTTTTGGACGTTTCGACATCTGGTTGTTTCTTTAACCAGTTCCATCATAATAATCGACTATTCCCTTCGTTCCACACGGTGGGTAAAGTGGTCTCATTTTTCCTGGTTTTCTAGAATATTTCGATTTCTTCTTTCACAGATTATTACAATTATAGTTCAAATAATTTCCAACTTGAATTATTCATTCATTATGGACTCTGACACTGACAATGCGCAGTTTGTTGCCTCCTTAGTTCATTCTTCTAAATGAAATTTAAGTTGGTACTTCAGGTAGTAATCGCATCTATGTCAGTTTCCTTCAACTTGAACAAGCAGAGCAAATTCAAGATCTTGTTGAGAAACCTAAGAAGCACCTAACACAAGTTCAAAAGGTTTTTAAAACAAGCTTGGTAAATCGCTAAAGCTTAATTTGACAAACACACAAAAAAAATTACATCAATTTTTAAAATGAATAGAATTAACAACAATAGAACTGATATTCTTGAAAATTTCAGGGAGGATAAAAAAACTGAGAATTGGCGGTCTCAGAACATCTATTAACGACACCTCAACAGAGGTTTTTCAGCTCGAAACATACATACAGAAGTAGAGGTAGACTTATGCACACAACTATACCCCTTTAAAAAGCCGATTCAGCAACTAAAAGAAACATCCGAAAATCGGGGAGGAAATTTCAAAGCCCGGATAACGTCAGAGATTGCACACATTGAATAAGAATTACAGTATAATAGTATGGCAGCTAGCGAGAATGAACGCTCGGTTCATTCCCAGTTTGAATCGTTGATATCAAAAGAAATGAAAAATCCCCCCGAATTTCTGCCAGATCGAGATATTTCAGGGAAAACAATAATAATTAAACTTCGGTGGTCTCGTGAAATGCATGGAAGAGAGATCTTCACAACAATTGCGGTACAGAATATTGCCGCCATTTCGTCAATAGTGGTTATGATTATGTATAAAAGGAACCACAACATAGAGAATGTATATAAAGACTATACCGTTGAAGAACCCCTTAAAAGAAAACTACGAAAAATATCAGACTTCTAATCAATCGCTGTCATTTATTACTAAGTTAAAACGCCTACAAAAAATTATTTTATTAAAGTTCCGGAAGGTGTCACACGAAGATATATAATTTTTTCTGTTGTAACTGGGTATAAATTCAAAGATGATGACATAAACATTCTGCTGCCAAAAATATTAAAATTTCCAGGAACTAAGAACTGAATTTTACTTATAGCCATCGCGCTAAGCAAAGTCATAATAAGTGATGGAGACATCTGTATCGGCCCAATACTGTGTAGGATGCGACTCCAAATCTCGATTGGACTGTGTCACATTGTGTCACTATCTAGACAGCATAGAAAAAGTCACGCGTAAATACGGTGTGCTGTGAGAAATAAGGAGGTTAATTACACTCGCAATCGATGTATGTCGTAATCATATGTTATGCAAAAAATTTATTAAATTTAATGTGTTAAAATTTAATTAAACCCTTCTCTATTAATTCTTTTACTTTCAATGTTTTTTTTTTTTAAACTAAAAACCTTTTCTTTCTGGTCAAAAATTCAGTATCTTTTATATTATTTTATCCCAATCATAAGCATTTTATTCATGTAAATATATTAGCCTCGTTCTTTCAAAGTTCAGTTCATGTGTCTGTGGTTTTCAACAATAAAGGAAAATCTACTTCAGTTTAGTTTTGTGCGGGATATATATGGCTTCGTAATGGACAGCGGTTATCATAAGAACAAAAGCAAAAGACATTAAAGTTTGCCTTGGGATCCATCTGTGATTTTCAGTTGCTTAAAATTAGGGCTGCCAGTCACTACCCCGCTAGGTTTGTTAAAGATGAAGACGCCAATTCTAGCTGACATTTGGTTTACTTTGTTTTAAGTTTAGAATGCATTTCTTCTTAACGTAACTTTTCTTGGCGCGCCAAGACTCGATTTGTAAAAGGTGTATTGGCTTTGAAATACTTCTTACTATTTCTTCAAAATGTAACGTGGTATTGACTCGACGCTCGGGGGCCACCCTCATGTTATTTCTATATGATGCTTAAATAGTTAACATCTTTTCCCATGGAACTTCAGCGTGGTTAATGAGTAATTTATTTTCCAGCATGTTCTCTTTTAGGAGATAGAAACTGTGCGGGACTTTCTGCAGCGCAAAAATGGAGTCTCATCTAGAATTCACGTTTATATTTACGAACTCTATATGACCAATTAATAATATTCTACAACATACAATGCAATAAGCATACTCAAGGCATAAGTTTCATAATTCCATCTACTCTTTATTAACTATTTTTAGCATTCACTTTAGACGGTCTCCAAAAAAAAATAATGAAAATAAAAGATGACAGATATTTTTTATGAAGATTTTAGTCTGCTGAAGCATCATATCTTTCACGTAGTTAACCAACATATAAAACTATTGGAAAAATGCAAAAAAAAAGAAATTTTTGATTGTTCATTTTCGCCAATACTAGAAAGAAGAAGAAAGTTGTATGACATGGCGCAGTAAAAATAAAATGCAGGCCCGGTCCGGCCCAAATCTACAGATAAAATCCAACTCTCTCTCCCATCACAATTTTAGGGTCTGCTCAAATTTTCGAAAAATAAAATTAAGCTCGAGCCCAGCCCGAAGAAAATATGAAAAAAAAAATCCCCCAGTTCGGTCTTCAGGACAAAACTAGGCTCTAGCAGACGACTAATTTATACAAGGTGTCTTAGAACGTCGTGTACAAAGTTGCAGGGGAGGTAGAGAACATCGTTAAAAATCATAATTACATAAGAAAGCATGGGCGGAAACGTCACCCTCACGTGATAAAGAGACACAAAGCCACAGTGCAGAAAACAGTGTAAAACGCTTTATTATACAGAAACGAGTACAGTGTATGTCTTACAAGTATCACAGGAGGTGTTCGAAATTGCAGCTATTGGTGTAGATGCGTGCATGACACCTAGGTGACATGGATTGGCAAACATTTTCTAAGATTCCTGTTGTTGCGGCAGCGATCAAGATTCGTGTCTCTAGTTCCATTTCAGAATTTACGGGAGCTTTGTCGTACACAATGCTTTTCATTGCACCCAAGAAAATACTCAAGAGGAGATAAATCAGATGATCTGGGGGGTGGGGGCTTACGAGGGGACCGCCACGCCCAATCCGATTGCTTCCAAACGTCCGGTCCAAATGGTCACTTACAACCCTTGTGTATTGTGATGACATCCCATCTTGTTGAAACTACATTCCGCTTCAAACATGTACGGGGACATCGTTAAGCATTTCCAGAAGAACCTCCTGAATAAAAACGAGATACTTGCACGTGTCCAGTAGAAGTGGTAAGATGCATAGAGCTACTAAACTGTCCGCCACAATACTCGTCCACACATTAATAGTGAAGCGTTGCGGTGCGGATTGTGGTCAGGATACCTGTGGATTGTTCTAGTGTGATTCATGTTAATCGCACGCAGTCGGCGTCTACAATGAGGAAGGTACGAGTACCGATCTTGAGCATACCGGCATACAGTGCCACCAATCGATTTCCGCCCATGCTTTCCTTTGTAATTATGCTTTTTACGATGTTTTCTACCTCCTCTCCAAGTTTGTACACGAAGGTCTGGGACACCCTGTATATTATCAAGTAGGGCCTACAGTTGAGGATACCATCCCCCCGTCGAGCAATTTTGGCGTCGTCCTTGATTTAGTTTACTAAGAAAAAGGACCTTAGTAAATTAAAATGCTTTAGTCCTAAGCTGGTACTGATAGGTGGCTTAGTGAGTGTCAAGGAATGTTTGTAACGTTTTTGTATCCGCATAAATATGTACAGTCGATCAAACAAAGGAACTTAAAAAGTACCCAATATTATTTTATGCAAATTGTCACAAAGAAAAGCAAAAATAGCCGTTCCATTAAAATTATGTCTTCGTTCAATTATTCTTCCTTCAACATCCTTGAAATAATATTTTATCTAAGCTAAAATTCTGGAATTAAATTCTAGATCGATATATGTTATAACGTTTATATATACTTATTCATGCTAATATTTGGATTTGTTATCAATATAGATATATATGAATTCAAATTATGTCACAAAGCTTCCTTAAGAAGACCTTTGATGCAATTTTTATTACACTAAGACTTAAGGCTGTTCTCAAATCCGAAATGAATATTTTCTGACACATGTCTAAACTCATTTTTGTTTTCTATCGCATAACAATACTGTTATTCAGAAACTGTGTAATTGACCATTTTTTCAAATTTCAGTAAAGGTAGAAAATCTTCCAGAAAAAGCTTTCAAAGTGGTCGTTTTGAACGGAATTATCGGAGGTGTCAGAGCGAGAGCAGAAAACATTTCCATCATATAACAAGAATGTTTATTACCTAAAACGTAATTCATTTGTCAAAAATTTACAAAACTGTCCAATTACAAATAATTTCAGTAATCATGCTTGGAGGTGTCATGTTTCTACGTTTAAAAACTAGTCTGTAAATTTGTCAGAAAGTTTCGAGTTGCTGAATTTAAAAAAAAAAGGAAAAAACTATTATTATTATTATTATTATTATTATTATTTTGAAGAATCGCTTTAAACAAGCTTGTACACGAAGTTTAAAATAATTTATTCTGTGTATTTTAAACTATAATTCCACTATGCGAAATTTGTATTCAGAAATCATTACCCGGCATTTCAAATTGTTGGAATTTACAAAATCAAATGAAAACTTTTAAAACTCTTTATTATTTTAATATTTTTCACTCTTTCTTAACACCCTCTTTTTTCCTGCTATATATAAAAAAAATATTTCCTTATTCAACAATGCACCTCAAAAAAAGTGATATTATTCCATATTAAATCATTACGGATATATTTTCGCCGTAACGCTTATCATACCCATAAAAAAATTCCGATGCCTGGGTGTTGTAAATAACTTCACGCAGAAAGTAGATTTCCACGAGAATCGTACCAGAGAAAATAACTGAGTAATTTGGCTAAGGTTCAAATCGTGCTTTTAGGAATGAGATGAAACTTATAATATATTCTATGAGCGTAGTGTAGTGAACATTACAATGATTGAACGAAATGCTTTCAATCATTTCAAGTTCATTGTACTTTTTTAAATAATGGTTAAGTTTTGACACCAAAAAAACCAATTTATCAACTTTTCATACATTATCATAAATTTGTATGAACAGAATATAAAGGAGTTCTATATTTAAAGAAATACATTTCAAAAATTGCTTTTAATTTTTAGAACATAAATTTCTGTTCTATAGTTATTACTCTAAAGTTTAATAATGATTTATATGGTTAAACTATGATATATTTTTTCAACACTTGGTTATTTTCCTTTTCATTTCTTCCTACACATGAAAAAATAAACGAAACATTTAGTTTCATTATTGAAAAATATACCTCGAAGAAATAATATTTAAAAATAACTAAATTCTTTGATGCTACAATCCACGGCATATGTGGTATTCAGTGTCGAACTCCACTTTCTTGACCACGGACTTCAGATGTTGTATGTAGCATACGTCCCAGTAAGGCGGCAAGCCTGACGCTGAATCCCCACTGTTTAGTTCCCAAGCTTGTTTGGTACTCATTTCATCGACCCCTGAAGTTATGAAAGGTTGATGTAACCTTGCCCAGGCCTGAAGTCAAACTTCGGAACTTGTGCATAGCACTATAAATAGTGATATAATTTAGCCTTAATTTACTAAGAAATATATTTACACCCTGATGCCAAGTACTTTCACACAAAATTCAACATGAATTCAACGGGGCGGGTGAAATATGTAAGCAAAAGAATCTTACTAGAAGAAAATGAAACAAAACAACAATACAATAATATCTCAACAATCACGAATCAAATCGAATTTAAGAATGAAATGAAACATATACCCAAGAAATCTAGAAAATAATGTACATAATAGGATGAATGAGTGGAATGCTTCAATATTGTAAGTTTTCTGTGAGAAGTGTTTTTTAAACAAATTGTAACTTATATGTCGACTATTAAAATTTTAATTAGTAATGATTCAACTTTCATTACTAATTATAATTTTACGCACAAACGGAATTCATTAACATTTTACTGTGAAGCACTTTGCAGTATTTTTAGCGACAATGCCCCAATTTTTTCGCTAAGGATTTTTTTCTCCTCGCAAGAAATATGTGGACCACTTTTGGACGTCTGCCTGAAAACCTACTGCTATGTTTATCACTCATATATAACTTCTAATTATCGTATAATTTGAATTTTTAGACCACTGAATCGTAAAATATACTTTCAAATGAAAATTGATAGAAAACTCTAATTCAATTTAGTTTATTTTTATGGCATTTAAATAGTTTACAGAATTACTTTTTCTTAAATATGCCGCAGCGAGGACTACTTCTATTTGCTACTATAATATAAAGTAACTGGTCTCAAGATGCAATGCGATGCATTAACCAGAACAAGTTAAAAAGAACAAAAGGTAGAGTGACGATAATATCACATTAAACAAAAGATATCGTACTTGGGCATTAAAGTGAAATATTTTGACGAAAAGACACATTTTCGTTTTATGGCAAGCACAAAATTAATTTCAAGTTAAGTTAGACAGGCTGATAGTTACGATGCATTACAATATTCTCTAAATTTATTTTTAATTTGTAAATTTAATTTCCTTATTTTTCGTTGTACGATTGTCGTTTTCCGAGTTTTAAAGAGTGAACAGTAAACTGCATTTCAATATGTTAACGATCATTGATTTGGCTTCCATTTATTGATTACAGCAGTCTCGGCCTATGCAATAAACGGTTATGTTTGTCTATCAAGCCATCATACCACTATGTTCTTTTTTATTTTAATCTTTTTCGTTTTTGAGTGTAAGTGAACATTTTAATATTTCGTTTGCGGCAGATATTTATATCTATATTTATAGTAAAATGGAAAATTTTAGTGTATGTTTGGGATTTTCAGGAAAACATATATTTCTAAGTTTATTCGAATAATTAGCGGACGTATAGATAAAAATAACATCGATATATATTTCTTTTTTTTTTTTTTCGTCTGTTTCAGAGGAAAATAAATGTCTTTGTAAAATAGGTCGTTAAATTTTCCACATGACAAAAATGTAAAATATGATATATGGAATTGAAGATGATATGATATATGAAGATACAGATCGTGCTTAGGAGTATTCCATCAATAGTAGCAATAGTGACATTCAATTGTGTACTTGCACCGGAGTTGGTCCATTGTGAATGTTTATGTTTGTCTATCAAGCAATCATACTACCATCTTTTTTTTTTAATTTAATTTTCTTCTGTTTTGAATGAAATTGAATCTTTTAATATTTCATTCGCGGCAGATATCTGTATCTATACTAAAATGGAAAATTTTAATGCATATTTGTGATTTTCAGAAAAGCGCCTATTTCCAAGTTTAGCCGACGCATAGTCAAAAATAACATCGACATTTTTTTATCTGTTTTAGAGATAAAAATGTTCCCTGTAAAGATGGTCGTTAAATTTCCCACATGACAAAAATGTAAAAAATGTATCGAAGTGAAGATGATATGATTGTGCTAAAGGAGTTGATACCATCAATAGTAGCAACAGAGACATTTAGTGACGTACTTATACCGGAGTTGCTTAATTGTGAAGTACAAGTAAAGAGTTTTAAAAGTGCGCGTATTTTTAGTTTTCTATCGTTTTTGTTTTGCAACGCTAATCTAATAAATATGTATGATTAAATTTTGACTTCATTTATTTTTATTTTAATCATATCGTAAAAGATAAAAGTATTAATTAAAGTTTTTTTGGTAATCTGGGCAAAAAACGCACAAATAATTGCTGTGTAATTCCTCACAATTAACAAACTGCTTCATGTAAAACTGCAATTACTTCGCTTATTTCACTTACCAATTCTGCATCGTGCAATAGTATCGCAACATTTACTTATTGTATTCAGTAACTTATGCTCGTACTCACCATCTAACTCAACTGCCTGTTAAGCTCGGTGACGTCCTCGAATAATGACAATCCTCGTCGGTAATAAGGATTAATTTGATTAGATTTTAGGTGCGAAAATATCCAATCAGCTTAATGGTGAATACAATTAGAGCGTTTGGCAGAGATTTTTACGCTAACTGGAAACATGTATGGTTTCATAAAGCTTTCAGAAATTTTCCGTGTATATTTTCGAACTCCACATTTTAGCCTTACAATTTTGAGAAAAAGGGCGCATTATACACGAGTAAATACGTTATATACATTTAGGATAATTGTTTTTAGGTGCGTTCGCAGTTATATAAATACGTAGCACCTATAGTCGTCTTTCGGTCCGTCCGTACATCTGACCGTCCGCATATAACAGAGCAAAAACTACTCAACCGAGTGGTCTGAAATTTTAAATATATAATTGTCGCAAAATTTTGTCGAGTCATTTCAGAATCTATTAAAATCGGATGTATAGTTTAATTACTCGGACAGTCAAAAGTTTTCCGTTACATTACGGCCAATGGGAAAAGAAATATTTCAAGTGCTTTTTAATGATGTTACAGCCTTTCGAACAGAACGAAATTGATATGCACTTATGAAGTGGACTAAAATATACATTCAGTACAATATGTGGTGAAAAAAATATTTATAAAACTAGTTATAGTACGAACGCACCTCATTTGCCACGTTTGACGTGCAATTTCCAACTTGTATCAGTTTATGAAGTTTTATTCCTTTTAAACCTGCCCTTCCCATTCACCCCATTTTACGGTATAAAAGAAACAGAATTGTGTCATATTTTTATATGGCTACATAAAGCAATTAATATTCACATTCAGCTGCATTTTTAGCTTAGCAAACAGAGAGCTTCAAGTTAATTACACTGCTAAACAGCACTAGATTATTAAGAAAGCAATAATTTTCATCAGAAGATTTTTAAAAAGGAAAAGAAATTTTTATAACACATTCCATTACACAAAACAGTGACCATTTCTTATAATGATTATTTTTATAACACCAATTTGTCTCATCTTTATGGTTTACAAGAAATTCGCCATTAAATACCTGAAAAAACAAATTAAAAATTATTCAGCGTCGGTGGGGGGGGGGGGGGGGTGCGATATTGCGTACTTAGTGAAATCTGAATTCAGAATTAGTACTTTGTTGGAAAATGAAGCATTGTAATAATTTACTTTAATTAGCTTAGCAATTAGTTTTTGTATTATATTTGTGCAAATATAAAAAGAAGTAAAAACAGCGCCATTTTCTTATATGATGCAGTAAATCAAATAATAAAATTGTGTATTTTTAACTCTAAAGAGAAGAAAAATATTCACGATAATTGGAAATATGCAAAATGACAATACATCATCTAGGAGAAACATTTTTTATGACATAGAGTTTTGAAAGAAAGAAAAATTATTTGCATAAATATATATTACTGTATCAGTATCTTATACAAAGAGAAGTTACAGTTTATAAATATGATTTTTTAATCATACTGATTTGTTAAATCTTAATAATTTAAAGGACATATCTGAACAAAGATATCTGAGACGAAGTCGGGGGGGGGGGGGGGAATGAATTAAATGGTATAAAAAATAAGTATTCTGTTGGGAAATGAAGCATACTAGCTCACAAAGACTTATTTACTTAGCTTAGAAATTTATAAATATTAAATAAATAAATAAAAACTGCTTAATTTCTTTATAAATTGCTATAAATCATATTGTAAAATTATATATATTTTAGCACTAAATATAAGAAAAATATTCACGATAATTACAAATATGCATATGACAATAAATAATCTAGGTGGAGAAACAATTTTCATAATTATGAGATTTTGATAGAAAGAAGGATAGATACACATTCATGTAGTTCTGTTGTCCTATTCAAAGCTGGGGAGACAGCTCATAAAAATGATTTTTGTTTTATGATACTGGTTTGTTAAATCTTCAGTGATTTAGAGGATATTTCATTACATAAATGGAAAAACGAATATTATTTGAAATCAGGAGCTGAAGTGGGGAATGACTAAATGATATAAGAAATGAATATTTTGTTGGAAAATGAAGCTGGCTAGTTCACAACTTATTTTAATTAGCTTAGCAATTAGCTCTTTAATGGAATTTGTAAAAATTTTAATAAATAAATAGAGACCGCGTGATTTATTTATTAATTCCAATAAATCAAGTAATAAAACTGGATATTTTTAGCTCTAAATATAAGAAAAATATTCAGAGTAATTACAAGCATGCAAAATGACAATGAATCACATAGAGACAGAAACAATTTTTATGATTTGAAGATTTTGAAATTAAGAAAAATATACATTCATGTAGAAGCGTTCTCTTATACGAAGAAAAGATATAGCTTATAAACATGCTTTTTATAAAGGTTCTGTTTCGTTAAATCTTTAACGATTTAAACAAAATTCCATTACATATCTATAAAAAATAAATATTTTTAATGTCAGAAATTGTAGTCGGGGGGACAAAATGATATAAGGAATAAATATTTTGTTTGAAAATGAATCAGGCTAGTTCACAACTTATGTATCTTAGCAACTAGCTCTTTAATTGCATTTGTAAAAATTGAAGGAAAAAATAATAAAAACTGCTTTATATCTTTATTAAATGTACTTAATCAAGTAATAAAACTGTGTATTTTTAGCTCTAAATAGATTTTAAAAAAATCAGATAATTATAAATGAGTATAATGACAATGAATCAAAAAGGAGGAGAAATAATTTTCATGATTTGGATATTTTAAAAGAAAGAAGCTATTTCATATCGCTGTATCTTCTTACAAAAAAGAGAAGATATACCTCATAAATATGATTTTTAAATGATACTGTTTTTTTTTAATCTTAATAGATTCAAAGGACTTTCCCATTATATATCTGAAAAAAAAAATCACGAAATGAAGTGGTTGAGGGACTAAATGATGTAAGGAATAAGGATTCTGTTAGAAAATGAAGCACATTAGCTCACAACAACTTACTTTGATTAGCTTAGCAATTTGTACTTATTAAAGAAAGAAATAAAAACTTCATAAACTTCATAATATAAACTAAATCATAAACTTTCATAAATTTCAAAAAGTTGTATAATACAATGGTATATATTTTATCTCTCATCAGAAGAAAAATATTCAGAATAGATACAAATGTGGAAAATGACGATGAATGATCTAGGAGGAGGGACAATTTCCACATTTTGGAGATTTTGAAAAAAAAAATAAATATACATTCATGAAGCAGTGTCATGTTATACAAAAAGAAGAGACAGATCAAGAAACTCTTCTATGAAGCTTAGTTTGTCATATTTTAACCCTTTATCGGGTACTGGGAATATACTTCCCGTTTAATTTTTATTGAAAACTGATAAATTTGCACCGGGATTTTTAGTAAAATATTTTGTTTTTATAATTCACGTGATGAAAAGGCCGCTTTTATTTTCAAACCATTTTGTTTATAGATTCTGGTGGCAGTGAATCTTTTCAACATTTCAGCCACAGAATTGACTTGCCCGATAAAGGGTTAATGGTTTAAAATATATTTTTAGTAAATATCAGGAAAACATAAAAAAATATTTAATATCAGCAATTGAATGAACGCGAACTATATGATTTAAGAATGTAAAAATTAGTATTCTGCTAGAAGAAGGAAGGACTCACAATCATTTATCCTAAATTAGCTATAATTTAAAGCAAAAATTTATAGAAATAAATGAAAATTGCAACATTTCTATGTACAATGAAAATTCGAGTTACAATATTATACATTTTCAGTTTACCAGAAAAAAAAATATTTATTTTCTCGTTTAAAGATACATATAAATTACACGGTTATCGATTTATGTAGACGAGATTTTCTTGGGATATTCCTCAAAAGATGAAACTTTTTTTAAGTCATGCTTTGATGCATAATATGTTTCATATTACATTTTCCATATCATCGTATATCTCATGGAACTTGAAGGATTTCTCAGATTCAAACGACACTTTATGTATCCAAATCATTTCGACCACTGAGAACGTAAGTAATTGCTTATGAAACATGAATTGATACACATGTAACTCTTTGTAGGAGCCTCATATCGAAGTTAATGTGTTCTGTTGTAAGTATATAATACTTCAGATTAAAATACTTGAGAGCGATTCAGATAAGAGGGAGATTCAAATTTGTATTTTTAAACATGGTATAGATTTTAAGGTTTTAAACTGTTAGACTTCTTACATCGATTTTTAGAGTCTTAGTTTTCTACAATTTTCTAGTTACATTTTAAGAAATGTAAGCGTAGATTTATCTCAGGGGCTTGATCCACTTTAGTGTATTGAAGTCCACTAATGACTAATTCTTAATTAATGGAATTATTCAACAAATTAATTAAGTTTGAACTGTCGAAACTTAGTACATAAATTTTATTAGTGTCTGCTATTCGAGAGTAGACTCTCGTGGATTCTGTATGAGGGATCGTTGAAAACAGACGCCCTGATGCGTTATCTCTGGGTATTTAATTTCTCATTGTCCTGTTCGAGAAATTGTCGAACTGATCAAGTTAGCGTAGTTAGTTAACTGCATTGCATGTAATAGGGAAATGTTACATTGAGTGGGGTAGTTCTTCAATTTTTTCTAGAGAACTCAATTACGGAACTCAATTCTAAATTAACATTTTGTTAAATTATATGTTAATGAATGATTTTAATAATTTGTCGTTTAATTATGTTAACAAAACTAATAATGAATATTAACAAGATGCGCAAATATTTGAATCTGCTGATCCGTAATGATAGCTACTTTGTAGAGAGTTTTGATTTAATGTTTTTATTAATACTGTTTCTATATTTTTGTAAATAATTGTTTTAATTTCTGCCTATTCAATGATTGCGTCATGTGTAATTTTCTTATTATTAGCTTAAAGCTACAGTATTGCAGTTAATATTAATAGCGTACATGATTGTGTCATTTAATTCCGACTTCTAACTCAGTGATTCTACAAAGCATATTTTATTTCTTAGTATTTATTTAAATTATTTAATTAATTTTAATTATTTAATTTAATTAATTTGGGTTATTTAATGCTTAGTTTGTTATTGATGTTATAAGAGCGTTTAATGTTTTCTTTCTTATTTAATGTGTATTTTGTTAATAGTTCTGGTGGGATTAAGAGTTTAATCCCCGCCAGAACTTATCACGATCACATTATTTATTTTAAAATAATTCTTTACAGCCATACGTAAAGGGTCGATTGGGTTTTTTGAATGATTTTACTTAAAGTTAACCAATAGATTTAACTTAAACAAATGATTTCAACATCGTGAGTTGACAGTTACATAAAAAAAAACGAAATTTTATCGACAGCTTTTATCAATCAATAAAACAAAAAATATTTTCAAAAAGGTATTGCTACATTAAAGTTTTTTACATTACACGATTTTCACCAAAAAGAAAAATTACTCATTATGCAAAATCTCTTGTTTTATGTTTGGTTGTTTATTTTTAAGCGTTTTGCATTCAAAATAAAGTATAAAAATTAATTTATGTTTTTTAGGGGTGGGTTTATTTATGAAAAATAATAATGAATATTTTACTTAGGAAAGTCAAACTTCTTTATATGTGATGTCACCTGGTATTAAATGAATTTTTTTATCGAAAAAAAAAATGAAAATTTTTTACTCGTTCTTGTTTCTAAAAACACAGATTGAATATCAACATTCTAACATGTTTATTTTCATTAAATATTATTTTTAAAATATTAATAAATTTCTGCTCATTGACTTAAACACAAAAGGAAAATAATTACAAAATAAAATCCATTTTATCTTCTTAAACAAACAAAATTTAAATGCATTATTCTTCTCTTTGTATTTGCACATAATAATTTAATTAATCCAACTAGCTGAATACTTATCTCTTATAGCGCATTTGTAAAAATAAAAATCATGAAAAAACAAACCTACATTATGCATCTACATAGTGTAGTAGAACAGATGATAAAGATGTGCAATCTCAGTGCTATAGAAAAGTGTCGTGTTTAATCTTATCTCTCCCATTTATCCATTACGTATCATTTCGGAATATACCGTAATATAAATCTACGTGCGAGATGTTTTTGTTGAAATAGGAATTTTACAATTACAAACAAATAAACGGTCAATAAATAAATTATTTTTAATCATGGGTTTAAAATATTATATATAGGGGAAGGTGGGGCAAAATCGGGTACCATAAATGTTTGTTGTTCTTTAATGCAATCAAATTGGAAAACAAACTCTGAACACCGTTTTTCCTTTTAAATTAATCTTTGGCTATATTAAAACATACTCTTTTCAGTAAAAAAATGTAACTGATTATATAAAAAATAGCTTTTTCAGACATATGCAAAAATCCGGTTTTACCCCACTGGTTGGGTAAAACAGGGTACCCCTTTAAAACTAGTGGAAAACTAATTTTCTTTTTTTTTTAATCTTGTTTAATATAGTAAAAAAATACATTTTTGTTATATTTAACAAAACTAAATAGCACATGTGTTCTTCCATGTGTCAAAAATAAATCTGTAGCAAATTATCTACATTGTATATGCCAACCTATTTTAGGCTGTATGTCTTAGGGTTATTTTAACTGCAAAAAATCACAAACAAATTTATTATCATATTCTCCTTCATACTACATGCTTCGTGTGCCCATTCGTGATATTTCATACACTGTATCCAACTTTCTTTGGATTTAGTATTGGAGTAAAGCTCATTGCAAAACATTCAGGTTTTATTATCTGCTTCATCTTCTGAGGATGCCTCATCAACATTTTTTGGTTTCTTTTCCTGTTGATTCTTATTTTCTTTTTAAGAATCTTCCTTTTTCGTTTTGCAGACTGATTGGTTTCTTTCTCTTTAATATCTGTTTCGAGCTCTAATTTATAGGGTGAAGTAGTTAAAGTAGCAGTTTCCACTTCTTTGGCCAGTTCTTTTCTCAATCTTAAAACTTTCCTGGGAGGGGTAATAACATTTTAATTGAAATTGGAAATGTAGATTGCTGGCTACACAATATTAGATCTCGATAGAAGAGGCTGGGGATGTTGTCAACTAATGGATGTGTGATTTCGACACTTTTAAATGTGGAAAGATGAGCTTAAATATCCTGTGGTATTTCAGAAATATTTATTGTTGCAGCTATGCCAACCTATGGCTGCCTAGACTTAGATGTTTTATCATTGACTTTCATGGGTTTCTCTGTCATTTCCGAAGGAGCAAATAGATCCAGGAAAAACATCGTTGTCGTAAGGAAAAATCCCTGTTTCCTCAAACCGTCTGATTGGCGTATTTATAACTACTGCTCTAAAAAATGCAGCTTTGAATGATTTTCTAACTAAGAAAATTGTTACAGATCGCCCATAATTGGAAGTAACCACTTCCTCACATCTCGTTTGTAGTATAAGTTTAGAGGTGCTATGAATAACACATCAAAGGGTTATCAATACTTAACAGCATTAAACTGCAATTTAAAACTCCATGCTAAAGAATTAACTATCCTAAAAAAAACCGTTCCATGAGTGTAGGAGAAAAATGAGTATACCTCGTTTTGACCCACTCTTAAGTACCCGGTTTTACACCAACATGACACAGATTTTTAAACATGACGTCACTACTCTCAGTCCTATAGTAAAAGATCAGTAAAACTGTTATAATACTTGCAAGAAAGCAAATAATTAAATATAGTACTTACCAATATTTAATATTCTGGCAAACAGCTAATATATGCGTAAAACCTAGAAACAAACAAAATAATTTTTTAAGAGAAATTCAAGCGCATTCGTTCACACAAAAATAACCGCACATATTAGTGCTTCGTTCAGCTACAAATGCCGTAATGACTTTCGACAAGCAATTCCTAATGTTGGCCGACAGATAAAAGCTCAAATTAAGGAGGAACAAGAGCTACCCGGTTTTACCCGCCTACCTGGTTTTGTACAACTCTCCCCTATATGTGATGTTATTGGGTGACAGGTCATGTAGGGATATAAAATAATGAAACAACAGCTCCGTAACATTCTAAAAACTTAGACAGCCGTAATTTCAATACCGATCAAGGTCACATATTCAATATTCCATCGGCACTCTGATAACTTAGGCTTTGGTCGACACACATTGGCAGTTTCCCGTAAAATGACGACACTTCTTCACAAAAAGGCGAATTTTTTTTACTTCCTCTTATCAAAATACATGGATGAAGCTTTCACCACAATTTAAAAAAAAAAAAAAAAAAAAAAAAAAACACTAATCAAATTTTTCCACCATCGCTTTACACTCTCCATTTTATACGATTTTGTGCTTCGTTCGATTATTTCAGTGACTTCTTCTGGAAAGTAAAGTAGTTTTTTTATAACAACAAATGCTAAGAAAATCTTGAGCTCCGCGTACATGTTTTAGGTTAAATAGGCAGAAGCAGGTGATCTTTTACGTTAATGCAGACGTAAGGAAGAACCAATGAGCGTGAGGTGAAGTTGGGGAACTCTTTACTGTAAGCGGCATAAAGAGGAGAGGTGACCAAGTCAGAATTACGCGAGAAATTGAGTTATGGAATAAAAGGGATGAAAGAAAAGAAATGGTATAAATCAGATAACTTCAATAAATATCAGCGATTTAAGATTGAGAAATAAAAATATCTTGAAGGAAAATTATTAAGGGGAAATATTTTTTAGAAGATTTTGAAAGGAATCAAATACGCGTTTTAAATAGAATGATTTTTAATGAACGGAATGGATGGAATATTATTTAAGACTAGCGGTCATGCCCGCTGGTCATTAGCCTTCTGTTCAATTCGATATTTCATTCTCACTGTATCATTCTTGCTCTCTAGATAAAATTGCATGATCCTGAGCCATAGGGACCCACTAACCGAATTTTTCTTACACGCGACCTAACCAATGCTCTTCTCGAACCCGCAAATGATAGAATACAAAATTTCGTCAAAATCGTTAAAGTCGTTTTACAGATAAAATTAGCTTGACCCACGGTAACCCAAAAGGGAAGCACTAATCTAAATTTATCGAACATGTAACCTATCCCAATGGTCTTCTAGTGTTGCGAAACAGTGTAAAAAGAATTTTTGTCAAAGTCATTCGAGCTATTTTTTGGATAAAATTAGCTTGATCTTGACCCATAGTGACCCAAAATAACTCATTAATCGAACTTTCTTGAGCATGCAACCTAGACAATGGTCAACTCGAACCGAAAACAATAGAAAACAAAATTTAATCAAAATCATTAAAGCTGTTTTCTAGATAAAATTAACTTGGCCCAAAAATGACCCATTAATGATCGAAATTCTTGAAAATGTGACCTAACCCAATGATCTTCTCGTTCCCAGAAATAGCATAATACAAAATTTTGTCAAAATCGTTTGAACCTTCTTTTAGATACAATTAGCTTGACTCACAGTGACCCAAAAATGAACCACTAATCTAGTTTTCTCGAACATGTGGCTTAGCCCAAAGGTCTTCTCATGCCCAGAAACTGTATAATACAAAATTTTGTCAAAATCGTTTGAGTCGTTTTTTAGATACAATTAGCTTGACCGAAAAATTATCCTCTAATCGATTTTTCTCGAACATATGAGTTACCCCAATGGTCATATCATGCCCGGAAACGGTATATTACAAAATTTTGTCAAATGTTTTGAGCCTTTTTTGCAATCAATTAGCTTGACCTTGACCCATTGTGACCCAAAATGACCCACTAATCGAATTTTCTGGAACATATGCGACCTAGCCCAATGGTATTCTCGTGCCCGAAAACGATAGAATACAAAATTTCATCAAAATCGTTAGAGCCGTTTTCTGGATAAACTTTGCTTGAACCACAGTGACCCAGAAATGACCCACTAATCGAATTTTCTCTAAGATGTGACCTAGCCCATTGGTATTAACGTAATTCAAAACAATAGATTTCAAAATTTATTCAAAATCGTTAGAGCTGTTTTTTAGGTAAAATTAGTTTGACCGGAGTGACCCGAAAATCTCCCACTAATCGGAATGCCTCGAACATGTGACCTAGCTGAATAGTTTTCTCGTGCCCATAAACGGTTGGATGTAAAATTTAGTGAAAATCGATTGAGCCGTTTTTTAGATATAATTAGCTTGACCTTGACCCATTATGACCCAAAATGGCCCACTAATTCAATTTTCTCGAACCCAATGATTTTCTCGTGCTCGAAATTTGTAAAACACAAAATTTAGTCAAAATCGTTAGAGCCGTTTTTAAGATAAAATCTATACACACACACACACACACACACAATTTTTGCTCGTATTATAGTATAAGATAGGAAACATTACAGTTTTTAAAATTTTTACTTTAAAAGCTATATTTTATATTTTGCATATTACTTAATACGGGTAGATAAATCGATCACAAAAAATGGTGAGTGGATGCAAAATATATCTTTATAATAATAATTTAAAATTACTTATTAATCTTAGAATCTGCCTCGTGAAAATAAAATACTACAGTAATTTTATACGGATTTTTCCTCTTTTTTATTTAAATTATGCTCATTCAAGTATCCTCGTGTTTCAGTCAAATTTCTTAATTATCATTTTTTTCCCATTTATTGATCGAAAATAAACTTCACTTCCAGATAAAGAAGTTCGAGCATGAATTTAAGATTAATTTTATGGTGGGAAGTTGGCTGGATATTTTGATAAATTTGGAAACCACTTTTATGTTTATTTTTTTCTAATGATAGTAATTAGCAGTGACATTGTTTTGTTAAGAAAATGTTTCTTGTTTAAACTAGGTCCTTTTAAATTATTTCCTGTCCAGAATAAAGAAAACAATTTGGATTTGCGGAGTGAACTTGTTAACAGTAAAATGATGAATGTAAAACAAATGATAGGTAGTTTTAAATGTTTTTTATAATATATTTTTTTTTTAATACAGACATAGTTTTAGGTACTGTTTTAAACATTACATTATATTTAAAGTTTTGATTTTAAATTTCCTATACTAAAATAGGTCACAGATTTTTCACATTTCTTTTGTTTTTTATCTGATTGCATTTGCAATTAAATGTTTAGATAACACAGTTTTTTTTTTATTGTAAGAAGATCAGGCATGTGTACAAAAATAAGATTTTAAATAATTAATAACTTAAAAATTACATTTTTATCTACACCTGCATCATTAAATCTACATTGGTTCAAATTCAGCTCCATATAATTTGTGAAAATATCTTCTAATCCAGCCAATCATAATCGCTAAGTAACCATAGACCCCATTAAATATTTCCTCTCGCTTCACGATCCCCAGGAAAAACTGAATATACTCGCATTCTTTAGAATAAGCATCTTAAACACATGGCTAACGGACCTCATTTGAACCGCTGACAACTTATCTGTAGTCCGCAAACACTTTGACATTCTTCCTAGGTTTTATATAGTTCATGCTTGATGCCGATAATACGCTAAGTACGAAAAGACCTTGGCTGCCGTGTTGTCAAATTGAAGAATTTTTTATTCAAATAATCTACCACTATTTCCGAATACTAATATTCGCTTTTTAATGACACACATTCCATTATTAAATAAAAGAATATTTAGTTTTAAAGATCAATTTAATTTTTAAATACCAGATATGTGTTTGAGCATCTTTTTATTTTTATCGAAACGTATTTTTACTAATTTTCGGCAACACACTTCTGTACGACATCTTTGCTATTTTAAATTTTAAAGATTAATAAAAATACGAAGTGTTTGTTGAATAGTTTCTGAAAAAGTGTTTGTCAAATTGATGTATTTTGCTTAAAATATATATATGTTAAATTTTACGGTACGTATATTTGGAACTTTGCATGATATATTTTTTAAATCTTTATTTAAAATTTCTTTTTAAATTTTCATTTTATAAATATTTATTTTAAAACGTTATATATCTTGTATGTATAAATTTCATTCTGTTCGATGGTTATAAAATAAATCTGATTTTCTTATTTTTCTTTCTTTCTTTCTTTCGTTTTTTTTTTCTTTTGTAATTTTTCTTTTGTGGCCCGCAGTTTTGTATATAGTGCATTTTGGCCCTCGGTGGTAAATGAGTTTGGCATGCCTGCTTTAGAATATCGAAAACAGGCTAAATAAACTAATAAATGTATAAATTAATTACGAGGTGTTTTCAAAAGACATTCTTAGTTTATGCTTTCAATTTATTTACACTCTTACGCATTACTCTTACGCATTAGATTAGTGGATACTATATCTTTGCTAAATGCGAAACTCGAGGGTTCCGCCAGCCATAGTTTAAGAATCACTCTTCTAAGTCATTAAAATGAGTAAAATTCCCAATATAAGACTAAAGCACCTGTAAATAATCTTTTTAATGATCAGCCGCTTGTTTGTAAAAGACGGCGCTGTTAAATGTATGTAAAATTTCGTTTTTTCTTTCTTTCATTTTTTATGAAAATTACATTTCCTTAAATGATTCCAGTGTAATTTATCTCATCCATAATTATCCAGATTAAACGTTATTTTTTCTACGGAATTAAGATTGTACATTTTATTATCTGCTTTACTACACTGTGTAAATGCATAATGCCGGTTTGTTTTTCTATTATTTTTATTTTTATAAATGCACTATAAGAGCATTAAGCTAATTAGGCTAACTAAACTATTAAGTGCAAGTATGAACTAGACGAGGTATGTCCTTTAAATTTTGTTTGCTTAAGAACATAAAATGTAATAATCTTATAAAATGGTATAAATGGAATTATGATATAGAATCATACATTCATACTTTCCGTAGTAATTTTTAAGATAAATTTAACACCCGTCAATAGAGATAAACAAAATAATAATATGTTGAAAGATTCAATATTCATTTACAGTTAATCATTATAAAACATTATTCATCCGTAATCTATCGTCAGATTCACGTCATTAGATTTTGAATTTTATATGGTGTAATACAAAAGGATTTTTGAGGTAACGATTTTGTGGTTCGACAGAATATTTTCTCGGGGACTTGGCAACAGGTTCTGGTACGCTAAAGATATGAAAAATTTGTGTTCGCGTTAGAGGGATCACCTACTCTTTTTCTCTGCCTACCCTAATAAATTATTGTCTCTGGAAGGCTTTGTGCCTTCTTTTTGTGTTATATTCAGCATTTCGGGATGAGAGCTTTTGGGTTCTGAGAATGACGCTATGCGATATTACTAAATCCAGCTTTTTATCATAATTCTACATGTCTGAAACATTTTACAAAGTAAAGAAATGAAAACACACCCTACAAACTTCCTGATATATATTGGTGCCTAAAAAGAAAATGCTAAGGACAATACATGCTGTGAAGCCCCCTAAGTTATTCCTATGCCTCTATGTTAGCTAAGTTAACTTTTTTTTAATCATCTACAGAATTATTCAGAACTATCTAAATTTTGTGCCATAAAATAAGAGATTGGGTCCCATTACGGACTATATAAGATTTCTACTACGTACTAAGGAAGTATACTTAGAATGTGAAATAACTGTTGCCTGTGAGTAATCCGAAGTATTCCCTAAAATTGTGGATTATGGATGTGAAGAGTTTTGAAAAATGTAATGAACGGCAAAGAAATATTGGTTCTGGCTAATCAAAAACTGTCCCGTTTGCAATAAGCAAAATATCCGGGCGTTTTATGCATGGTAAAAGAACTGAAATCAGCTGTCTTGTGTGTATATTCTACTGACATTCCTATGGAAATGTGTGAGCTGTTGTAAACTGCCTTTTTTAAAACAGAATATTTGCTATTCATGACGCAAAATTGTACTCATTAAGTCGCGATCAACATACGCTGAACTCTGTTATCTCGCAGACACTTCAACGGTGATAGTATGAGTCACAGTACATCTGTTTTGAGTGTATACAATTCACGCTGTATATATATATATATATTTTCTTTCAGTTTGTTTATTTTACGGTATAATGACCGACTGTTTTAAACAGAAACTAGATAAATTCATCCATATATTGGAACAGTGAATGGATGATTGTTCGACTGCACTAGGGATAGGCGTTATTTAACGTATTAGGGTAAACAACAACGTTATTGTTTTACAGTTTATTATTCAGTAACAAATTACCAGAAAGTCCCTATTAAATTTGGAACGCATTACCTGCAAAGTATTTTTAAAAAATGGATTATTTTTTTTAGAAATAGATATTTAAGTTATAATAAAAATATAATGTCCGAAATTTGTTTTCTATATAATAAAAAATAAAGTCTAAAAAATGTACGCCTCTGAAAGTTCAAAGCTAAAATGATTAATCATAAAGAAACGAAGCCACAGACAAAAATGCATCTTTTCAAGTGTCATTAAAGTTCTCTGAAGTACTTCGATTGTCATGAGAATGAAGAAAAGAGAAATCTCAGACCTTGCCAGCTAAAAAGCATATCTCACAAGAAACCAATCACCGCAAACTTCCCATTTTCCTCTGAGCCTGCTTATTTTCTTTTATGTGTTTCATTTTACGCACAGGGTAAATGGATTTCTTATGTAAACATACAAATGATTATCTTTAAGCTTTGAATAAATATAGATAATAGAACATCTTTGTAATTATTTATCTGGTCGACTTTTCTGCGGTTAATTTAACTTTTATTCATTTTGAAACATTTCGGTAGAACAACATTTAACTTAAAAGTAACACTAACGATTTTACAAAACTGAAAGGATAATTTTGTTTTAGTGAACGACATTTGGTTAAAAGTGTTTATAAATTCTTTTTATGTTTTGGGGAATGAATGAAAGATGTACTTTGTGGAACTATAATAATGCATTGAATAATTATTATGGGGATGAAATGATTCCATCTGTGCTGGAAGGGTTTGATTAAAGATATTTACGAGTTTGGTTGCTGAAGGTGTTTTATCGCTCAGGAGACAATCTTTGGCCGGCATAGGCATGAGTTGGCAGGAGGCGGTTTCTTTGAATTTGAATATTTAAAAGGAATATTACTATGTATTAATGAAGTTTGCGGATGAGGGTGGGAAGGGATTCAGGCGGATATTTTTTCTGTTTTTTTTTTTTTTTTTTTGGCCTTTTTTTTTGTCATTATTGCGTTTTTAGAAAAAGAAAGCTGAAAAAGATTTTTTTTTTTTTAAATTTCTGTGATTTTATTTTACTAAAAGAAAATAGCATCGCCTAATTTGTGAGAACACTTAATTTTAATACAATTGTAATTAATTTGAGAAACGCATTTGTACGTACGAAATTTGTTTGGATGGATTGCACTTGATTAAAAGTGAATAAATAATATTTTCGTGTTCTTGCGGGATTAGCTTTGAATATGCTTTGATAGGTATGATTGCCATGAAGTCAAGGTTCATGTTAAGGCTGCAATGAAGTGAAGATCATTTTTTTTTTTACAAATCGTGTTGTTAAAACTGTGTTTGTTTTTATGCAGGCTGTTTCTTATTATCGTTTACAAAAAGTTAATTTCTAAACCGTTAGTTTTAGGGCATGTCTCCAATTGCAAAAATATTTTAAATTTTGTTCTACATCATATACAAATCGATTTAAATTTAAATACTTAATTTTTAAATAGTTAAGAAATTACAAATTTTATCCAACCCCTGGATCATATAAGTTTTATTTAGAAAAAAATGCTCCATATTCTAAAAAGTAAAACAGCAGAAATTTATTCTTCGATGGGCAAACCTTACTGGGTTATGATACTTAGGATTTTATGAATTTTCAACATAAATGGAAACAAAGGGAATGGAATTATATGGAATTCAACATAAACAAAGTCACCATAAATGGAAAAACGTGTTTTTAGTGGCAGGAAACGCTGAAAATGCACGAAATTCGAAATATCATAATTAGGTAAGTTTTTTCTTGCAAAAATTGAGTTTTTAAAACAAGCTGATTTTAATTGTGTGAATTCATCTTAACAGCATCTATACTTACTTCCCAAAACTATTTCAAACATATTTTTTAATGGCCTTCTGATTAAAACACCCGTTGACAGCATACATAGTAATTAGTTTTATATTTTACAAAAATAACAGGTTGTTGGAACCTATAATCATTGCAAGTGTGGAACGATACAACCTGTTAACCAAAAGTAATCCTATTCCCCATCTGTAGACTAAACTTGCATTTTGACTTCACTTGTCCCGACAAAGTTTATGCTTGTGCATTTTCTCTTTTCTAACAAATTTGTTTTAAATTTGTGTGGTTGCAGATGGGTCGCTATAGGTAAATCAACATGGCATGCTACCTACATGTATACATAAATAATTCAAGGTTTTCTTTATTATTTAGGTTTTCTGAAAATAGAAATGAGTAAGTTTTCTTTCTTTTACTCGAATTGTTTTCATAGATATTTAAAATATTCTTCAAGGTATGTTTTGTATGCTAGATTTTAAACTTGAATGTTAATAATTTAATAAAGATGGATAAATGTGAATGTTTTTAATATTTAGATTTTTGAGATTTTTTAAGTGAATTTTATGAGTTTCTTTTTCTCTCAACTATTTATTGTAATTTTGGAAGATTCTGATGGATATTTTTCATTACTTAAAGTAAATAGAGAGTGATTTTTTATCGCATGAGTAAATAAATCTCATTTTGATATAGTTTTCGAAGTGAAATGCATGCAATCATTTGTTCCTCCCCCGAAATTTGCCCCACGTATATGAATTCAGTATATGAATTTGTAAGTTTAAATTTCTGAAGAATAAGTATTTACCGAAACTGGGCTGTAAACTGACAGTATTAAAAGTCATTTACAGTTGAGCATAAAAATCAACTTATTGAGTTGCAGAGTTTTTTTTTACTTCTGTTCATTAAATTAAATTAATATGGATTGAAAATAACAAGATAATATTATATCTGTTGGATCTACATAGATAAAAGGTTTCATCTAAGGAATTAAATGCAATTTTAACTTTATTTATTAGTTGATAACTAAATGTCACAAGAGTAAAAGAAAACGTCTTAAAGTTTTAATTTTATAAAAACTACTTAAACTTTTTACCCAAAACTCCTAACTCTCTAATTTCGAGGTATAAGAAAGATTTTACATTAAATGTTTTGTTTATGCTATGCATGGAATGGGCTCTGAGGTGTTGTCACAAGGGTAACAAACGTCTGTGTCACAAGAGTAGCACATAATACTTTTGTCCATAGTTTGACATAAAACTGCTTTACAACCAAAGCAAACAGAATGCTTAAAGTTTAGTTCGTTTCTCCGTTATTAGAACAGTTCCTGAAATAGTTTTAGCCATAATTAAGGTTATTTTGTAAATTGTAAGGAAGATAAATTATCTCTATTAGTGTTTTTTTAAATGGATGGATTTATTTTTATTCATTTTTTGTTATTACTTAAGATTATAAAATAATAATGACAAATAATTAAAGATAGATTAAAATAACTCAACTCGTGTCATTTTAGTGCTCTTTCTTTTATTTTGAAGCCCATGGTCTTTGATCAGATATTTTATAGGCTTTGTAAAGCTTCGTTTACTAAATTCTGCTGTATGACCTACAGAGATTCTTACAGTAACTCTTATGTAAAGTATTCTGTAAGTAAACTTTAAAGGAAATATTTTAATATTGCTTCTTATATATGACATTGTTTTAAAGAGCAAGAAAAATTCTGCTAAACGCCAAAAAATGTAGAGAAAAAATAAGAATGAAATTGAATATGTTGATGTTAGAAAGAAACAAAACAAAATGTATTATGATAAAATGAAGAAAAGTCTTAAAGTTACCAAAAGCTTCAGCAAGAGAATGGAAATATTAAGTAAAGGAAAAAGTAGAGAACTTTCTAACCTCAGATTCTGTAGCGAAAAAAAATCCAACTCTACAGCTTTGGGGAATTTTATGTCGATGAAGATTTAAGAAGAGGTCATTCTTGAGCTAAATCTGCATTAGTTAGGTGTGAAAAGGGTCACATAATTTCATCAATCCTAGGTGACGTTTTCTAAGAGAATAGGTTTTTTGTTTAAAGAAGCTTTCCTAAATTGAAAAATTGGAAATTCCTTTCCACCCTTAAAGCCCAGTTTCATAAAACAATAGAAAATTATACATCAGAATATCTACATTTGTGGTTGTCACGAAAACATTCAAGCAATTCATAATGCATTGACTGGTGTATTTTCTGCATTAAACAGTCCTGTGAAAAATGTAATAACTTTGTCTGCTGAGATAAATAATAATTAGAATGTATGAATTCAGAGTGTCTAATTTGCGAAGATAACATTCAAGAATTATTTGAAAAGGAAGTACATAATGCAGAACTTCTCATAAATTATTCTAAATAGCAAAAAGTTGATAAACGTTTCGCTATTGATAAAACGTTCATCAACATGTCGTCAAAACTGATACTTTCTCAAAACGTTGATAAACGTTTTGAAAAAGTAACAGTTGAGGAAACCATTTGTGATTGTTTACAAAATTTTCGAAAGCAACTAAATCCATTTCTGTGGCACATATTCCTCCAAACTTGTACACAGGATTATTTTGATAATGCCAAAATAATAACCATTTCTCAAAGAATCGTCATGCCAGTGGATTTTTTGAAAACTGTACATTTTTATGCCAAGACGAAATTTTGGTACGAAATACTGCATACTAGTCAAATGCACAAGCGACTGTATTCCCAGCCATTATTTAGTATGATCCCAAAATAGTAAAATCTTATGCTATTATTTCAGACAATTTAACTCAATCAATTTTCTGTAAATGCTCTCGTATGTAAAATTTCAGCATAGCATCTTTAAGGCAATGCATTTTTTTAAAGTGCATCTCTTTTGCTTTTTATATAATGGTTGGGCTTTCCAATTTAAATAAAAATATAACTATGCAAATATGCCTGCAATGAATCAGACTTTTTTCGCAATTAACTTAATTGGGTATATTTTTTTCCAAATATTCCTGGTATACATGCTGTAGATATATTTTGTGCCGTTGTATGATGAATATGTGAAATGAAGTGCGTGCTAAAAAAGCAATTTTGAGGAATACATTTTATTTTGACGAAATTGTTCATGAAAAAACAAAAGCAAGCATACTCCATATATGAAATGAAGAAATAAAGCAATAATGTTTCATTACTTTGTGAGAAAATGCCGACACCGAAGGACATTCAACAAATACAATTTGTTAAGGCCATGAAAAATTACACTATCTACAACAAACCATACACTAACTTCATTCGTACAAAGAATTTGTGTTTCATTAAGTAAATAATGAGACAGGAGAAGTTGCAAGTGATATTATTGATAATGAAGACAATGAATTATTCTGTTCAGAAGCAGAAACTAAGAAGTTGCTGTGCGGTTATACTGAGTGATTCTAAAATATGATGGTTTAAAGATTCGTAGTTTTACTATTGAAGTAGTAAACGAAAATTATCAAATAAAGTGCTAAGAGCTATTTAAAGCATAAGTAATTCTCAAGTTTGAACCTTATGACCACAATATTTGGCAAAAAAGAATCAAGTTGTGGCTGACATTAATGCTCTCGAGGATTTTACAAACTCTAATTAATTTTAGAATTTTTTACTTTTTTTTATGTTTCTTCAAAATGTAACCATCATTAAAAGTTTTTTTGTATGGAAAAGTAATTTTTTAAAACGTATTTTAATTATTTTGTTCAGTATTTAAACTGAATTTTTGGGGGAATTCCTTTATGGACAAAATGTCACAAGAGTAACACTTAGCATTTTGCAAAATCAAATGTAACTAATTCATGTGTTATCAGGTGAGTTCAATGATTAATATTATTTAAAAAGATATAATTACTCTGCTACATTCTGCAAATTTTATTTCTAGGGTCTCGTATAATTCACAGAATTTCTGCGTCAAACACAATTTTTCAAAATTGCATTTTTTTTTTTTTTTCGTAGTCACAAGAGTAACAAAATTTGTATTCATTATTTAGGCAAGCAAAATGCTTTTTATTACAAATTGCGTATGATTTATAAAAGTAGAGCACATGCATTTTTAAGTGGTTGTATCATATTTATCCTAAATATATTTTGTAATGAAAGAATTGGAAATATTTATGGAAATTTGCTATGAGAGTCACAAGAGCTCTCTACAAGTAAACTCTACAATGGACGCTCCCATATGCAGAGTTTAGATATTATTTGTTTCTACTTTACGGTTTCGAATTTGATAATTTATAGTGTTATTATTTTATATGTAAATGATATATGACTCCCTGGTTGAGAAAGTGGTTATCCCTGCCATACATCCAATTTGTTGAAAAAAAAACCATTTATTTTAGTTTTTAAATCTAATGCATGTTTTAATTATTCCATTGTTGCTAATTTTCAGGTATAAAAAATTTCTTGGGTCAAACATTTTTCTTTTTAGCATATAGTTGCCATATTTTAGCTATTTAACCCTTGTTTGTCTGTCCTGTTTCCTTAATTTAATTTTTATGTAGATGTCAACTTTTTTAAGTGTATATTTTTCGGATTCTCAGTTTAGATAATTTTCATGCAGTAAGTATTTTTTTTACATAATGCTCATTATACGCTGATATCATGTTATTAGGTCTATTGAAATTTTGTTTCAATTTTGTCACCATTGCCATTTAATATTTCTGTAATGTGGGTGAGTAGTTTTTTTCATGGGACTCGTTACACCGTAATTGTTCGGTTATTGATTATCTTTCATATCTGATGTAGATGAGACGGCCGCTTAATCTTGTCGGATATGGAATGGATTACTTGCACTCTTCCAGTTATTAGTTTTACAATCACATTCACAATCACATTTACTTTATTTTACATTCTGGTTCAAAATTGTAATTCTGTTTTGTCAACGTTGTTAAATTTCGCAGAAGCACAACTCTTACTTTCTGATTTCAGTCATTTTTACAGTTTACAAATTTTACAATTAATGCATAATTTGGAGGGATACTTTTTCAATTTAGTCTCGGAATCATGTCCAACATAGTCTTTTCGCTCGCACACACACTCGATTTACAAGATGATATTCAATGGAGCGATCTTTTTACACACGCCATGTTTGAATTTCGTTCTAACAATTTTCATGTCATAAATCTGCTCATTTTGTACTTTCCACTTTTTACACCTTATATGTGTTCTATGATACAGTTTTTCAATCAATTTATTTACACGTTGTTCATGTATGCTATTCACAGATATATATATATATATATATATATATATATATATATTCCTCATATGATGGGATTTATTTGCGGAAGTATTCCACGGTATATTTTCATTTTCTTACATGTCAATATGGTATAGTTACAGTTTGTCCTACTGCATATAGAACTTTGTACATTATTGTCATGAATTATTCACGGAAGTTTCACCAACTATTGTACATTTGGGTTGGTTTACAGAATGTTTTTTCAGGAGTTGGATTAATTTTTACACACACACCGTTGGAGTATTTTTTCCTTTTTAAATTCTAAACAGAAAATTCATCATTTTTAAATGTGTTAACTGTATCTCATTCAAGATTCTTGTTATCATTATCCACTTTATAGTATTAAGTTTGGAAATATCCTACATAATTTATAGAGATTCTAAATCTTTCAAAATTCTACAATATTTTAAATTTTGTTTTTTCTAAATTTAGTCTAATTTTGTGGGAACAGGCACTAAAATGTATTTTTATAACATTTCGATGAGAAATTTTCACTTTGACATCGCTCCATTTTTGTCAAGGGTAAGAAATTACATTTTGGTTTATTGCATAGATAATGCAATTTTAGGTAATATATCTCTTAACTCGTAAGTAATTTAGATGGAATCACGAGATTTATCTATCACTGTCAAGACTGTTTGCTGGGATGATATGTGCTGGTGAAGGAATGCTTTGTTATTTACTTTGATCATTATTTAGGTTTGTGTTAAATAGTTACAAGTTAGAGTCTCTGCAGCTCTTGTAAGGTTTACACGTACACATTAGATGTTTTTTATTTCACAAACATCGAAGTTCACCATGTTCTGCAACATGTACGAGAAAACGAATTTTTTTATATGACAGACATTTTTCACACTTTAAAGAAATTTGATATACACGTTGTTAATGTCATCAGGTTACATATGACTTTCAGAGATATTTCATACGCTATACACAAGTTAAATAGAGGGTCTTCAACGTTCATTTTTACACACGTACTTCCTGAATTGTTATTGTGCTTAATGTGCTCACCCCCTTCAATTAAATTAATATATATATATATATAAAGAGAGAGAGGGATTGTTACTTTGTTATTTTTATTGAGGTTCACACACCTTGTATACGTTTTTCAATGGTTGGAAGATTTAAATTGTCATGTTTTCAACGGTTTCATATCGGTTTGAATTTTGAAATTTTAAAGCAATTAGCATTAGATTGTAATCTATTTTTCCCTTGTACATACCAGTTATATTGTGCAGTCAGTCATTTTGATAAATTTTTAAGTCTAGGTTGCCTCTTATAAAAAAAAAAAAAAAAAAAAAAAAAAAAAAAAAAAAAAAAAACTACACGCAAGGCAATTTTCCACATTTGTGCTCTATTTTATGGCATTTTTACACTCATAATTGCTTGTTTTAAGTTAATTTCAAGTGATTGTTATTTTATTCATAGTACACAGTTATTAATTTTGGCATTTAAATTGGATGGCATGGGCCATTATTTACATTCACGTTATTCACATTATTATTTAATTGTCTAGTTATTTTAATTTAATTTATGGAGTCTATTTTAAAATAAGTTCATGTACATATATAGCACATTGCACATTTCATATACAGATTAAACTGTGTATTATATTTTTTTGTGCAAATTACAAATTTTTATATTTCATATTTGTTTATGATATTCGTTTATATCGCTGTTTATATTTTATAAACATTTGGCAATTGATGTAACTAGGCTTAAGAGAAAAAGACTCTTGACCTGCTGCGCTAGTACCACCATTTGTACAAGATATGCATTTTATATGTGATGTGCACATTGATTTTATGCAGGTCCTCGTCTATTTGAGTGGCGAAACTTACTGGACTTTATAAAAAAAAGAATATATATGAACATTTGTACTTCAGTTTATCATTTTATATAATGATGTTTATTTTGTCACTTTTGTGACATTATTTTTAGGTACTTACAGAAAATTTGTTGTGTGTTATAAGTATTTGTATCTTCAGGTGATTCTCCAGTATATATTTAGTTAGTCAGTATTTTACTTGTGTTGTTTGTTTGATGAATATGCGTGTCGATCCGTGGTAAGATTAGATATTTCTGGTCAGAGGGAAGAAATATATGATGTAGAATCATATATTGATAGTTTAATATAATCAAAATCATCTTTGTTCCTAAATTGCAATCTGCTAATTTATTTGTGCTCTTAAATAATCTTAAAATATAAGCATTTACTGTCTAATATAACTTTATTTTTTATCTCATCTAAAAAGCTCACTTTCATAATAATATTTATTTCCTGTTTAAAATAAATTTTATTTCAGCTAAAGTATGTTTCGTAGTAATTTAACACTGCCTTGACATCTCGCTAATCTTTGGATAATGTTAAGAAAAATTTAACTTATATCAATAGAGATAAACAAAATAATAATATGTTGAAACATTCAATATTCATTTTCAGTTAATCATTATAAAACATTATAAAACATTTTTCATCCGTAATCTATTGCTAGATTAGTGTCACTAGATTTTGAATTTTATATGTTGTAAGACTAACAGATTTTTGAGGTAACGATTGTGTGGTTCGACAGAATATTTTATCGGGGACTTGGCAACTGACTCTGGCACGCTAAAGACGTGAAAATTTTGTGTTCGCGTTAGGGGTATCACCCACCGTTTTTCTCTGGCTACCATAATAAACTATTGTCCATGAAAGACTTTGTGTCTTCTTTTGTGTTGTATTCAGCATTTCGAGATGAGAAATTTTTGCTTTTGCTAATGAGGCTGTGCAATATTACTAAATCCGGCCTTTTAGCAGAATTCTAAATCTCCACAACATTTTACGAAGTAAAGAAATAAAAACACACTCTGCAAACTTCCTGATAGCAATAGTCTTAAAATATTTTGGAACAAAGGTTTGAGAACAATCGAACATAATTACTACTCTGTCGCTGAAAAGAAATAGGGAAGAGTAGCCTAATTTGGACCACTTCGTTTATTTTCAGGTGTAACTCACTTAATTTTTGGAATATCTGAAAAATATCACTACACGGGGTCAATCAATTCATCCACTAACTAAATAAAACTTTAGATCATTTTCTTTTTGGAAATCTTAAATTTTATTTTAATTTGAAAAATTTGTCAAAAGTTTTCCAAATTTAGCAACTGGTCGCCTAAGTTGGACCACCAATCTCCTAAATTGGATCAAATAAAATCAGGTTGTTTTAATGACTAGGGAATATAACTAATTTTATTAAAAGCAAAGTTTGTCGTTACTGAAACAATCAAACAAAATAACAGCAATGAAATATAATGAAATCAAATATCTGAAAATAAGTGTAATAGTTTTAAATCGAAATGTATTCAAAATATAAATCAAAGTTATCAGTAATTAAGAATAGAAATTATGAAACTAATTGCCAGTTACTTGAATATCATTTAAGGAGTGATGCAAAGCTTACTCATGAATTTCGTTTATTGGTTTTTTTTTTCCAGCGCACACAACTTGGAACCGTATTTGGCAATATGAATGCTGAATCATTTCTGCTGTTTTATTTTCTTACAAATCAGGCAAAACCAACCATCACTATATAGATTTTTCATTTTAGATTCTGAATTATTAGACTTTTTTTTTGCAACAGAAGTTTTCTTTACATTATGATTGTAGTTCTCCCCTTTCATCATTTCCTTGATAATTGCACTACGTCTATTTTTAAAACTTGATGTTCCATTTGCTTTTATGTTATAATAGCATCCTTTTAGTCAATTTTTTGTGTTTTTTCATTTCAAGGTTTACTTTATATGGCGAAGATGTTAACACAACTGTTTTTTTTTGGCTCCCTCTGTACTTTTTTAAAACTAAATTTAGCAAAGGATATAATATTTCTAATGATTTTTTGGCTTTTGGGGAGGATTTGTAGCTACAGCCTTATTGCAAGTCAATTTCTTCACAACTTACTCTCTCCTTTTTATTTCCGATATCTTTAACAGCTTTTGCTGTCACTTTTTTTTTTTATCCAGACAGCTTGTTCGTGTCTTTTTCAACATTTTTAAGATTATATTATAAAAGTGTTTAAAAAAATATGCTCTATTGAAAAATACGCTACGATTAATTATACGCAAACATTATATATTCAACAGTATTGAATTCACCCCCCCCCCCCCTCCTCCCGGAAGGTTTGAGGTTTTATGAGTTTTAATGGCAAAATAGTGTAATTCCACCCTCTAGAACTGTAAAAAGTCTGCCCTTCCTAGGGGAATCGCAAATATCCTCCAGGAAGAAAATGTTTGAATTCAACTCTGTAAAACCAAATACGCCGTAGGAATAAAATATTCAAAGAAAATAAATACAAATACATACAAGATAAAAGAAATTGCAAACAAAATTTATTGCATAAACATGTAAAAATATTTTTTTGTTTATATAGGCCTAAACTGTATAAAAAAATTAATCCAGATATAATACCCCCCCCCCCCCCCCCAAAAAAAAAAAAAAAAAACTTGCATGGAGATAGTAATCCATTATAAAATATTTAAAAAATTAAAAAATAGTGTACAAAGTGTACCGTCCTCGAAATTCATTACTTAATTTTCAAAATTTATGATCGCATATCTGGTCCAATTTAAGCAACTTAAAATGGTCCAATTATGGCAACTGCGCCATTTTTTAAAACAGATAATTTCAAGACTAAGAACAAAAACGAAATCAAACAAAGCCGCGTGAGAAATATGCGCAATTAACAGATGAATTTATATATGTATATGAAAACATAACAACTTACCTTAGTTTTAAAGTATTCACTTACGTTTAGTAGGAAAAAAGTAGATCAAAACAGCTAACTTTAGGTTTTTTAAAATTGCCTGAAAACAACACGTGGTAGGCGGTTGCTTCTTCTAATCGTGAGTGACGTCATTCTGATGAGTAGGATTTCAGCGGTAGATGGCGTCTCTTCCTGTAATTAACGGCAGAATGGCAACGGTCCAATTGAAGCGGCGGTCCAAATTAGGCTACTCTCCCCTAAAAGGAAAAGCTTCAGTTTATGCTTATAGATCTTGGTTCTTTTATTCTAAATGAAACATACCTATTCCGGTGATTTAAAGCAGGAGACACTCTGATGTTAAAAACTGTAGCATAGGCTACAACCTAAATTCTGGATGATACTCGAAAAAAAAAGAAAAGTTTCTTTATAATATGTGATAAGTCCTTTATATATGTAATTATAAAACCCTGATTAATGAAAAACTAATAACCAGAGTGTGTTTAAAAAATTGTATACTCAATTTAAATAACTTCGTTGATTAATTAAACATTACTCGTTACGACGTTCTGGATCATCTTCATTGATAGCATGGACTAATCTTGAAATGTAACTTTTCCAATATAGACTCTATAAAATACTACAGACCAGATCTGTCCAACTGGCGCCCTTTCATATGGCGCTAAGGTTTTTAAGGATGAAGATAAATTTTAAAGAATTTTTTTTTAAGTTTAAATAATTTTTGCATGTACTATTTTTTTATTGTTATTGAAAAATTTCTGGCTCCTTCCGCTACAAAACCTTTTACATCGTTCCCCCCTCCATTAATCATCCGATCACTATTAAAAACAATGTCATTCTAAATTAACTACTTTATATTATCTATTGAAATTAGTTTTACATAGAATTTATGCATCATCGTAGAGACTTTTATGTCCATCACAATAAGATATATGTTCAACGAATGAGACTTGTGTGGTATATAAGACTACCACTACTCAGGGGGTGATTACCACAGAAGCGAAATTCCATCAATGTTTTCGAATAGTAAATGTTCGCCAGATATATCACAGAAATTCTGCATTTTAATAAGGCGACGATTACTAAACAAAAATGCTGGTGGAATTTGGCCCTATCGATAATGAGACTCTGGTGACTACAACAGTGAGATAATATTGTTGCATGATTTAAGTCGTGTGAATTTTGGTGCCATACATTGTTTTTGATTACTGAAAGGTTGGAGAGGCCTGCGATAGACAGTTGATTTTTAATGTCCTGCTCACCAGTTGCTTGACAAACAGATCTAAAAGCGTCTCCATTTGCCGGATTTGTTGATGATCGCGGTCTTCTCTGCCGTTCCTTTAGAATATTTTCATTTGAACAGTTCCATCTGCCTCAAACTTATCTTTAATTCCAGCGATTGTAAGTCAGGTAGGGTTGTCTGTTTTCAATCTTTTTCCTAAATTGTCTCTGTACATCTGCAACTTTTTCAAACTTCCAGCAAATTTTTAGGATATATTTTCTTCACTGAAAATTTAGCCTGTTTTTAGCCATTTTTTCAAGTTAGATAAACGTAAACAAAAAATAGGAATATGGCAGCTCGTAGCAAATAAATTATGCATACATTTTCTTCAACAACTTGTTCACATTTCAATGAGAAATCGTCAAAAATCGAAGTAGATAATCGGGAATTATGCTAATAATAATAGCTAGCTATCCCTGTAATAATTTGATTATCTACTTAGGGGAAAATGAGAAATGGAAATTATAGCTGAATGATTTAATATAAATTATAAGAAATATCAAAATAGCTTCTTATAAAATTGTATTTTATGATTCCCTGGAAAGAATTTACTTGAACTATAATTTTCAATCAAAACTTTGATTTTTAAAAAAATCATGAGTGATTTATTCATAGTATTATTTGCTCTAGTATATTGAAATATAGATCAAATCCAGACCTCACAATGTTTTTATTAATATATGTATAGAGGAAAAGATTGCCCCTAACAACACCAAAAACATTTTAATTTGAAAAGTATCAATTTCTCATTCCAATAAAGTTTGGAATTTTATTAAAAACTGTACATTCGTATGAATAATTCGCCAAAGATTTTGTTACTTACAGCAGTTCTTTTTAATTATGATCATTTCAGGTGTTTAAGCTCGCAGTTCAATTACATGTCTTTTAAATTTCTGTTTTATTCCTATTATTTTGTTATTTTAATTTATTGATGAAGATTTTAATTTTGTTATGGAATATCACCGAAAAACGAATGCTGAGCTATTTAAATTAACTTAAGTGCAAAAGGATTTGCCTCTCATAATCGTCTGCATGTGATAGAAATAAAAGTTTAACAAATCGTGCTTGATAGTTATTTTTAAAATCTCAAAATAATTTTTAAAATACAGGTTTCAAACAAATTTCAAGACAGTTTTGAAACAAATTGCATTTATAAGTATATTCTTTACTCTAGTCGACGATGTAAAAAATTGAAAATGCGCCATGTTTAGAATTTTAAAAAATTGCAGTAAAAGCAAAATTTAATCGTCTGTAGTTGCCAACATCAAAATGGCGTCAGGACGAAATTACGGACGGACACTTGTTTCTTATGTAATGTAGATAGATAGTAAAATGTCATTAAGACATTATTATAAAAAAGTTTTTAAATAAGAAGCACATCTTTAACAGCAGCTGGCATTTAGATTAATTAATGTGGCAATATACTCCTTGTTTGTGGAGATTATATTTATGGCGCTAAAGCTGTGATTTTTGGTTGTGGCCCTTTAATTTACGATCTTAAATATGTTTGTCATTAATCACAATATTACAATAGATTATTTTAAACATATAATCACTGCCTCTGTTGTAAAAGAAAGTTATTTTCCCCATAAATTATGTAACATACATTCAAGTCTAATGTATATTTATTGCTGATTATTTATACAGTCATTGTGACTAACATTTTAAAGTAAAATGTTAATTAATCATACATTTACGAGAAAGAATATTTTATCAAAGTTTAAAATTTACACAGTAGTATCCTCTAACTATTTGGTAAAACATTTTTTTTATTAAGTCTGTGAACTATAAGCAGTAACATAAAAAATGACATAAATGTAATACTTAATTATTCGCAATATATCTACTAAAAGACGAATAACTAACTTTATTTAAAAAAAAAAAAAACTGCTTACGATAAATGTATGATCTATAATGATAATACCTCATCATGCTAACATCAAGCATGAATAAAAAACCTTTGCCCCCATAATAATATCATGCGTTGCGTATGAATGTTGCCTTTACTAACAGCCTCTAACTTCCAATAAGAGCAATAAAATGAATGCTTTTAGGTAACTTTCGTTACAAAAAGTAAAAAGCTATCTATTGCAGCCGTCCGGAGGAAAGCACTTCCGAAAAATTTTGGTATATTTTCACCGATCACACCCCAGACCCCCAAAACCACCCTCTGTTCAAACATGACTTATAGATATATATATATACATGATATTTGTCATGTGATAACTCTCATATATCTAAACCGATTTGGACGAGATTCATTGCGTGTATAGTACATACAAATGTCTCGAACGAGTTCGTTGGCCAACTTCATCCGTCGTCTTGTTTCAAAATGACGGCCATTTAAAAATTTAAAACTAAAAAAAAAAAAAAATACACAAAAAAATTAGAAATCCGAAGTTATTTTATATTTAACTCTTAGTCCTTGATACAGGAATTCCGGAATATTTTTTGTTTATCTCTAACTTAAAAAATGGTTGAGATATAGCAGTTTGAAATTTTAGGGTGGTTGACATTTTGAAACAAGAAACAATTAAAGAAAATCGGGTATTAATTTATGGGTGTTAGTGAACGTTAGCTTCAAATTCTCGCCATGCTTGGCGACACTTGGTGAAATATCGCCAAATTTGATGACTAAATCTAAGCAACCATAAATGAGCTAACTAATTTGGCACAATTCTCCTTCAATTTTAGTATTGACGAATATTCTTTTATCGGCTTCGTCACATTTTAGTTTCTTATAATTTTAGTAAAACTTGCAAAATTTTAAAACCAGGAAAAGAAGATTTTTTATTGAATCATCTAATCGAGTTCCTAACTTTAACTCCGTGTGTTTGAGTAAAATAAGCTATATATATAAAAACAAAACAAAGAATATGAAATCTACTTTTTCCTCCCGGTACTTTTTAATTCTAAAATCGCAGAAAATCAATAAAATTATTTGTCGACAATATACCAATAAAATATAATAAAATATCAATTTAATTATCCGATTAGCCAGCACCTGCTGCATCTGTGTAGAGATAAGCTGATTTCAGCTCTCTCTCATGGAGAACAAATCTTAGTTAGTGACGAAATGATCTTCCCATAAAAAAGAAAATGATTTTTTGTGCACAAAACAATTTATGTGAAAAACGGCATCAATAGTGACAAGTAGAGCAAAATGCAGGTTCCATGCAGGCAGACGATTCCTAGAAGCTCTGTGTAGCAAAATTGTCAAAATGTTAAGCTGTATTATTATTTTAAACTTTATAAGGCCTTTCTCCATTATCTCTTCGTACATTTCCCAATAAAAAAAAATATAAACTATTTCTAAACTATTTGCTAGAATCTAATGCCCAATAAATACGAGGGTGATCCACAAAGTAACGACCGTTTGGCTACAAAAACTTTTAAAACAAACATTTCTTTAAAAAAAATATTTCCCTACATAAGTGAGGCTTACTTTGCTTCTCCACATAATCACCCCTACAATTATCATTTGTATTATCTGTTCAGGCTCTTTACATTCTCCATGTCCTCTTCAGACACGAAGTTAAAGTAACATTGCGAACACACATTCATTGATTTTGCACAACCTAAAAGACACCATAGATAAAGAAGGAGCCCTTTTCCTGAAACTGATACTTTAGGGGGCTGGTAATTTAGGTTTACAAATACGCATCTAAAATTACTAACACCCTTGAAATATCAATTTAATTATCAATGACCTAAATTCACAGAATAACAAATTTAAGGACTTTAAACAAGTGAATGATCTACAAGTCCTCAAATTTTTTTAAGCGTTTAAGTTAATTAATTTTGAAAATTTCTTACTTTCTTGGACACACTGTCTGTAACGCACTTTGCAAACTCAGATGAAAATAACACCTATTTATGAGGAAATAAGCGTCAGTGATACAGTTTATTGGTTTTGATCCAAAATCAAAAACATTCAGCTATATAGAAGTAAAGTAAAAATGTAAAAAGATCAAACGGTTTAGTGTATATCCTCCTCGGTTCGAAAGTATCACAGGTGATACTTCCGAAGCGAGGTGGATATTGTACATGGCTGCAGCCAGTCCCGTATTAAGAGGCTACTTCAGTTAAACGAAAATACACTTTCGCTAATGCTAATCCCATGGAAGAAATTTATAAAGATATCTCAGTCACATTTCAATATTTTTAAAGGATTTTTTTTTTTTTTGCATTGAATAGTTGAGATCGATCTGTATGCAGGCCGTGTTTTACTTTTTCGATTTTGATTGCAGATTTTTTTTTTATGTGGATGCTTTCACTTTCGAAACCGGTTCCTAAAATGAAAGTGTCCTCGTTAAAAATACCTGTAAACGAAATCGAAAAAGGAAACAACGGTCTTTGTACAGATCTATCTCAACTATTCAATGCAAAAAAAATCATTTAAAAGTATTTAATTTCAAATGTGATATCATTATAAATGTCTTCCATAGGATTAGTATTAGCGAACGGGTCTTTTCGTTTGACTAAAGTAGCCTCCTAAGGCAGTTGTTCACTGCAGTCTTCAATTCAAAATCACTTCCCATCGTGTACAATTTTTGTTGTAGCCAAGACGTTCTCGCACAGTTTCCCCAAACAAAAAAACTTTAAATGTGTCGTAAACTCGTCTAACCCTTAGTCGAGGTCATTACCGTAGTCATTAGCTGTCAAGAGTTATGCGGCCTCGAGGAGTTGCACATCTTTTTCCCCCATATATCACGTTACTTGCTTGTTGAAATTGTGTCAGAACATCTTGGTTGCAGCAAAATTTGTGCACTTTCAGAACTTTGAAGAGTTGAAGACTGCAGTGAGCAACTGGCTTAATACGGGACTGGTGGCAGTCAAGTACAACATGGAGATTGTAAAGCTCCTGACAGATATTACAAATGCCTAAATGTAGGGTGTGATTATAGGGAAAAGAAAAGTAAGCTTCACTTATATAGAAAAATCATACTTTTTTAAGAAATGTTTGTTTTTAAAGTTTTTACAGTAAAACGGTCATTATTTTGTGGAAGACCCTCATGAATGGAAGAATTTTGCCAGTGAAATGTTCTAAAAAAAAATGGAAAAGCTTTTCTCACTAAAGTTTCAACTATCAATAAATTTAAACAATAATTTTTACAATATATTAAGGAAAACAGAGAAAACATTTGGGCATTGTTTTATTTATATTATTTTATTAATTATTCCTCTCGGCTGGTGAGTGTTTGTGACGTCAGTTGAAACTGATCTATTGTACATAATTATGCATCGCAACATTTTCTCAATGCTTTTTAGGTGCGTTCGTAATTATGTACATACGTAGCACCTATAGTCTTCGTCTGATCCGTCTGTCTGTTTGTCTGTCCGTCCGTCAGCATATAACAGCGCAAAAACTACCCAACCGAATGGTTTGAAATCTAAAATATGTAACTGTTGCATAATTTTGTCGAGTCATTTAAAGTTTTATGAAAATCGGATGTATAGTTCAATTACAGTGACAGTCAAATGTATTCCGTTAAGTTACGGGCAATGGGAAAAATAGTTTCAGGTGCATTTTAATAATGTTACACCCTTTCGAACATAATAAAATTGATATGCATTTATAAAATGCTCTAAAATATACATTTTGTAAAATATGCGGTACAAAGAATATTTATTATTCATTTACAGGGTCGCACAAAAGTATTTCGTTGCATAATGGTATAGACGGAAATATTTGTTTGGGGCGTATGTTAAACTATTTCACATACAGTGAAATTGATTTAAGTTGCTGAGGTTTACTACAAGTTACTTACTGTATAATAGAAAGTGCATAGTATTTACAGGGACATACAAAAGATTTCAGGTACTATACTGTATCCGAAATACTGTATATTAGCGATGATTGCTGGAAGTACATTTTTAGCTGCGATGTGAGTTTTTGAGTTTAACTAAATTTTTGTATATTACATTGTGGGTATAAATGCTGTAGATCATACACAGGACTACACAAACTAATTCGTAACATAAAAATAGTAAATAAAGCCTTTGTGCAACAATATTAAAAAGCAGAAAAACCAACGTTTAAAATGCACAAATAATATATGAAAAGCAGCAAACAGCTGTTTCGAATCTACTAGCGAGATTCTTCTTCAGTGCAAAAGGAACAGCGTGCTAAAAAAAAAGCTGCTCAGCCTTGCTTTTTTTTAGCACGCTGTTCCTTTTGCACTGAAGAAGAATCTCGCTAGTAGATTCGAAACAGCTGTTTGCTGCTTTTCATATATTATTTGTGCATTTTAAACGTTGGTTTTTCTGCTTTTTAATTCGTAACAGTTCGTAAGGTATAAAACCTCGTTTTAGTACGAACGCACCTCATTTGCGACGTTTGACGTACTATTTCCGATTTATTCTCCTTTAATATCATGTTGTTGCCATTTCAGAATGTAACTGTTATTTCAATTAACGAAATATTTAATAAATCAGTCAAAATATCATTAGAAATACAGATAAACGTCGAATTAAAAATCACTTGATGACAGAAATACGTCAAGTGAATGTGACGCCACAATCACTCAATTTTGGTATTAAATCCAATAGTTTGGCGATAGTTTTTTTTAATGGAAAGTGGTCGATGAGATAATGCAGAGGCAGAATTGGGCAACTTTGTAATTCCAATTATCTACAATATAATTACAGTTTCATAGTATGTAATTAATTATAGTCAAAATTACATGCCGAATAAAATTCTTTCAGCACTGTAACCGGAACCGCCCCCATCGCATTATTTGACAAAATGTCTGTGTTTGAATGTGTATAACTATAATCAATTACGTGCAATTAACCTGTAATTACACTGCGGATAATTGAGATTACAAATTTGGTCAACTCAGTGTAGAGGTAGGGTAAAATGTCTATATTTCTCCCCCCCCCCCCCGAGTTACTTTTAGAACCCAAATGTTGCAATTTTAAGTGAAAACCTACCAAATTTGGATTTTATATAGACTAACTACCCACGCACACAGAAACATAAGCAAGTATCGTACAAAAAATGTTTTTTAAATGGTAAAAATTGTTTTTTCAAAACTATCTAAAAAATACAAAAGAAAAAAAAAATGGTCCCAATTTCGTCCTCCAAAAAAATCCAATACGCCGAGGCTTAACTTATAAATAAATCAAAATTTATTTCTAAATGAGTAAGTAATTTAATTTACATTAAAGTAAGGCACAAAGAAATGCACTAATTATCAGTGGAAGAATAACATAACGAAACATTAACCATCCAAACATGAGGAAAAAATTAAAAAAAATTGTCATGAAAAAGCATTGTTAATTTCGTCCCAAGGACGAAAATAAGAACTGCAAGGTAGGCGAAATTGGGACCACGCTACTTCCCAATATGGTGGAGCTTCAGTTCCCGTAAGTTGAACTGGGTGTCCTAAAACTCAATTCACTGTATACTACTGTCAGTATGTTATTTACGTAAAATACATGCAATGAATAAGAAATAAATACTTACAGTACAGTAAATAACGTTCTACAAACGACGTAATAAGAACTCAAGTCTTCTAAAAATAGGAAATTCGGGTCTTTAATTCATGTATGCGTCTTGGCGAACGAAACTTTTAATACTGACCCCTTTTATCTTTCGTCCCCTGTGCCTTGCGTCATAAGTGGCGCCACTTTCGCAGAAGCGCAGATTTTAAGGAGGACGAAAAATTGGCACATTCCCCTACCTTTTGCAAATAGCACTTTCTGTTTAAATTCAATAGTTGTCACCCGTACGTAATCAAGATTATCTTTACTATATATATTTAAAATAATAAGAATATGGATAGTCGTTATTATTTGTTCAATGCTAAGTCAAGAAAATATGTGCAAATTAAAAATACAAATATTTATGGAAATAATATTTTTGTAGTAAGAATAATATTTTTATAGTGAAGTAGAAAAATTAGAGTATATGAGGACGTAAGTTTCAAAACTCGCCTTATACAGAAAATCAAATTTTGGGAAATCGAGAAAAACCTCTGACTACGCCCATTGGTTTTTATTGGAAACAAAGATTTTACAATAGCAGAAACACACAATAAAACTAGTTTTTTTTTCTTCTTTTTTTGCAGATTGGAATATTTTTTTCGATGCAGGTTCACCTGGAATATTTTTTTCGAGGCAGGTTCACCTTCAGAATACATTTATAGGGAAAACTAGAATTTTTAAAATTTTGAATAAGGCGAGTTTTGAAACTCACGTCTTGTTATATATATATTTGACAAAGTGCATACTTTTACAATAAATATACAGTAGCTCGAAATGACGAAACTTTAAGTAAAATAATATTTAGAAATACCTTAAAAAAACATGAAAATATCTAACGAGAGTTTTGTTCTTTTCCTACTATTTCCAAATTATTTCTCTTACTTAAATCTGAACTTTTTTTTCAAATGAGCAATATTTAAATATTTCCTGCAGTGTCATATTAACTCCATAATTGAATATCTCTGTCAAAGCATAGAAACATAAATCGCAGTGAATTTTCACAACTTATCTCTTAAAATTTAATTAAAAATTTAATTTAACTAGCAGTGCGGACGTTTTAGTTGTTTCTTAACTACTGCTAAACTTTAAGAGAATACTTGCAAAGTATTTCTAATTATACTGAGTCAATGTTTAAAAAATAATTTCACCTGTAGAAAATTCCGATAAACTATTAGGAATAGATTCTCAAAACCTTTTTTAAGTATTGTTATGGTGGCATAGCTTATGCGCGTTGCTGCCATCTTAAGCAGATAAAATATGTCTATTGTTTTCAAAAGGTAGGGGAAATGTATATGTAAATATATTTCCGATATTATTCATTCTAACATTTAATAAAATGTTTGTAAAGTATATTTTATCTCCATGTCATAATTCTATACAATTATTTAAAAATATATACATAGCTTTTTTACAACAAAGGAATCGATCATTTATAAGTTAAATGCTTTTAAAATTTCTTCTTTTGTTTAAAAAACTACTTCGTATACTAATATCTTCTTATTTTTTAAATAAAATCATTTAAAACTTTTCTGTTTAACAACAAGAACTTATTTTATTATTAACTAGCTGACCCGCCCGGCGTTGCTCGGGCCCGTAATGAATGGCACTTAAATGAACCTCAAATTTGTATTATTTTGTATCTTTAACTCCATTTAGTCTGAATGAAAAATTTGTTTTTAAATGAAAAAAAAAATGCGCAAATTTATTGAATTGAAAGTATTATGTTGTTCTACGTAATTTGACTTTTAGAGACTATGCGTACCGAAAACGAGCAAAACCGAGACAAAGGACTCAGGTTTTTGCTGATTTCGTCGACATTTATATTTTATTTTTTAACAAATATTTCTACTCGTCCGAACGTTTCAAAATTTTTGTAGGTGATGTAAATCTGGTCTATTTAGTATCTCTAAAAAATTGTGTTAAAATATGGACGTTTAGTTACTTTTAGCCTAAAAAAATATCGTCTCAGTGAGGCGCGAGGTGACTTGCGTCTACCGGTGTATTTGAAAAAGTTAAAATTCATAGTTTTAAAAAACGATTATACCACCAATTGAAAGAAGATTTCAACATATTCTTACTTTTAAAATTGAGCCCTGAAATGGCGAAACCGCGACGAAACACTCAGGTTTTCGCTAATTTAGTCAAAATTTTCGTTCATTTTATTTCGTAAAAAAATATTTCTATTCGTCCGAACGTTTCGAAATTTTTGTAGGTGATGTAAATCTGGTCTATTGAGCTTCTCTAGAAAACCGTAGAAAAAATATCGTCTTCATGAGACAATATATTACCTTCGGAATGTTCTGCGGTGTATTTGAAAAAGTTAAAGTTCATATTTTAATAAACTAATCACACCATAGAAAGTTTCAGTTTTAAGAGTATATTTTTGGTTTATTGGTACATTTAAAATTGTTTCCTGGAGGAATTGAAAAAACCGGAATAAAGTTTTTTGGATAAACGACTCTTTTTGAAAAAAAAGAAAATTCAAAGGGTTAACTTCGAACGTTTTTTTCGAATTGATTGTGGCATTTGAGACATAAAAGTACCATGTTTCGGATTATTTCTTTCAATTTTAACTGTACCGAGTGGTTTAGTCGGTTAGGATTAAAACAAAACAATCTAAAAAGAGAAATAAAGTCGAAACACATTTCTTCGCTAGCTCCCAATGCGCAAATGGGTTTGTGCGCATGCGCAAGTGTTTTCCTTGACCGTGGATCAAATAGATGATTTTTTGATGAGAGTGAGTTACGATGTTTAATAACTCAACTAAATATTAGAAATTTAAATTTATGAGGGTCAGGTGCATCAGGAGACACTTTGGGTTAGCCTCACAAACATTTTAAGCGTCCTACGTCCCGTACATTTTACTAACCATAACACATAGACACACAGACACACAGAGAGAGAGCGAAACTTTTTTTTACTAGTATACAGAGGATATCAAGCAACAAAATTGTTTTGGTGAAAACAAAATTTCTCGCCTTCTCTTTCAATAGGTATACACTACAAATATTAATACAGTGAAAATTTAATTACCTGGGCTAATATGTTGTAGGCGCAATACGGAAATAACACTGGTCTACAAATAAAACTTATTGTCTTATAAATAAATGATTTATTTTTATACTAATTTGGGGTCACATAACTTGAATTAACCATTAAAATTTTAATGTTAGCTCTCGGTATAAAAATATGGTTAATACAAAAAATTATTATTTTAAGTAATGCCAAAGAAAATAAAGAAATTACTTTATAAAATATCAAGTTATTTAGTTTTTTTCATCTTTTTACATAAATTTAAGGTTTTGTGAACAATATCAAAACATTAACCTTATATCATCAATCACGAATTAATTTTCTTTTTCGCTTGTCTTTTGTGTTCAGTTTGTGCTGAAATTGACGCGCTGCTATATTTTTTCATTGTCCATATGTCTTGGTAAAATTATTAGCCATGTCTGTAACTCAAAACGCTACAGTTTGCAGGGAAAATCGAGATGTGAGTGAGGAAGTGGATTTTAAGACCATATTGTAACACAGATGCTGATACTTTTGCAGCAGATTATTTAAAAGCTTATCATTGTTCTCGGATCTCCTTTTGCCCCAAAATAGATAAAAACCCTATTGAAATTGTAACAAACTTTGACAGTTTAGGTATTAAGACATAAATTTGACATCATATTTGGATTCTTCGATACATTTTATTTTCAAATATCAAACAGGAAATCATCTGGTGAAGTGTTTTAGGGTATACACAAATGCAATATTTGGAACGTCTAAAGTTGAATGCCTTTTTAATAGCGATCCATAACAAACTGCAATGCGGTTTTATTTTTTTAGCATAACTTAAAAATTAATTGATGGAATGAGCTATAATTTTAGATTCACATATTTGAATCTTCTAGAAACCGATTTCTGTTAAAAAACTTGAGGTTACATTTCATATATTTTTTAAATATTAATTTAAAAATACATATTTTAAGAAAAATCATAATTTTGCACATCTGTATTTCAAAAATAAGAGCCAATGAAGGTTTTGCATTGTGACATTCGTGTTCTATGGGTTCATTGCATACAGAATTTCACACTTTTCAATTTCATTACTGTACAGTTCATTGAAGTTATCCTAAAAAAGCTGAAATTAGGGGTAAAATGCGAAAATACTTTTGTTTGATAAGAGATAGGGCTGAAAATAAGTTCATCAGCTAGTATGTTGAAAATAAGGTCACTTTTACTACAAACAGTTTAAATAATTTCTATATAGTAGTTAGATACTTTAGAAGGCATTACTTGAACATTTCCAACAAAGTTTCTTGTTTTGCTGCAGATGATCGTTTGTGTTCGACCGGTTCTTAAAAATGTAGCCATAAATTAAACTTATTTTATTATTTTCCTTGTTTACTTCCACAACATGTGTTAACAATATTGAACACTGCATACTTTTCATTTAAAAGTCTTGTTTGAACATTTAAATGAATTTTTCCGGTTTTCTTAGAATAGGAGAATAGAGAAGAACAGTATACCAGAAATCATTAAAATACCATCTTAGCCAAATATAGACATAATATTCCGGTTAAAAACTAAGTTAAATTCTTGTGTAAATAGGAGTTTCAAAAGAAATATTGGCATAGTATTAAAAAATTATAATAAATAGAAAATTATAATAATAATAAAGGAGTTTACGTTGTAATATCGATACAAAACAAATAGGTGTTGCTATCCAACGTACAATTTATACACAAGTTTAACATAAAACTCTACGTTTCGGTTTATTCTTTAAAACCTTCATCAGGAGAAAAATTTTCTAAAATATAAATCGACAACAAACTCTTTACATGCTACATTTTGAAATCAATTCAAAATTCAAAACATTCTAACGGAAACCTCTTACTCCCAAATAAAGAGTTCAGTGGCGCCATCTTTTAATCAAAGATGTAAACGAAGAAAGACTAGCTGAAAAAATGGAATTTTCATTGACTTTTCAAAATTGAAAGCCATATTTCTGGTATGTGAAAGGAAACATTATCATTACACACTTCATGGTTTCTTAGACGAATTTCTAAAGATTCACGAATAATAGCATTGCGCGGAATAACTTGTTTGGAAATAACTTTAGCATGGTCAAAGTCTATAAATGAAATGAGTCCTTTATGGTAGCTTCTTGAGAGTGCTGTAGAAAGTTTACGAAACTTCAAATCGTTTTTATGTTCTTGCAATCTTTCGAAAAATCGACGTTTAGTCATACCAATATAGGACGAGGTGGTCCCATCAGAAAATTTAAAGGGAATTTCATACACCCCAGAAAAAGATGAAAAAGGAATTGGATCTATTTTTTTACACAGAAGATTAAACAAAGTCATAGAATTAGAGGCAACGAGTTGAATGTTGAATTTCATGAAAGACTTTTTTAACTTTTCAAATAGGATAGGAAAATAAGGAACCTTTCGGTAAACATGATTAAATTTGGGGGAGGGGGGATTAACGGAAACTTTATACTTATCAACCAATTTATAGATAAGGCTTGAATTAAAACCATGACATAATCCAATGTTAACGATGAAATTGATTTCATCATCCAAAAATTCATCGGAACAAACAAGTAATGCACGCTGGATAAATGACCTAAATGCTGCAATCTTATAATTCCATGGGGCAGCTGCAGTGACGGGAATAACATTGTTTAATTTCATAGATTTCCGGAAAATTTTCCGTTTTAAACAATTGTTTTCTTTAATAAGGAGAACATCTAGAAAAGGAAGCGAGTTATTGTTTTCTAACTCCATCGTGAACTTAATATTGTAATTAACCAACTTGATAACAATATTAAGTTCACGATGGAGTTAGAAAACAATAACTCGCTTCCTTTTCTAGATGTTCTCCTTATTAAAGAAAACAATTGTTTAAAACGGAAAATTTTCCGGAAATCTATGAAATTAAACAATGTTATTCCCGTCACTGCAGCTGCCCCATGGAATTATAAGATTGCAGCATTTAGGTCATTTATCCAGCGTGCATTACTTGTTTGTTCCGATGAATTTTTGGATGATGAAATCAATTTCATCGTTAACATTGGATTATGTCATGGTTTTAATTCAAGCCTTATCTATAAATTGGTTGATAAGTATAAAGTTTCCGTTAATCCCCCCTCCCCCAAATTTAATCATGTTTACTGAAAGGTTCCTTATTTTCCTATCCTATTTGAAAAGTTAAAAAAGTCTTTCATGAAATTCAACATTCAACTCGTTGCCTCTAATTCTATGACTTTGTTTAATCTTCTGTGTAAAAAAAATAGATCCAATTCCTTTTTCATCTTTTTCTGGGGTGTATGAAATTCCCTTTAAATTTTCTGATGGGACCACCTCGTCCTATATTGGTATGACTAAACGTCGATTTTTCGAAAGATTGCAAGAACATAAAAACGATTTGAAGTTTCGTAAACTTTCTACAGCACTCTCAAGAAGCTACCATAAAGGACTCATTTCATTTATAGACTTTGACCATGCTAAAGTTATTTCCAAACAAGTTATTCCGCGCAATGCTATTATTCGTGAATCTTTAGAAATTCGTCTAAGAAACCATGAAGTGTGTAATGATAATGTTTCCTTTCACATACCAGAAATATGGCTTTCAATTTTGAAAAGTCAATGAAAATTCCATTTTTTCAGCTAGTCTTTCTTCGTTTACATCTTTGATTAAAAGATGGCGCCACTGAACTCTTTATTTGGGAGTAAGAGGTTTCCGTTAGAATGTTTTGAATTTTGAATTGATTTCAAAATGTAGCATGTAAAGAGTTTGTTGTCGATTTATATTTTAGAAAATTTTTCTCCTGATGAAGGTTTTAAAGAATAAACCGAAACGTAGAGTTTTATGTTAAACTGGTGTATAAATTGTACGTTGGATAGCAACACCTATTTGTTTTGTATAGAAAATTATATTTTTATGAACGAACACATACAGTTCCTATTCTGATATAGGGGATAGTAGTGAGGGTTGACCATACGGGAGGCTTGACACACCCATCAGTTTTCATATTTAAAACAAAATTCAGAGTTTTATCAATAGGTGTCAACCAAAGCTACTGGAATGCTCAAACAACAGTCTCTGTTTCATACAGACAATCGAAATAGGTGTGGAAAAAATCAATTCTGAGGTGTTTTCAACCTAAAAGTTATGTTTTTTAGAACTATTTTGTAAGCTTTTTTCATATAAAATATAGCAAAGAAATTTAAGTAAGTAGGTTTTACGTAATGCAGAGATATCGAGCTTTCATTCCAGGCACAAAGATTATACAATAAGTTAGGCTTAACATAACAATGTGCTATTCTTTAGAAAAGGGCTATGTGGGGAAGCTTAATCCATTCAAAGCGAGGGATGGTTGACCAGATGTTCAAGGTTCCCTTAACACATTAACGACGGGAAACAAGAACTCTCGTTTTCATTCAAAAACATCATTGACTAAGGGCGGGGCTTCTACCTTACAGAAAATGCATTTATATAATGTTGTCGATATTTGTCTAGATTGTAAGACATTTATATTAAATTCGTGCATTGAAAGATATTTACCGATTTATAAACTTCTAAAACCTATCTAGAACACCGATTTACAAAAGACTTTCAGAATAGGGAAGAGCTTCTACTGTTTTAAAATTCAGATTTAATAAAAACTGCCCATCGGCAATGTGTTAATTATGGGGTTTTGGAAATCTTTTTATTATACACTGTGCATAATGAAAGATTCTTGGTTATATATAAAAATGAATGTAAATTTATTCTGCAAAGTTACAGTAAAATGGGGTGATGGAAAAGAAAACGTTTAAAACTGATAAAAGAAATATGTGAAAAATTGCGATAGTATCCCCTGCACGAAAAAAATAATGAAATATAAATGGGAAAGTTGATCCATTTAAATATTACTTACAATAATTAATAGAAACAGTGGAAAAGACTAGAAAGGACTAGAAATACGAAAGCAGCAGTCTTAACTGTTTCAGGGGCAGTGGTATGTTTATGAAACCACTTAATTTCCAAACGCCACAATGGCACCAGAATTTTGCTAAAATCTTTTCCATTTAATATGTATGTGAAATGTAGCCTTTTTCATATTTGCAAATAAATTTGTTTGTATATTCCGGTACCAGTCATTTATTTCAGCATTTTAGTACTGAAAGTACTTTGCCCCTGAAAGGGTTAAAAGATGTTAATGATAAGTTAAGTACTCATTCGGCTGCAAAATAACATAGCATTAATTGAAAAACTTTAGGAAGGTATGTAGACAAATTTGAACATGATGAATAGAGTGATATGAAGTCAAACTATGTGACAATTAGAGTTGTCAGGTCGCATGTCACAAAACGTAGGACAAGGAGGCAAACAAAAAAGCGGGACAGTGGCTACTAAATCCGAGCCTTATAATGCATGAAACCCTATGAAAACGGAACCTGTCTCTAGCGGAATACTCTCTTAAATGTTAAAATTTCATTTTCCCTGCTGTACAATGATATCTGCTCAGACAAAATCCTGTTTAAGTCAACATTTTTCTCTTCTGACGTGCGATGGCGTCTAAACAGGTTTGTTTAAGCATCATATCTTCAAAAATATTTTTTTGAATAATTAGAGTATGTAGCATAAATTTAGTTTGCTTTTTTTAAGCTGATTTTATTTCTCTTCGCAAATAATTCAATATAAAACGAAGTGGGTCAAGCCTCCCATATAGTGGATCAACGCTCCCATATGTGGGGAGCCTTGACCCATTACTTTCTCATGATTAAAATGAATCACTTTTCAAATTTCTTATATATTAGACTTATGTAGCAATTTAATTTTGATAACTGATTGTATAAGGAATAAAATGATATATAAAACTTTATTCTACGTACAATATTTAAAAAATAAAAAATCATTTTGTAAAAAGTGGGTCGACCCTCCCTAGTCTACCCTATTGATATATTTTAATTTACTTATCTGTACGATCAGAATTTTACTATATACTACATAATTATATACAGGGTGTATCTGAAACACTTCAACAAAATTAGGAGGATGATAGTACTCATCAAGACAAACAAGAAATGTAATGGAACATGGGATCGCAAATGACGTTTAGAGGGTGAAAATCGCAAAACTAAAAAAAATATTGAAATCTGGCATGCTGCTTTTCTGCAGAACTGGCTAGTAGCACGAAGCTGGTTGTCCTTTCACTTTGTTCATATCCGGTCAGAAAGAGATAACAAAAACTTGGAAGAAAACCAAACAATTCTGTGAGCAGGAATCCACGTATACAAATTTGAGCGTGTCCGACAGTCGTTCCTCCGTAGATGTACTCTGTTTAATAATGTCCGCTCTCGACACTTTGAACAGTTGTTGTAAAATATTTGTTTTATCTGGACATCACGAGCTGTGTTGTACCTATTCTGTGCAATAAATAATTTTCTGGAGTGCTTCTTTCTTGTCTCAGTTTGTCCATTTCCAGACGCATTTTGTCGATTTTCATCCTTTAAACGTCATTTTCGACCCCATGTTCCATTGCATTTTTTGTTCGCCTTCATCAGTACTATTATCCCTCTAAGTTTTTTTAAGCATTTCAGATACACTTTGTATATATATAATAATAAAACTGTTAAATCACATGACAATCGACAAAATATAAATGTACCAATAATTATCATACAATCAAAAAAAAAAAAAAAATATTTCACATTGCAAAATGCAGAGGCTGAAAAAAATAATGCGGAGAATAATCTAAAAACTGAATGTAAAAATATTACAAGAAGAAAATAAAAACTTATATTGTGAAACTCTTTATCAATGGTAATATTCTACATAATAGGTAAAACGCAATTTATTTTTGTTTGAGCATAGTAAGCCGTCAGACAGAAATTACTTCACTCAAACTGCCAGATGAACGACGACACCACATGTGAAAATATTTGATAAAAATTGGGTTTGTGGATAAATTTTGAAATCCAAACTATAAAGATGCGAACTCAATTCTAAAGAAAAAAAGATTAAAAGATTACATCATATTGCAGTGAAAGGTACATACACTCTACTACAAAAAATATATGCATCCAGAAAAAATTGCGCCACAACGATAAAACTTGGTATGTGAATAGTGTTTCATTAGATGAACAAATTATTATAAATTCAGAGCAAAAAACATTTTATTCACTAGTAGCATCAAAAATAATGTAAATTTCAGTAGCTTGTAAAATCAGATTTGACAGCTATAAAAACCAATACTAAGTGAGGAATGAAGTCTATTATGTTAACGATATCCCTGTGGTAGAATCTGCCATAAGGGTAGCAACAGATAAACTAGTTCGTTGGTATTCCTTGACGGCTGAACTCTCCTTTCGAATTGGATTCCTTGACGGGTGAAGTCTCCTTTCCAACTTGTCCCAAATATTCTCTAATGATGTAAGATCTAGTGACCTGACAGGCCATGGAAGGACATCATATCCTTGTAGTCATTGTTGAGAGAGTCGTGGCCGAGTCTTATCTTGCTGATAAATCATACCTAGACCACTTGATAGCATAGACTGAACCACCGGCTGTAGTGCACCGGCATTTACGTACCTGCGAGCCATTAGAGTACCTAGAAGCACGAGTAAAAGTGATCACCTATCCAGCAGACCACACCTCAAAAATGTCACTCCAGGTGTTATGCAGCGTGTCCTCAGTAACAAACGCAGGATTAAAACGCTGACCTCACTGCCTCCACACACACTTGCGGTTATCAGCAGCACCGAGAGAAAAGCGGAATTTGTCGCGGAATATCTCATTTCTCAAATCAAACACTGTTTAGCTTGTTCTAGATGGATACCAATCCAGACAACACTGCCTATGATGATGGGTTAGAAGCAAATGCTTAAATGGACGTCGAGAGCTGGGCACAGACACGGCAGGTGATCTACGAATGGTACGCCTTGTTACCGCTGCATTCATATCAACTGGCAAATGGCGTCGAATAGACAATGTGACATTCTTTGTGTAGATGTGACTGCTCTTCAGATTGTTCGATCATCCCATGCATTTCTGGAATGGGGGAGGTCTGAGTCACTGCAGCGGATGACCGTGCCGTCTCTGATCCACTGGTTCCGTCACCGGCGAACTACAATATTATTGCGACCAAAAGGCTGGCTGGAATGTCTGTTGGACCAACCCGCTTTTTAGACCTATGGTTCGAGCCCTTTTGAAGTCAGACTACTGTTCGTAGTGCCGTCGAGTACTACTTAACAACTTAGCTGTCACATTTTTTTGTCACCATAAAATAAAATCGGGGAGCCAATACCACTTTTTAAATACAAAAATATTTGCCTTGAATAATCGAGGAAAGTCTGACATTTAATGAACTGAAGATTTCAGGTAAAAATTAGAGGTGTGGAAAAGCTTTTAGTAACGAAGCAAGCTAACTTTTTCTTGCCCGAACAGTATCATTGTTTGAAATACCATGTATCATCAATGGTAGTCCAGTTCCAGTTAACCGTGAATTCGAGTACCGACTCCTTTAAATGCGCATTGCACAAGCTCCGATTGGTCATTGGTGCCGAAATGTTAATCATTTACATAACCGATCACATCAAATCAGCACGCCAGCTTTCGCAGCTCTGGCTCGATTCATTCTAGGTGCATATATTATTTAGAAACAGATTGTATGTCGAAACACTTTAAACGAATAGAAAAATAACAGAAAACCTGCTCTCCTCATTACAATGTCAACCGTATAACCGTGCGAATGAATTTATCAAATACATTGAACGGTTGTATGATTACAGTTAACAGGTCACAATTATTGTATCAAATTGTAAAATAAACAAAAATGTAATATGTTAACAAAATAATCAATTGTAAAACTATTAAACAGTTTTATATAATTTAAACGATGAATAAGAATAATCCATTTCATGATTCTCATTTACATAAAAAAATAATACTTCGCGGAAAATGTTACATATATATATATATATATGTGTCTGTGTGTGTGTGTGTGTGTATACAGCAATCCCACCTCTCTCTTAATAAAACACGAAAGCAAAAATCACTGTTTTATCCCAATATAATTCAGAGATCTGATTTCCCATATTCCCTAAAAAAATGACAGCTCGGTCTTTCACTATGATGTAGAATATTTTAAAAAGATGAATGTGTAAATAATATGATTTAAAACATATGGACAAAAGGGAATTTTAAATGAAGTATTAAGAACGATGCATCAGAAAACCAATATATTAGTGTTCATGGAAAAAATTTTAGATTCTAAAAGCCTACATTACTTTCATTATTTTTTTTTATTTGTTCTTATAATATTAAATTTTCACTGAAAACTTAGTAATCATCTACATTGAATGTTCATATTATGTATATTGAATTTATTTTTAAGTGAGATAAACGTTTTGATGGTTTAAAATAACTGGTGTTTGTAATGTCGATATTCCCAACAAAAAATGTCACCCACCTATGTAGAATACTTTTTATGAAACACTTTTAACGCAATCATATATACCCTCGTCAGCTCCTAGTATCTAAAGGTAAAACACCAATAAGCGTGAAGAACATTTTAACACAGTTCTACCTCCGTCCAATAAATAGTCTTTTTCAGAGGGTGCATATCCGCAGACGGTTGACTGTTGCCACTCGTGGGTAAAGTCTATATAATATTTTTAAAGATGGAAATGAGTTAAAAAGAAACAAAATGGGTTAAGTTCGACTGGGTAACTAAACACACGCTAGATAAATAAACTTTTTAACGTTATCGTATAGGTATAATATTGTACCTGACAATTGAAGATTATGAAATTTGAATTATTTTGACTCATTTATTTTTTATTTAGCTTAGTAATTTTACGATTCAGTGACTCTAATACATTCTGAATACAGATATTGAACTCAATATAACCCACGTTTTGTCCTTTTCAGTTTTCATATAGCGAAGGAACCCTTTTAAGAATTATTAGATTGCAGTTAATCAAGCTATTTTATTCATTTACTAATTAAATATTTAACCAACGGGGAAGACCGAGCTACGTCCGGTTAAAATTAGCTTTTGTTCAACTCGATATTGGTAGAATTGTTTTTTCGAGGATGATCTGTGGCCTCTGATTGGTTGAATCATGTATCTCGACTCCTATCGGAAATTTCTAGAACATTCCTTCAGTTTCTGAAAGCAATTTTTTTCGCCAAATGTCGTCAAAATTTTGCCAAAGTTGGCGAAATCCTTTCATTCGGCGCCAAGCATTTGTTTTGGCATTGGTAATCGCCAAAGTCAATTTTCAAGCCAATATGTCGCCAGATAGGGTAAAATGTTGCCAACTCGTTTACTGCTAACTGATGAACAGCTAAATAACTGTTTCAACATTCCTTCCTGTTGAAATGCATTGACACGTAGTTGTTCCAAAATAACACACTTATCGAGTTTTGTCGAACATGTGACATAGTCTAATGGTCTTCTCCTACCCTGAAACGTCAGGATACAAAACTTAGTCAAACTCTTTAGAGCCGTTTTTTAGATAAAATTGGTATATGCACACATAGTCACAAGATTTGCTCATATTATATTAACACAGTGATAGGGGAGCAAAAAAAGGCCGAATTCGGAATTAATTAGGGGAAAGCTGGAAATTATAATAATCCCTTCTGTTTAGGTCTAGAATGAATATGCAATGTTTTCCCCCTCGTACTAAAAATGAGCGTTAGGAAATATGTATAGAATTAAAGTCAAAAAACACGTTTTTTTGCATACCATAACAATATCTCAAAACAGCTAACTCTGTCAAAAACATTGTCAAAACATTGTCAAACTCATTTTAATCAGAATTTTAAACTCTACAATATTTTCATTGGCACTGTTTTGTCTAGAGTTAGCTGTTTTGAGATATTGTTAAGGTAATTAAAAAAAAACGTGTTTTTGTATAACTTGTTTTTGTTTAACATTGTTAGTACAAAAGTTATAGAGCTTAAAATTCTGAATAAAATGAGTACCATCATTAATATTTTTGTTCAACATTAAGGTCGCAATTCTATTTCAAAAATTTTCAAATCAAAATCTTGAAGCCAGGAGAGACCAAGTTAACTTAACAATATCTCAAATTGCGGCCTTAATATTGAACAAAAATATTAAGTGTAGGTACTCATTTTACTCAGAATTTTAGGCTCTATAACTTTTGTACTAACAATGTTTTTGATAGAGTTAGTTATTTTGAGATATTATTAAGTTAACTTGGTCCCTCCTGGCTTCAAGCTATTGATTAGCGATTAAGGCAAAATTTTGAAATAGAATTGCGACCTTAATGTTGAACAAAAATATTAATGATGGTACTCATTTTATTTAGAATTTTAAGCTCTACAACATTTGTATTGACAATGTTTTTTATAGAGTTAGCTGTTTTGAGATATAGTTAAGGAAACTAAAAAAAAACGTGTTTTTCGAAAATAAATATGTACATATTTTCTAACATTCACCCAAGTACGAGGAAGAAAACATAGTACGTTCATTTTATACCTAAACTGAAGGGGTTAAAATAATTTCCAGTTTTCTCTTAATTAATTCTGAGGTCATCCCCCTGATGATGGGTCTAAAACTTTGAAGTAGAATTGTGACCTTAATATTCAACATACGTATTGAGTGTAGGTACTCATTTTACTCAGAATTTTAAGCTCTACAACATTTGTATTGACAATGTTAGCTGTTTTGAAATATTTTTATGGTATGCAAAAAAAACGTGTTTTTTTAATATAATTTTATACATATTTCCTAACGCTCACCTAGTACGAGGGGGAAACATAGCACATTCATTCTAGACCTAAGCAGAAGGGAATAAAACAATTTCCAGATTTCCCCTAATTAATTCCGAATTCAACCCCCTAACCACTGGGCTATATGTGCTATAATGATTATTAATTATAAACATTTGCATTTTGCATAATCCAAAAGGCCTTTTCTTTAAATGCCACAAATGAATGCGTTTCTTTAAAGAATGTTACAAAAGTGTACATTAAACTTTAATTGACATCCTTAGAGTCACATTCATTTAATCTCTAAGAATATTAAGCATATAGCTCCAAGCACATTAACTCTATTCTCAACGAAACACACGGAAATTTATGATAAATGAAACTTGTTAAGACATAATTACAGAGTAGAATTATCTTCTCCTCGATATAGTTTAAAATGGATGTTCTCTAGATAGCAAAATGCTTTTGTTATCAGAAGCACTCTAAAATAAAGTAAGAAATTTAAGCAAAGGAGAAATTTTCCTTTTCTTTAGAGAAAATAGTTGCATTACGCTTCTTTGAAAGAGAATATTGAAGCATAAGGCTTTAGTATTTGTGGATATCTATCATCATTTGAACATTATTTTATAGTAATTTGTAAACTTTTCTAATATATTTATATCTGCAATTTTTTATTTGACGTAATTCGTAGTTTCAGTTGTTTTACTAAAAATTTCATAATTTCATAATACATGTAAAAATTTCATGCAGGAGAAAATTTACACACATCAGTGCGTTTATTTTAATGTTAATAATATAATTAACTTCAAGATTATTTTTGGCGACGCTCATATATTGTTAAGTTAATTTATTTATATATTAATATTTTTCTAAATTTTTAAATTAAATTATTACACGCTAAATTAATTTCTAGGTTATTTATTCGTGTGTTCAAATTTAATCCTTTATTTCAATGCTTTAGCCTCTTGAGTGGTGGTGGGATATATTATATCTCACCTAATTTTTTATCAACATTTGCTCTAGAAAGTTTTAAGTAAAAGTTACTTTTCTAACTTTGATGGAAAACTTTGCCTTTCTTTATTTTGAAACAAAATTTTTCGAATATTCCGGTATGAATGCAACATAAAAGAAACGCAATTACTTGCCCCTGAAAGTGTTTTATCTAAATTTTATCCTCGCTAAAACTTTATTGAGAAATACATAACAGTATATGTTTGCGTAGGTTCTGTGTTTTTTAACAGCTGCATTTTACTCGCACTATTCGCCTTTCATTTACTCGTCTTTCATGCTTTGTTCAAAATTTAACCTGCATTCTCCCTAACCGCTTTTCTAAAATGATCGCCTTGACTCGGGCTGCATTTTATGTGGCAGTGTAACGAATATGAAAACGGAATCAGTTCTGTCTCCTCTGCAAAACGGATCTTAAAAAATTGACTGCCTAATGGGGGACCACCTGCCTAATATATCTTGCTACAAGAAATAAACTTCAAAATTTCCACGGATTTGATGTGTGCTTATTTGAGTCGCCTTTTAGCATTTTTCTCGGATGACGGCCTGAGGGTTCTTGCGATGTCCATACCTTTTTCATTATTGTACCATCGAAAAGTGTATGAAATTAAGCATAGAATTGAACCAAATTTTCTGAGTATGCTTTTGGCTATAGCCAGCAGGTCCTCCTTGAATTTAGAAATATTCCACTGGAATGGGGTGCTGTAATAGAGATTTTTGTGCCATTTGTATTATTGGACCATCGAAAAGTGTATGAAGTTACGCATGGAATTGAACCAAATTATTTGTGTATGCTTTTTGGCTATGGCCAGCAGGTCCTTCTTGAATTTGGAAATATTCCGCCAAAAGTGGGTGCTGTAATAACGATTTTTGTGTAATTTTCAATATTCTACAATCGAAAAGTTTATGAAGCTATGCATAGAATTGAAGCAAATTATTTGTGTATATTTTTGGCTTGGCCAATAGGTCACAGTTGAATTTCAGAAAAATCCGCCGAAAGGAGTCCCTGTAACAGTGATTGTCCTTGATTTTTCAGAATTCTGTTGCGCATCGGCTGTTCATGCACCAACTGACGGGCAATTCGCATCCAGCTAACTCGGCGGTTCGCATGCAGCTGGTGTCCAACAGAATAACGAAAAATATTGATTTTATTACATACTGCGATCGAGTTTAACTAGTTTTTACTCCGATTAGTAAAATGCAGAAACTGAAGACGAAAATCAAAGTTTGTCCATTGTTGAAGCAATAATGTATTTTAACATGTGTTCTACTTTTTGAAATGTTAACATGTACGAGAGAGAAGAACGTTTTAAGATTGGCACATCCGACTAATTCACATTACATTTTAAAAGCAATTTTTGTGCAACAACTTTTATTGAGAGATCAAGAAATTGTTGGTGATACTGGTGAAGAGTAATATAAAATTTCACAACCGACACTGTAAGCGGTTCAAATAATACTTTGTTGTTGTTTATTAGCAATATTGCCATTGGTTGCATTTTTTACTAAAAATGCAGAAGTAAAAAAAAAGTTGTTTCCTTTAGCTTAAAGTTATTACCTATTCAATTTCTTTAAACAAGAACGAAAAACCATGCCCGCAGGATGGATTATGAAACACTTTACAACGCACTCAGAATAAATACTGTACATCAATAGTTGGAAAAATATCAGAAATTTTTTTTTTTGTTCATTCTAGTATATCAATTATAGATTGGTATTTATACTACATCGTATACTCAAAGTTAATTGAATTAAATGCATAGCACACTCTTAAATTCTCATTCAGCAATTTCCGTCAATAAACGAAATGCACTCTAAATAACTGGTTTATTCCTATATAAGATCTATAAAATTTATACACACCATGTAATATTTTTTTTTTTTAAATGGTCAATTTTTAAAGCACGTACCACAACTGAAAAGCACTGCCAGCAATTATTCTTAATAGGAAATACTGTGGAGAAATACTTTTGTGTGTCCTTGTAAATGAACGGTAAATTATATGTACACGAGATTCTACAATATACGCTTTTAGTATACCTCACTGATATATATAATTTTCAATATGTTTACAATAATGCATTATCTTTAAAATACACCGCAAACGATTTTTCCCCATAGGCCGTAATCTAACGGAATTCTTTTGAGTGTCCCTGTAAATAAACCATAAATACAAATGGCGTTCCATAATAACTGAGAGTAAAATCATAAAAAATCAATAAATATATTTACATTAAAAAAAAATACATCATTCTTCTTCAAAACAACTATCCTCAGATGACATGCAACGGTCCCATCGGTCAACACACTTTTCAAAACAAACAGAGAAACTGTTTTCTGGAAGCTGCTTCAAAGAACTGTAGATTGCTAAAATAACTTCAGAATATGTTGTTGAATCTGTCAGAATCACTTGTTGCGGACTTGATAAGGGAACCAAAATGATGCACCCAATTTTTATCGCCCGTTATTACAGTCTTTAGGAAATTAGGATCATTTTTTCATTTTGATCCTCTTATCAAGTCTGCAACAAGTGATTCTGACAGACTCAACAACAGATTCTGAAATTATTTTAGCAGTGTAGGGTTCTTTGAAGCAGCTTCCAGAAAACGACTCCTCAACTTATTTTGAAAAGTGTGCTGAACGATGGGACCGTTGCGTATCATCGGAGGGAAGTTGTTTTGAAGAAGAATGATGTATTTTTTTTTATGTAAATACATATACTGATTTTTTATTATTGTACTCTCAGTTGTTACGGAATGCCCGCTGTACTATACACTTTATTTTCATATAATAGAAAACCCCAATAACATATATCGATTGCATGCAACCGCACTATATTTACGTGAGTTAGAGCACGGAAAGATATACGGTCAAGCAGATAGACAAGCTTAATTCATAAACGCTTTTCAACTTTGAAAGTGTTACAAACAGAATTAAATTTATTTGACACAAGGCCTTTTTTTTGTACAATTCAAATGTTTCCGTCATTTAATGCATTTCGTTTAGTGCGGACCAAAAATATCCTCACTCAGAAATCCGCACTAACAGGAGATTCCTGTATTATGTAAAATAATTTACAATTTTTTATAACTTAACCCTTTCTAGGGCAAAGTATTTTTGGTTCTAAAAAGTTTAAATGATTAAATTCCACCAGGATTTAAGAACAAATTTACTGGAAAATAAATAATAGCTTTTCTCCCTGTACATCAGGGTTGCCAGATTGCCCTTAATTTTTATTCCGAAATTTCAAATTCATATCGGAAGTTCCGAAAGAAGAATTCTTCCGTTGTGTAATCACTACACTGTAAATTAAAATGTCTGAAATTCAGTCACTTAAGTGTCTGAAACGGAGTGTTCAATTTTCAGACATTTTAAAATGTCTGAATTTTTTCAGACACTTTTTGCGACTGAATTTCAGACACTTGAAATGTCTGAATCGCAGACATTTTTGTAAGCATTTTATGTAGCCATGTTTGACCACGCTGAATACTGGAAAAATATCTGGCCGTTGTCCTGCCCCCTCTACCCCCATACCGCCTGATTTTCTGGTGCTCCCAATTTTAGTATGCAATTTTCGTAAAGCTGATAATTTAAATCTTTTACGACATTGTACTAATTATAATGAATATTTTGTACTTCAGGAGTAGAATAAGATTAAAAAGAAAAAATATTTATCTAAATATTAGATTTTTTAAAATTTTGTTTTTAATCTTATTTTACTTTAAAAGTTCAAAATATTGATTATAATCAGTACAATTTCGAAAGAGATTTAAAATATAATCTTCGCAAATATTGCACATGAAATTTGGGAGAACTAAAATCGTAAGAGAACGGGCACTACGCATGCTTTAATCAAGGAGTCCTTTTGCAAAAAATGCAACCCTGCAGTATGGTTAGCTAAATGCAGATGCTCGGTATTCGGGAGTATCCGTTATGGAGGTTAATGGACATTCCCGAATAGCGGATACTTCGATTTAGCTAATACTTTTTTGATCCGCAAGGCATACATATTTGTATTATTTTTACCTCACAAAAGCAGGCATCTCCGATTATCGGACAAATTTCGCGGTCCCGAAGTGTCCACTATAAAGGGTTTTTAAGGTATATGGATATATATATATTTTTTTTTTTTTTTTGTCTTGCCCTACTCTAAAAGTTCAAAATATTTATCATACTCGGTGGAATGTCGAAAGAGATTTAAAAAATCCCGTGGACGTGAAAATGGACAAGAAAATCCCCCCCCCCCGTCCCGCCCTCCAAAAAAGGAAAATTCATATAATTCAAAAATTAGATTTTGCCCCATAGGCAATTTTACATATGTATCAGATGGTAATCACAACAGCTGGGTTATTCTCTGCAATAGTGCAAAAAGTGCTTCCTAGCCATATAAATGCTCTTAATTTTATTACATTTTTATTTATTTTTATTTTTATTAGAAGATCTAAACATAGTTTATTAGGGGCAGAAATTAAAATTTAAAAATAAATAAATTTAGTATTTAAAAATATAATATGTATCATGCAAACATCATTCCCTCACCTTTCCCCCACCTGTACTACCATATTTTATTGCCTATTTCTTTCCATCCAGAAATAAAAATAATTAAAAATACCCTAAGCAAAATAAAGTTCTTATTTGATACATTACAAAAAATAATAAATATATTAATTTTTACTATTATTATATAGTCTACTCAATCAATTATACGTTTCCCCATGTTAGACCATCATTCCCTCACACATTGCTATTATCTCAAATATCTACCACTAACGAGCAGTAGCAGTCAAGCATCCTTCACAGAGAAGAAGCTATTTTGAGCACTTGTCAATCCAGCAACATAAATTGGTGGTGTAAGATTTTGTTAATTTTACAGAATTTTTTTTTAGTCAGTATATCCGGAAGCGTTTTTATTAGCAGTCATTCCCTCACACAGAATATTCATTTTTTTGTAAATATCAAAAATTTTAATTTTATCATACATTATATATTAAGTGTTTCTCTTAAAGGAAACAGTTTGGATTTCTTCATAATTTTGCATTTTTCCCCTACAACTAGTAAAAATGTCTTATTTCATCATTCCCTCACTTGTCATTCCCTCACATTTTTTTTTTTTTTCCACAAATTTTTATTTTATTTATTTATTTTTTTTTTTTGTTAAGTCAAATTTTTAAAACAATTTCTGTTGCTATTAAAATCTTCAATAATTGTCTGATTTCTTACCATTTATCTAATTTTTATGAAAATTTACATATGCATCATTCAAGTCAGACTGCTGGCCAAATTTGCAAGTATTGTAGAGAACAACCCAGCTATATAACCATGAGTAAATAATAAAATAGTAAATAAATATTCTATTTTAATAGCATTGAGAAAAAAAAATTACTTCTAATTTCAAAACATAGCCATTTTTGTATTTGTCATTTAAGTACATATAAATAAAATAGTTAAGTCATTTTAAGTAGTAAAAATGTGTAAGATATGTTTTTCTTTTTAGGTAATTTGTCATTGTTTAGTTAAAAGTAAACACCAGTTTTGTATCTAATTTTATATATCATTCTTCGGAATATGTATATAATTTTCTTTAAACATATTCCGTATTCAATTTAAAATTTTCACCCGCTTTGCTTAAAAATGTATATCATTACTATTCTTTTTTGTGGAACAACACGATATAAGTCATATTTATTTTTTTTTATTTTTTATTCCTGTAAACTTTGTATCCTTTGAATATGAGCTAAATAGATTTTATATATTTGATAAGAAAATATTGATCTAAGAAATAGAAAAAAAAAAAAAAAACAGAAGAAAATAGAAAGTAAAAAAATATATATATATCAGACAGTATATGCACTATTCTTAATTGTTTGAAAAATGTTTTGAACATAAAAAAGAAGTTATTAAATGGCTTAAAAATATATTTAATACTGTATCATATAAGTAAATACGAACTTTTAAAAATATAAGGCAGCTTTATACATAAACTTCATATCAAGGCATAAACAACTCTTTATTTATGTCTAAATTATCATGTGTAATTTTTTTTTTTTTGTGCCAACAATTACTTGTACCAGAAACGTTGCAAATTCGATTGCAGTAAAAGGAAATTTAATAATTATTTCTCGCATTACTCAATTTTAAAAATTTAAAATCATGAATAAAATATCGCAAAAAAATGCTTGCATATAAATAAAAAAATTAATATACCAATTTAAAAAACACAAAAAATATTAATTAAACTTTATAATTATACTGCTAAACTGCAACGTAAAGTGCAAAATATGAATAAAATGTTTCTCCGTTTGTTTAATGTTTCAAAAATTTTACTGGATGATATAAAAAATTCATATTATTTTTAGAAATTTGGTAAATGTTAAATCTGAAACATTGGATATCAAAATTTACGATTTTCAATAATAAATTTAAAAAATCAATAAGAATAAATCTTTATAAAGTTTCAATTTCCGTGATTAAAAACTGCAATATATACAGTCAAATTTCACAGTATTAATGCTTTTTTTCAATCTGAAAACTTTTCCTAATATCATAATAATATGAATCATCATATTTAGCTCCAAAATAATAATTACAAAAAATAAAATAAATGCCTGATGTCATATACTACAAGCGTTTATAGTCAGTAAACAGTAAAAAACAAACATTGAATAAACACAGTTACAAATGGCTTCAATTTAATGTTTTTATCTCTGATAAATGAAGCGATGAATCATTCAACTTTTCAAACCTATGTTGCAAGTTTTGTTTTTGAGCAAAGACAAATTATAATTATTTCACATCACCCTATCGAAAATGAAGATTAAACTATCACTCATTCGTTTATTTACAAAGGCCAAGCAAATAGAATTACAGCATTGCTATTTAATTTTCAAAACAATTATATTTCATTCCGTTACATTAAGAAGGCATATAACAGACGACCGTTAGTGAAATCAAAAATTTAGCATTAAACTACAGAAAAGAGATAAATTTTTATAAACGATTTCATTCATATTCAAAAGGATACAAATCTATCGGAATAAAATATTAGAATTAAATATGACTTACTCGTTCGTTCAGTAAATACCCAGATTAACACATTTCCTTTTAATCCAAGCAATGGCGGCGGTGAAAATTTAATTGTTTCTGTTCTTATCTCATGAAGGTGCTGTAGATGACACGCGCGGAAATCACCGTTCTGATTGGCTGTTAAGAATATGACCAAAGATGATGTTTAACTATCGCTTGGAGCGTATCGTCTTAAAATCAGACGGTTGTTGGATAATTTACACATGTTTCTCGGTTCGTTTATAGCATGATCATAGTAAGACATTTATGTGTCTTAAATTTAGACGCCTGTTATGTCTGAATTTTCAGATTCAGACACTTAAGTGACTGAAATTCTTTTTCAGTCACATATGTGTCTAAATTTAAGACGCCTCTATTTGCAGTGTAAATGTCTCTAATAAAATAAAGCTAAAAACAATATTTTTAATTTCTGGTTAGAAATCATATTTCTCTAATAAAATCGGAGACCAAACTGGCAACCTGCTGTACATTATAAAAGCAAAACTTTATTCGAAAATCCGGATGCCAATGTTGCATTTGGGAATTCAAATTAAGTAAGATAAATAATATCCCACTCTCCTTCAAGAGATTAACGTACAAATACATACTTGAAAGGTAATTTTAAAAATAACTAAATAAACAAATTATTCCCAGAATTATTTAAATTACTCTATGTATAAACATTTTTACTTTTACTTAACAATCTTAAACGATAGCAACCTTCGCAAACTTTTTTTTCTTTAATATGCTTAAAGAATTAATAAATGTGACTCCAGGGATATAAATTAATCAGTCCTTTTGGAGCAAATATTTTCCATTATTCTGATCAAAATGCTAATTTATAAATTTTTAAAGTAATGCATGTTAATTTTTAAAGTTTACTAATTTACAAAATAAATGCACGTACTGTCAAGTGTTAACAGAATAAATTACATTTTTGAAAATTTACAAACATAAGAATAATTAATACTCGTAGTTTCGTTGGTATTTGATTATTAAATAAAATGTTATATTGATTAAAACGTGGTAAAATTTTCACAACAATAAGGAATTTATTGAAAGATATACAGGGTGCAATATGTTACCTATCGCCGACCTTTAATTTCTCAACCGTTGGTCGTAGACATGTAGTTCCAATTACAAAAACGTTTCAAATGAGGTAAATATTCATGTTGTGGCATTATTTAAAGTAAAAAATCAATTTTACAAAAATAACGAAATCTAACTTTTTATACGGTCCTCCAGTCCCTATAGTTATATTTAGTAAAAGTATACACATATCTTAACAGATATAACACAAAAAGTTTGACATCTGTACTACAAAAATTGACAGAGTTATTAAATTTCAAAGTTTGAGATTTTTTCGCATGATTTTGTCTTTCAATGAGGGATCAGTTAAAAGATTAATTAAAGTAATTCGAGATCAAAATCAGGGTGCAATGTCCTTTTTACGGAGAAACCAACTTTAGACGGTATCGCCAAATTGTGTATCACCAAAGAGGGTTATTTCATTAAAAAAAATTAACTGACATTTAGGGGTCGTATACAAAGCGAAGAATGAAGTATTGAAATTAAACTGAAAAATAAATATGAATTTATTATAAAATTAGAAAACGGTCTACCATAAAAAATGAATATGTCAAATGACGAAATCTAGTAGAGATACTGCTCATAGTGTTCTCCATTGGTGGCAATGCACAATTGAATGCGTGATAGTACTGAGACCTGGACACGTTACAGCTCAGCAGGTGTGTAAACTGTCCGACAATCAAGGATGATGCGCTGCTTCAGATAAACCAGAGAAGTGGTCTCAGTTACATAGACCCATCACTTGATATAACCATAGAGGTAGAAATCCATGGGTGTCAGGTCCGGTGAGAGCGGTGGCCACTCTACCAAACCACCATATCCAAGGATGTGTTGACGGAATTCGGTGGCCAGATACGCCCGGACGTTTGATGTTTTGTGTGGAGAGGGCTCCATCATGTTGAAAGCACACTCGGTATGCATGTCGGAGAGGCAGATCTTCATACCAATCACGTACCGTTCTTGTAGCAGATGCTGGTGACGATCACCCGTTAAGGTCCCATCGTAGAAGATGGGTCCAGCAGTCTGGGTTCCCCATATACAGCACCACACGTGTCGTACTGCGTGGGCGATGCGGAGCTTTCCCAGAGACCAGTAATCCACATTGTGCACGTTCACAATGCCACCCCTAATAAACAATGACTAATCTGTCACACAGAATGTCACAAAGGAATGAGGGATTTTCCTCTAAGGTGTTGAGCATGAAATTACAATACAAAAATCGTCGTGTGTGGTCACACAGCATCAATGCTTGCACCAGTGTCGGATATGGTATGGATGCTCATCAAGTGCATGTAACAAATGCCAGACATGCTGACAACATGCCTCGCTTATTTCGGCCGAGCTCAATTGTGGAATTAAAAGGGCGAATCCCAGCACCTCCTCCGGTGTCAGTCGAACATTACACCTTGCCCGTCTACTTGTTCTGGGTCGTGGTGAAACCTAACCAGTCTCTCTAATATGGTGCAATGCATTAGTTATAGTTTCATGCGTTGGATGTAGATCCTTAGGGAAACGTTCTGAATAAACACTCGCAGCCTCTCTGGCATTCCTTTGACATTCACCATAAATAAGTATCATTTCAGTTTATTGCATGCATGCGTAGCTTGCCATCACGATCTCAGCGCTGGCTAGCAAGTCCACTGCTAGATGGCTCGTGTTTTATCCCGAACGCGTGACGCTTCGGTAGTATTGTAATTTCCATAATCCGAATTTTCATGCTCGCTATAGCTCGGCTGGTCGTTTTTATTCCGCTGCCAATTATCTAGTCCTTAGTGAGTATGTTTTATTTTCCGGTTGTCGATTCTACCTACTTTGACGTTTGAAGGTTGTTCGACCCATAAAAGAGTTAAGCAACACTTTGAGCAGTATCTCTAGTAGATTCCGTCATTTGACATATTCTTTTTTTTATAGTAAACCGTTTTTCTGCTATTATAATAAACTGATATTTATTTTTCAGTTTAATTTCAATATTTCATTCTTCGCTTTGTATACGACCCCTAAAAGTCAGCTAAAATTTTTTAATGAAATAACCCTCTTTGGTGATACCCCAATTTGGCGATACCGGCTAAAGGTGGTTTCGCCGTAAAAAGGACATTGCACCCTGATTTCGATCTCGAATTACTTTAATTAATCTTTTAACTGATCCCTCATTGAAAGACAAAATCATGCGAAAAAATCTCGAACTTTAAAATTTAATAACTCTGTCAATTTTTGTAGTACATATGTCAAACTTTTTGTGTTATATCTGTTATGATATGTGTAAACATTTACTAAATATAACTATAGGGACTGGGGGACCGTATAAAAAGTTAGATTTCGTTATTTTTGTAAAATTGATTTTTTATTTTAAATAATGCCACAACATGAATATTTACCTCATTTAAAACGTTTTTGTAATTGGAACTATATGTCTACGACCAACGGTTGAGAAATTAAAGGTCGGCGATAGATAACATATTGCACCCTGTTTATATATTTATATAAAGTCTATCAAATTTCATTAAAATACATAAAATATTTTGTATATGTAATTGGTCTAAAATAATTATTAGATCTATATTTTAATATTACATGAGGAAGTGACGTGAAGAATAGGAAATTTTGTTTTATTCATGACAGTAATTTGTCATGAATATGGCGTTTATATAGGATGAAAAGTTCCATTAAATTTTACTGGTGGAAGATTATCTCGTTTATAATCTAGCGTTTTTGTAATCACAAGTTTCATACTTGCTGATCTAATATATAGTCTTGAAAAACTGTTTGGTAGGAATTGGCAAAAATTTATTTGTTTGTTGTTCGTTTGTTTTGTTATTCATTTATTTGTTGTTCATTTGTTCTGTTATCCATTTGTTTTGTCTATTTGAGTTTTAGTTTTTTGAGAATGTAGAGAAACTCTGTCATGTGTCTGTGATTAGAAAGAGGGGACATATACAAAATTGGGAAAATTTGTAATCTCAATTATCCGCAATGTAATTAGAAGTTAATTGCATGTAATTGATTATAGTTATACAAATTCGAACATAGAAATTTTCTCAAACAATGGGATGGGGTTGGTTACTGCTAGAGTGCTGCAAGAATTTTTTACGGTATGTAATTTTAACTATAATTAATTACATACAATTAAACTAAAATTACATTGCAGGTAATTGCCACTACAAATTTGCCCAACTCTTGGAAGTAATTTCTAATGATTTTATAGCAGCATTGCATTCAAAAAAGTCCTTCCGGTCAGTGCCGGGAGGAAGAAGTAGCTTTCATATTCCTTATTTTTAAAAAGCTAGCTTATGTTATTCAAACACACGAAGCTCAATTTGGTGGAAACCGATTATAGAAGATTCAATACTAATTTTTATCAATACTAAATCCTTATGAATGAGAATTTCGCGAAATTAGTCAGCTTTATCCAAGTTGCTTTTATTTAAAGTAACTTATATTTGGTTGCCAAATTTGGCGATATCTTGAAGTGCCTGCCATTTTAAGACAACATGGTGGATGAGGCTAACCAGTGAACTTGGTCGAAACCATAGTAATTGCTGTGCACATGCTCACTCACATCGCAATCGGTTGATATATACGAGTGCTGTCGCAGGCAAAAAATCAGATTTTTCAAAGTGTCACCCACATAAAGAAATTCAAACTGCTATATCTGAGCCATTTTTTAAGATAAAGAGAAAACAAAATATGCTCCGGAATCCTTATACGAAGGTCAAATACTTAAGAAAGAAACGTTTTTCAATTTCTAATTTTTTGCTTCTCACTTTAAATATATATTTTTTTTAATTTAATGGCCGCCAGTTTGAAACAACATGGCGAATGAGGCTGGCCAGCGAACTTGGTCGAGACATTGGTACATACGATCCACATTCCTTCTTACATCCAAATAGGTTAATAAATACACGTGTTATCGCGTGACAAATATCAGATCGTTTCAAAATGTCAGCCATGCTAGAAATTCAAAGTGCTATAGCTCAACCATTTTTTTAAATATAGACGAAACAAAAACGGCTCCGAAATCTTTGTATCAAGGTCAAACACATATAAAAAATCTTTTTCATTTTCCCATTTTTTGGTACCTTATTTTAAATGTAATTTTTTTTTTAATTTTTTAAATAACCGCCATTTTGAAACAAGATGGCGGATGAAGCTGGCCAACAAACTCGGTCGAGACATTGGAATGTACTATGTATACACCAAGTTACATCTAAATCGGTTCATAAATACGCGTGTTATCGCGTGACAAAAATCAGGTCGTTTCAAAATGTCAGCTTCGCTAGAAATTCAAAATGCTATAACTCAGCCATTTTTTAAGATATAGACGAAACAAAAACTTCTACGGAGTCTTTGTATAAAGGTCAAATACATAAGAAAAAAATATTTTTCCATTTTCAATTTCAAATTTTTCAAGCGATCTTTTTACACACGCCCTGTTTGAATTTTGTTCTAACAATTTTGATGTCATAAATCTGCTCATGTTGTGCTTTCCACTTTTTACACTTAAAATGTGTTCTGTGATACAGTTTTTCAATCAATTTATTTAGACATTGTTTATGAAGTCTGAGGTCTTTCAGTACCCAGAACGTTTTCTTTTAAACATTTGTTCATGATTTACACGATATGGTATTCACAGATATATATATATAAATATATGTACTTTTTTTTCCTCATGTGATGGGATTTATTTGTGGAAGTATTCCCCGGTATATTTTCATTTTCTTACATGTCAATATTTAAGGTATAGTTACAGTTCGTTCCTACTGCATATAGAACTGTGTACATTATTGTCATGAATTATTCACGGAAGTTTCATCAATTGCTGTACATTTGGGTAGGTTTACAGAATGTTTTTCCACAGTTGGATTAATTTTTAACACACACCGTTGGAGTATTTTTTAATTTTTAAATTCTAAACAGAAAATTCATCATTTTTAAATGTGTTAACTGTATCTCATTCAAGATTCTTGTTGTCATTATCCACTTTATAGTATTAAGTTTGGAAATATCCTACAGAATTTATAGAAATTCTAAATCTTTCAAAATTCTACAATATTTTAAATTTTGTTTTTTTCTAAATTTACTCTAATTTTGTGGAAACAGGCGCTAAAATGTATTTTTATAACATTTAGATAAAAATTTTCACTTTGACATCGCGCCATTTTTGTCAAGAGTAAGTAATTACATTTCGGTTTATTGCATAGATAATGCAATTTTAGGTGATAAATCTCTTAACTTGTAAGTAATTTAGATGGAATCACGAGATTTATCTATCACTGTCAAGACTGCTTGCCGGGATGATATGTGCTGGTACAGGAATGCTTTGTTATTTACTTTGATCATTATTTAGGTTTGTGTTAAATAGTTACAAGTTAGAGTCTCTGTAGCTCTTGTAAGGTTTACATGTACCCATTAGATGCATTTTATTTCACAAACATCGAAGTTCACCATGTTCTGCAACATGTGCGGGAAAACGAAATTTTTTATATGACAGAAATATTTCACACTTTTAAGAAATTTAATATACACGTTGGTAATGTCATCAGGTTACATATGGCTTTCAGAGGTACTTCATACGCCATACACAAGTTAAATAGAGTGTCTTCAACGTTCATTTTTACACACATACTTCCTGAATTGTTATTGTGCTTAATGTGCTCACCATCTTCAATTAAAGTAAAATAAAGTAAATATACATATATATATATATATATAAAGAGAGAGAGAGAGAGATTGTTACTTTGTTATTTTTATTGAGGTTCACACACCTTGTTTACGTTTTTCAAGGGTTGGAAGATTTCAATTGTCATGTTTTCAACGGTTCCATATCGGTTTGAATTTTGAAATTTTAAAGCAATTCGCATTAGAGTGTAATCCATTTTTCTCTTGTACTTACCAGTCATAGTGTGCACTCAGTCATTTTGATAAAATTTTAAGTCTAGGTTGCTTGTTATAAAAAAAAACTACACGCAAAGCATTTTTCCACATTTATGCTTTCTTTTATGACATTTTTACACTCATAATTGCTTGTTTTAAGTGAATTTCAAGTAATTGTTATTTTTTCATAGTACACATTTAGTTATTAATTTTGTCGTTTAAATTGGATGCCATAGGGCATTATTTACATTCACGTTATTCACATTATTATTTAATTGTCTAGTTATTTTAATTTAATTTATGGAGTCTATTTTAAAATAAGTTCATGTATATATATAGCACATTGCACATTTCATATACAGATTAAACTGTGTATTATATTTTTTTGTGCAAATTACAAATTTTTATATTTCATATTTGTTTATGATGTTCATTTATATCGCTGTTTATATTTTATAAACCTTTGGAAATTCATGTAACTGGACTTAAGAGAAAAAGACTCTTGACCTGCTGCGCTAGTACCACTATTTATACAAGATATGCATTTTATATGTGATGTGCACATTAATTTTATGCAGGTCCTCGTCAATTTGAGTGACGAAATTTACTGGGTTTTATAAAAAAAAAAAGAATATATATGAACATTTGTACTTCAGTTTATCATTTTATATAATGATAATTATTTTGTCACTTATGTGACATTATTTGTAGGTACTTACAGTATATTCGTTGTATGTTATAAGTATTTGTATCGTCAGGTGATTCCCCAGTACATCTTTAGTTAGTCAGTGTTTTACTTGTGTTGTTTGTTTGATGAATATGCGTATCGATCCGTGGTAAGATTAGATATTTTTGGTCAAAGGGGAGAAATATATGATGTAGAATTATATATTGATAGTTTAATATAATCAAAATCATCTTTGTTCCTAAATTGCATTCTGCTAATTTATTTGTGCTCTTGTAAATCTTAAAATATAGTCATTTACTCTCTAATTTAACTTTAATTTTTATCTCATCTAAAAAACTCACTTTCATAATAATATTTATTTCTTGTTTAAAATAAATTTGATTTCAGCTAAAGTATTTTTCGTAATAATTTAACACTGCCTTGACATCTCGCTAATCTTTGGATAATGTTTAAGAAAAATTAAACATATGTCAATAGAGATAAAAAAAATAATAATATGTTGAAAGATTCAATATTCATTTTCAGTTAATCATTATACCACATTTTTCATCCGTAATCTATCGCTAGATTAATGTCATTGGATTTTGAATTTTATATGTTGTAAGACTAAAAGAGTTTTGAGGTAACGATTGTGTGGTTCGACAGAATATTTTCTCAGGGATTTGGCAACTGGCTCTGGCACGCTAAAGATGTGAATATTTTGTGTTCGCGTTAGGCGTATCACCCACCCTTTTTCTCTGGCTACCATAATCAACTATTGTCCGTGGAAGACTTTGTGTCTTCTTTTTGTGTTATATTCAGCATTTCGAGATGAGAAATTTTCGCTTTTGCGAAAGAGGCTGTGCAATATTATTAAATCCGGCCTTTTAGCTTAATTCTATATCTCTGCAACATTTTACGAAGTAAAGAAATAAAAACACACGCTGCAAACTTCCTGATAGCAATTGTCTTAAAATATTTTGGAACAAAGGTTTGAGAACAATCGAACATAATTACTACTTTGTCGCTGAGAAGAAATAAAAGGAAAAGCTTCAGTTTATGCTTATAGATCTTGGTTCTTTTATCCTAAATGAAACATAACTATTCCGGTGATTTAAAGTAGGAGACACTGATGTTAAAAACTCTAACATAGGCTACAAAATAAATTCTGGATGATACTCGAAAAGAAAAAAAAGTATCTTTTTAATATGTGATGAGTTCTTTATATATGTAATTATAAAATCCTGATTAATGAAAAACTAATAACCAGAGTGTGTTTAAAAAATTGTATACTCAATTTAAATAATTTCGTTGATTAATTAAACATTACTCGTTACGACGTTCTGGATCATGTTTATTGATAGCATGGACTAATCTTGAAATGTAACATTTCGAATATAGGCTCTTTAAAATACTACAGACGGCTGTCCAACTGGCGCCCTTTCGTATGGCGTTAATGTTTTTAAGGATGAAGATAAATTTTACAGAATTTTTTTTAAGTTTAAACCATTTTTAGGGTTCCGTACTTAAAAAGTAAAAACGGAACCATTATAAGATCACTCCTGTATCTGTCGGTCCGTCTGTCTGTCAAAGCCATTTTACTCGTAAACTATGGAACGTGGAAAGTTCAAATTCGGGGAAGTAATAAAGACCATTGACCCACATATTTTCAGATTAATAAACATTCATAAATATATTTAGTAAAAAAGTAGAAGGGCTAATTATGCTACTTGAAAAAAAAATATTTTCTTTGTATATCATGTGGGGTATCCTGTGAAAGCTTTTGTAACGCTGAGCACAAAAATACATTCCTTTTAATTTCAGGTATTATATTTTCAAAGATATTGTTGAAAATGCAGCGCAAAAATATCTCCCCCCCCCCCCATCTAATTCCGAATCTACTGAAACTAAAATTATGAAAAAATTAGAGGTAGTAGACGTTAATATAAACCTTGCTGGAAAATTACAGTGATTACCCTAGGTCACATAGTTTTTGAGTGATTGGCATTTTTTCTGTTATACACAAATTTCGATTTACGAGCATTCAGAAAAATTGCTGATCATCGCTGAATATACCTATCGTTGCAGAAGAAAAAAAGGATTGTTGATAATGATTTTCGAAAAAAATCATCGGTAATTAGCCGAGATATTAACCCTTAAAGGTACGGTCAGTTTGGACATACACAAGGACAGGGGCGGCGTACTCTATGCCTAGTTAAAACTTTTAATGATATAAGTGTGTAATGTAATGTCCAGTAACAGTATAAAAGCAATAAACGTCAAATTGTTAAAAACATACTAATTTAAGGGGTCTCGGGAGTCTAAAAAGTGAAACAAATGAAAAAAGGACCATTTTCAACATTTAATATCTTAAAATGTATGTGATTTTAAAACACAATTTTAATTGGGATGAAAGATATAAGTATGTTCTTTCGTTTCATGTATTTAAAAAATTGCAAGATACAGAATTAGTATTTATAGGGGGCTTAAAATTGTTAGACATTTATCGAAAAAAATTGGCATAACAGTTTACGCACAGGATTACAAAATAAATATTGCAACTAGAATGAAAATTTTGGTGCTTACTTATATTTCAGATTATAATAATTTCCCTGAACTTAAATAAATTTGTATTTAAAGCATTTTTATATCTTTAATGCAATGTTGCATTTAGCTAATACAAAATTTTGAAAATTTCAACAGCAAAATCACCTAAAAAAATATTTTTTTTTAACAATAAAAAGGAGAATTTAAGGTTAAGTTTATACAGACTAACATGAAATATATGTTTTGAAAATTTCATGAAAAAACATTCAGAAGTTTTTTAGGTATCCTGCGCGTTATGCCCCAAAAACGCCATTTGGAAAATAATGACTTTCAAGTTTCGGAAACGCCGCTTCAGCTATTGAGCGGGTATAATTCCAAAAGCCAAAACTTCTGTTCTAATGGGAATTCCAAGGAAACATTTATATCAAAATATTCAGAAAAAAATAGGAGTTTAACATCTAAAAAAAATAAAATTTCTTACATTTTGAAGCTTTAAGAGTCCTGCGACCACTTAATCCTTTCCGGCACGGAGTAATTCTATTTATAAACTTATGAAATAATGAACTGACACCAGAATTTATAAACGAATTTATTAGAAAATGCGAACTTGCTTATTTTCACGTACATCATAAAAGGAAAAATTTAATTAAATATTCTTGGTGCCGATTATCTGTTTTGGAATTAAAATTAGGTGTCCGTTTTTAAGGGCATCGCCCTCGAAAGATTTAATTAGAATGAATCGCATAAATACTGTGGGATTCGCGATAGTTTGCATTGATTGTATCTCTCAATACGCCTCGAGTGACTTTAAAGTTAATTAAACACCTATCTGTAAAAACGCGGCACTGACCAAGTCGGCGTTGCAACTTTGAGACCTGAATTCGAAGCGCGCTTAGCACAATGCCAAATTTAAACTTTGAACAAAGGTTTTGTTTTAGCTACACTGTAGAAATAAAGGTTATTACTACGCTGAATTCAGTTTCATGAAATGCCAAATGAAGTTTAATTATGCACTGCTTTTATTGCCAGTACCGAATTAAGTTCATCATAAACAGATTAGGATAATATTAAAAAAAGAGTTATACGAATAGCTATATTTAATATTATTTAGGTTCCATATCTGTTTGAACTTTCATGGTATACCGATTTACACTTTTCTAATATATACAGTTATACCGAACCCTACGTTGTATAATTTTTTACAAAGTCTTAGTATTCTTTCAGCAACTTATGTATATATATATATATATAATACAACTGCAAACTCATATATTTATTCTACGGAACCCTCTGTGCGCGAGTAATGCTCGCACTTGACCGTTTATTACATGTATTTTTTTATTGTTATTGAAAGATTTCTGGCTCCTTCCCCTACAAAACCTTTTACATTGTTCCCCTTCCATTAATCACTATTAAAAACAATGTCATTCTAAATTTACTACTTTATGTTATCTATTGAAATTAGTTTTACATAGAATTTATGCATCAACGTAGAGACCTTTATGTCCATCACAATAAGATATATGTCCAACGTATTAGACTTTTGTGGTATAAGACTACCACTACTCCGGGCGTGATTACCACAGAAGCGAAATTCCATCAATGTTTTCGAATAGTAAATGTTCGCCTGATATATCACAGGAATTCTGCATTTTAATAAGGCAACGATTACTAAACAACAATGCTGGTGGATGTTAGCCCCATCGATAATGAGACTCTGGTGACCACAACAGTGAGATAATATTGTTGAGATATTATTGAGATAATATTGTAAAAATTCAAGCATTTTTCAATTTTCCGTTTTCAATAAACGTCTCCTGTTGCCTGAAGTCACATCTTGGAGAAAAATCATTCCACGACGATGATGAGATCAAAGATGAAGTTGAAATGTGGTTCCGACAACAGGCGGAAACCTTCTATGACTGTGGGATACAAAAGCTTGTGCCCCGACTTAACAAATGCTTGGATAACGGGCGTGATTATGTCGAAAAATAATAAATAATTCAATTAATAAGATGTAACTTACGTTTTCTAAATAAATGTTTTTTTTAAGTAATGCGAGACATTGTATCTTTACTTTTCGAAATGCCCTCGTAGAAGGTATTACAATAAAATTTGGTGAATCTGTTTATAAACAAAAGATTGCTACCTAAATGAACAAAATTAGTTTATATTCCTTGAAAAATATATCGGTCGTTTGAAATGCTCTTATGATAACGATTTTACAGTTCTTGTAAATTGCGACGAAAGTCTAATTTGATATCACGTGGAGTCAATTGGCTCCTCGTCAAGTGATTTAGAAATGACACAACTACATTCTTTTTTACTCATAAAAATGTTTATGACCGATGACCACAAAGGAATTGTAGTACTCGGAGGTTGCTCCTGCAGACATTTTTCTATTCCCGCATCTGGAACTAACCTTAACTGGTGAACCCCACACTAGTGGAAATTCGCACACACGAAACTTTCAAATGTCGGAGTTTTTTGAAAATCTGATTTAATTAATTTGCATTTTTTGTTAACAAAATGAAATTTTAGAGAAAAATAAATATCACAATTTGATTGTTCATACAATTTCGTATTGCAATTATGTATTACATTCCTTTATCTCCATATTTTCTACAAAGTTATAAGCGCTTCAAATTACCCAATCACAAATCGTATTAGTGTGGAACGCACGGCTGATGAATTGAAGTGCGAATCCACATGCCAAAGTGAGAGTGATTTTTGGATCCAGACATTCAAAGCCATGCGACGACGTTTCTCCGTTTGATACCGAAACGTGCCTTGCCCGCAGTTTTCAAAATATTAAAATCCCTGCCGGCTCGGCCTACAGGCGGAGGTATATTTCGAAGTTAAGTATACTAATTTCACAAAAAAAAACCAAATCATGATTAGAGATAAACCCACTTTAACAATTTTATCTGGCCGCTTTTAACGAGTTTTTATTCCATTTTTATATAATAACTGGTTTTATCACAATCATGTTAGGGCGGTATTCAAAAAAATACTTTTCCATGCTCAACAACTCGAAATTTTCTGGCATAACTCCAGATTCATTTTTAATAGGAAAAACATGAAACTTGTTGACGTGATTTTTGAAGAGATTTATAAGCGACCTGTGCTTTTAATTTTCGTTCAATTAATTAAAACTTTATATATAAACAATTATTTTCTCAGTAAGACAATATTTTTCGTTTCTAACACAATCTCTTCGAGAAATTCCTTTCAAAATGCCCACTTTGACATCATTTTTTGAAATATATTCTGCCTCTGTCAAAAAATCGATCATTACGGTACGTTATACAGTTTCTGAATAAGCGAATCTACCAATTGGATGCGTTTGAGAGCAAAAATGAATTTAAAAATGAGTCAGAAAATAAGCAGTTTGGATTTGAATACTCCCTTAATACGATTTATTTATATGATAAGAAGGGGTGAAGTAAAATTTGTTTGAGTTTTTACGAAAACGTACAACGGTTTTTGACCTTAATACGATGGTTTTTCCAACACAATCCGCTTCGGGAAATTCGGTTCAAAAGGCCCACTTTGACAGCATGTTTTAAAATATATTCTGCCTCTATCAAAAAATTGATCATTACAGTACATTATATAGTTTCTGAGTAAGAAAAGTTACCAATTGGAAGCCTTTGACAGTAAAAATGGATTATAAAATGAGTCAGAAAATAAGCAGTTTGGATTTGAATACATCCTTACGATGATTTTTTTTCTTCAACCGCTATGTATTTTTAATTTGTTTTTGCTGTAAGAATTGGTCCTATCCAAAACTTGTCTATATAGATGTTGTAGATAATATTAAGAAGATATATGATAAATTCATGGGGATTTTATATCTTTTGAATTGACGGAGTTATGGATTTTTTTCTTCTTCAAACGCCCTTTTGTTTTCGTTTTTAATTTTTTTTTGCGGTACAAATTGGTCCTATCAAAAACTTGTGAATATAAAAGTTGTAGATAATGTTAAGGAGATTCATGATAAAATTAATTGGATTTGATATCTTGAGAATTGACGAAGTTATGAATTTCTTTCTTCTTCAAACGCCCTTTTTGTTTTCGTTTTTAATTTATTTTTGTGGTACGAATTGGTCCTATCAAAAACTTGTGAATATAAAAGTTGTAGATAATGTTAAGGAAATTCATAATAAAATTAATTGGATTTGATATCTTGAGAATTGACGAAGTTATGAATTTTTTTCTCCCAAAAACCCTATTTTTTGCGCCCCTTGAGCCCATTTTTAACTTTATCAAAAGTCTGTGATACATAAATTTTTGGCCCTATTTTTAGAAGTAATAAAAACTTTAAACTGATTCGATATGTACAAAATTTAAGAAGTTATGGGGTTTTTTCTGTTTTCACAAAACTCCTCCCTATTTCCATCCCCTTGGTCCGATTTTGCTCATTAACGAACTTGACCGAGATTTTATGCCCCTTGATTTTACGTATCAGTTTGGAAGAGATTGGTGCAGAATTGTGGAAGTTATCGAGTCCAGAAGAAAGTGATATACATAGATACATACAAAAAGTTTTTTACTGAGGGTGGTTTGGGGCTCTAGGAGTCATGATCGGTGTAGATCTGCAAAAATTTTTCAGAAAATCCAACATAGGAACGACGCCAATAGGTAGTATTTCATACGAAATCTACCTAACACCGTTGTTCAAAATATATTGAAAATATCACACATTACTTTGAAAGAATATATAAAATGTTTTTCTGGATAGAAGAATTAATATTTTGTTTATCGACACATGCGATGAATTTTATTATCATGCATTGTAGAAAAAATAAAAGAAAAATTGCAAATCTTCTTTTTGTTGAACAAGTTGGAAATTGCTCGTTAAACGTGGCAAATTAGGTGCGTTCGTAATATAACTAGTTCTATAATTATTTTTTGCACCGCATATTGTACTGAATGTATATTTAAGTGCGCTTCATAAGTGCATATCCATTGTATTCTGTTCGAAAGGCTGTAACATCATTAACTCGCACTTGCAATAATTTTTTCCCATTGGCCGTAATGTAACGGAAAACTTTTGACTGCCCCTGTAATTAAACTATACATCCGATTTTCATAAAATTTGAAATGACTCGACAAAATTTTGCGACAATTATATATTTAAAATTTCAGACTATTCGGTTGGGTAGTTTTTGCTCTGTTATATGCGGGCAGACGGACGGACGGACAGACGGACTGAACGACAACTATAGATGCTACGTATTTATATAATTACGAACGCCTAAAAATGGCTCATATAATGCAGTTATTAGTTCAAAAATAATATGAAATTAAATATTGGTATTTATTTAACAAAATAATTCCTATTTCTCGGGGAAAAATAAAACAGTCTTCATAAATTCTTTATTGCTGACACTTGTTTTTTTCCCTATCTTCACAATTTATATTATTGACATATTGGAATTTTTTTTTCTTTTCTAGTTTTACTTGACCTGTCATTTCATTTTTCATAACCACTATTAAATTTCGTATAGTTACCTTTTAAATCTTTTGGTATTTCTCTGATTTTTTTCGATTCTTTTTATTGCTTTTGAATAGTTAATATACGGAAAAAAAAGAAAAACTATTTTTACGCGAATAATGGCTTTAACTAAAGTTTTGAAGAATATTGCTTTTGCAGTTGAATATTGCTTTTAAATATATACATATATATATTGTTCATTTATATAACTATGAAATATATACATATATTTCAACCTGACCTATATAAATTGCTTTATCTTTTCATTTGGAAACATTTTCACGTAAGACCTCAATGCAAAAAAAAATCTATTAATTTTTTATATAAAATATATTCATGAACATATGAAAAATAGCATTTTTTATTTCTAATGAATGTAAGTGTTTTCGTAACTCCATTTAAAGAAATAAACATCCCATAAGCACATAAAATGCAAATGTTTAATAATAAGAAGTACATGAGTGTCATAATTCAGTTTAAAAAGACAAACGATCATCATAAAAGCATTAAACGTTTTTTTTTTTTTTTTTTTTTTTTTTTTTTTTTTTTTAATGAACAATAGGTACGTGAGTTTCGTAATTCTGTTTTGAGATTTGAAACTGCTGTTTCTTTTATGCTGATTGTTTAAACGATAAAGTTTTATGTAAACTTATTAACATACAGAAATTTAGAGGTCTAACTGCTATAGTAATAACACAAATTTAACAATTTCTGGTGAATTTCAAATGTGCTTTAGCAAAATATTTTAATAATGTAAACTTATTAACATACAGAAATTTAGAGGTCTAACTGCTATAGAAATAACACAAATTTAACACTTTCTGGTGAATTTCAAATGTGCTTTAGCAAAATATTTTAATAATTTATTAAGAAAAGCACTGGTAAAGAATTTCCATTTCGTGAATATTTTTAAGTTTATCTAGGTTTGAATTTTCGTTATGAATAATTTTGGGATGGGATTATATGTTTTTAATGTCATGAAAAAGAAAAAAATAATGGAGAGCGCAGTTTGTCAAAAATTATTAGAAAGCATGTGTCATTTGTATTTATTTATTTATTTTTGACAAATAACTTTCATAAGAGCTGATTTTCTTTTATAGGAAAAAAGCATTTTATGTACTTCAATTTTATTACTATTGTTTTTAAAGATAGGTGTATAAAACTTTTGAAATGCAAATGTGCATAATAATTTATTTTTCTTAATGACGAGTGTATATAAAATTGCATTTTATGACATTTTCAAGTAAATAAAATAAATAAATGAAAACTGAGTTTCAACTTTCACTAAAAAATGCTGTTTTATACTACACTTTCAATAATTCATTTTTTCCGTTACATTTATAAGTTACAATAAATATTGGATTTACAACGTTTTCATAAAGGACTCCCTAACTTTACAGTTCAACGATTCATTAACTGCAGGAAATATAAAAATGAATTAAATAATGTTCAAAAGGTAGCACATAAACTTTGTATATCCTCCTGAGACCTGGCATCCATTTAAATGGATGTTTTGCTTTCTCCTTCAATTGCGTTTAATTTCATTGTAGCAATCAAAAAACAGTTGGTTTTGGTAATGTATAAATCAAAAATCAACATTCAGCTTTTGAATTTTGGCAATGGTAACTACTTTGTTTACAAAATGGGATAATAAATGAGTCAAGTTGGAATTCTACGTTCCGCTGGTAATTTTCGTTTTTATGTTATTTTAATTTGTTTAAACTATTTTTATTTAGCAATTTTAAATCATATGTTAATACTTGCCTTATGTTCTTTATAATAAATTCTATTCTATTCTTAAATTCTATGCTTATATTATTCTTCTTGCATTTTTTTAATTACTTTAAACCGAGTTATGGTCTGAACAGCCATTTAGATGGATGTGCTGTAAAACAAAATAAAAAAATCGAAATTTATTAATTTCTTTAAAAACGTCATTTTTGATGCCTATTTGTTGAGAAAAACTCGTATTTTAAAAAAATTATGCATTACATTTTGCTTGGGTCTCAGGAGGATATAGAAAAAAAAATAGTTTACATTTTTACTACACTGTAAAAAAAAAAAAAAAAAATACTGCCAATTTTCCGGTAGGAATCGGAAAAATAGTTGCCCTTATCGTACCGGAATAATTTCCGACCAAGCTCGGAATAAAATCCGTAAAAAAAGTCCTTCCGGCCAGTGCCGGGAGGAAGAGGTAGCTTTCATATTCCTTATTTTTTTAAAGCCAGCTTATATTATTCAAACACACGGAGCTCAAATTAGTGGAACCCGATTATAGAAGATTAAATACTAATTTTTGTCAATATTGAATATGAATGAGAATTTCGCGAAATTAGTCAGCGTTATCAAAGCTGGTTTTATTAAAGTGATTTATATTTGTCGCCAAATTCGGTGACATTCCGAATTATATTAATAATTATATTAACCCGAATTATCGGTGATAGCCCGCCATTTTAAAACAACATAATGGATGCAACAAAGCTCACCATTGAACTTGGTCGAGACGTTAGTAATTCTTGTGCACATGCTCACTCATATCTAAATCGGTTGATATATGCGAGTGCTGTTGCAGGCAAAAAATCAGATTTTTAAAAATGTCACATACATCCGAAATTCTAACTGCTACATCTCGGCTTTTTTTTAGATAAAGGCAAAACAAAAAATAATCCGGAATCTTTGTAACAAGCTGAAACACATAAGAAAAAAATCTTTTTCAATTTCTAATTTTTTTTGTACTATAGTTTAAATTTTTAAATGGTCGCCATTTTAAAACAAAATGGCTCACAAGTTAGCAAACGAACTCGGCCGAGAGATTGCCATGTACTATGCACATGCCTTGTCACATCCTAATCGGTTCATAAATACGCGTGTTATCGCGTGACAAAATTCAGATCGTTTCAAAATGTCAGCCATGCTAGAAATTCAAAGTGCTATAACTCAGCCATTTTTTAAGACATAGACGAAACAAAAAATGCTCCGAAATCTTTGTATCAAGCTCAAACACATAAGGAAAAAATCTTCTTCAATTTCTAATTATTTTGTACCTCACTTTTAAATTTTAATTTTTTTTAATTTTTAAATTGCCGCTATTTTTAAACAAGATGGTGGATGAGGCTGGCCAACGAAGTCGGTCGAGGCTATGTACTATGCACATTCCTTGTCACATCCAAATCGGTTCATAAATACTTGTATTATCGCGTGGCAAAAATCAGATCGTTTCAAAATGCCAGCCATTCTAGAAATTCAAAGTACTATAACTCAGCCATTTTTTAAGATATAGACGAAACTAAAAATGCTCCAGAATCTTTGTATGAAGCCCAAACACATAAGAAAAAAATATTTTTCAATCTAAGTTTTTTGTGCCTCATTTTAAATTTAAAAAAAATTTTAAATTTTTAAATGGCTGCCATTTTGTAACAAGATGACGGGTGAAGCTGGCCAACGAACTCGGTCGAGACATTGGTATGTACTATGTACACACGAAATTTTATCCAAATCGGTTCATAAATACGAGAGTTACAGTATGACAAAGATCAGATATATATATATATATATATATATATATGGATATATATATATGGTCTGGGGGTCATGATCGGTGAAAATATACCAAAATTTTTCGGAATCGTTTTCCTCCGAACGGCTGCAATAGGTAGCTTTTTGTAATGAAAACTACCTAATAAGGAAATAGTCAGTAAAAAGGTATTTTACGGATTTTATTCCGAGCTGGATTGGAAATTATTCCGGTACGATAACGGCAACTATTTTTCCGATTCCTACCGGAAAACTGGCATTATTTATTTTACATTTTTTTTACAGTGTAGGCAATATGTTGTTTCAAACTGTAAGCATTTGAATACTACGCTTTCAATAATTCATATCTTCTTTCCGTTCATAAGTTACACTAAATGTTGGATTTACATGGTTTTCATAGAGAATTAACTAACTTTAAAGTTTAAAAATTCATTAACTGCAGTAAATATAACGATGAATTAAACAATGTTTATCAAGTAGCTCAAAAATATAGAATTTTTTTTTTAACACAATGCGCTGTTTCTACTGTAAGAATGACCAAATTCACTTCAAAAATTCAAAATGCAAAACTTCTCTTTTCCGTGTTTCAGTAGCAAACTAGAATATAAAGTGAAAAATGTGTATCATTATTTCAACTTTAGACTTTGGTTTGCAGTTCAAAATCTCACAGCGCGGATAGGCAGCGCCATTTATTGCCAAAAACGTGAATTTACTTTTATTTTTATTACTACCATAAGGTGGGGTTACTTTATGACTGGTAGTGTTACTTTGTGACACCTGGTCTAGTTTGCATATTTGGTGTTAGAGCTTCGGGAAATGGTCGTTAAGTGATGTAGCAGACCATACTAGAAGTTGGCAAAGCTGTTTTCTGTCCAACCACACAGGACGGAGAGGGAAATTCGAAATACTTGAACTAGGCCAGGTGTCACGAAATAACCCCACCTGTTACAAAGTACTGTATATAAAATATAATAATATAAATAATATCTTGCGGTACATAAAAAGTTATGAGTTATCCGATAAACATGTCTTTTATACAATTTTTATATTTATTATACAGGATGAGACATAAGTATTGTGACATGATGAAAATGTCAATTTATTTTTATGAGCTATAATATAATTGTTATATTCCTCTTCCTTGTGCTTTTAAGTTCTGTAATTGTTATTTCCGCTGATATTAATTCATTGTTCAGCAGGAAAACATGGTGGACAAAGGTTTGTCCAACATCCCCACACCAAACAAACTTTGATTCCCCAAAAAACTTCGCTGTTTGGGGGATCCTGGAGCAAAAATCCTGTGTAATCAAGCACCAGTCCTTAGATACTCTGAAAAGCGCTCTCCAAAAAGCCTGGGCCGAAATCAATTCTGAAATTCTCGCGGCCATCTTGAGCAATTTCCAGAAGCGCCTAGGTGCCTGCATCGTCGCTGGAGGAAGTCGTTTCGAATGATCTTGATTGTTTCTTATACAGAATTTTCTTTTCTTTCGAATGGCGGATTAAACTGGTTGTTTTATTCGTTCAGTGAAACGCTATAGTCTTTTATTTTCCTCACAGTATTTATGTGTCACCCCGTTGTTAATGAATCTTGAATTTTAAAGTTATGGAATCCTTTATAAAACTCCTTGCATATCACTAAGTCATATTTATATTAGAATTTAACCAAATAATTATACAATCTTATTTTAAGGTATGAAATCACGTTCACAAATGGTCATGGAAAAAATATTTCTCTCAAAATTCTATCATATATTAAAAAGAAGATTATAATTAGTATGCAAATTAATTTACATGAACGGCACTTTTCATTATCCTTCCATTTCCATATTTTAGGAAAAAATGAGAAGATAAAAAGAGAAAAAAAGTACTTAAAAGAAATGATTAAGACATTTATTAAAGTTGAAATTTCATCATCTTCATCTGAAAAGAAATAACACGTAAAAAGTATTACTCTTAATATGTAAGATTTACATGTTTAAAGATCTCTTTTACTTTCCTTCACATTCATAAAAAGACAGTAAAAAACTCATGTTTTTTCTTTTTTTCCACTGTTCGATAGATTTATTTTCGGTATGCGCCGAATACGATTTGACTGGTTTTGGATCCATGACTGTCTGGCATTTGTGTTTTTGTCTGTGAGTTACGCAGTAACTGAAGTATGCAGTAAACTGAAGCTGTAACTGAAGTACTAACAATCGAATTTAATGAAACACCGACGTTTAGCTATATCTTGACTTAAGTGCTGATAAGATTTTCGTTGACGTAAAACAAATTTTAAAGTAGTTATACTTTCTTATCAAAATGTACTTCAGCCTCTGTGGAGGAAAATTAGGAAAATGTGGAGGACAATAAAAAGCTAGGATATTTCAATTTTGGAATTTCAGTTTTCAATTTTTGTTTCCACGTTTCTCTTTTTTACAGTGTAAATTTAAATGGTATATAAGAATATTTTGTGCCGGAAATAGCACACTAGTTTTAAAATTTTATTAATAAATTTTATATATATACAATGTGGTCATAAAAAAACTTTGCCAATATATGGACCTCTAGCGGCCGGTCAGCCCAACCGATCGAGATGAAATTTCAGATATAGTTATTCAAAGTTATGAGCTCGGGATTCTGTGAACCGCAACAAAGTGGCGCTCACGGTTACGGTTATAGGTACAGAAACTCGAAATTTTCGAATGGCAACGCCCTTTTTTCCCGTCGCAAAATGCTCAGCTCATTCGAAAACCCTAAAGAGCGTTGAAACGGTACGTGTATCACAAGAAACGCGCGCGTTATTCACGAACAAAAAATAACTCTGTGAACGGCCTAAATAAACACGACCGGGTCGCGATGGAAATTTGCATATGACAGAGAGAAAAGACACCATTCACAGAACGCCATTTGACAGATATTCAACGTAGAAAACAGATAGAAAACGGGGTGGGAATGTTGGTTCTTCAGTCGGGAGCTCACACAATCCGATAAAATGATTCTGCCAGAGAAAGTTCGTGGTGAATTGGTAAAACTCTATTATCAAAATGGGATGAATGCCGCGGAAGTCTTGAGTGTTTACCATCGAAACCATCACCAAATATGTGGTCCATGCAACTCGCAAGCTCTGCGCGATTTAGTAAAGAAATTCTAATAATCTGGCTGCACCAGTGGTACACCGCGATTCGGATGGCCAACTGTTCCTGAGGACACTGTTATGGAAATCATCAGATAGTGACTTCAGGATGCATGCAAAATGCAAGGGGTGCAGCTCGTGTATTGGATATACCGAAAACTACGGTTCTAAAGTCTACTGCGCTCTGTAATCCGCATGTTTCCATACCGGTACCAGCGCCTTCAGATGTTGGACTCGAGAGACCATCAATAACGTACGGACTTTGCAAATGAATTTCTTATCCTATATGATGGCGATGCGATAACAACTGGCTTCTTCGCATATTATGGACGGACGAGGCACATTTCATCTTAACTGGCAACGTCAATACCAAAAATTGAGTGCACTGAGCAGGTGAGGCATTGCAGGCACAATTGTTTTCGACCCTTACTTTTTTGAGGAAGCGACACCAGCGGGTTTTGTAACGTGTTCTGTAACAGGCTCTCGTTATACAGTCGTGCTACAAAATTAGTTAAACCAGAATCGCTGCAGCAAAATGCACTGAATGATATTATTTGGATGCAAAATGATGCATATCCACATATAGCGAAATCTGTTCGCAGGGTCCTAGACCAGCATTTTGGCGACCGCTTCATCTCACGCCATTTTCCATTTCCTTAGCCTCCGCGATTCCCAACCTCACTCCTATGGAATTCTAGTTCTAGGGATATCTGCAATCTAGAGTGTACATGTGCAATCTGAAAACTTCGACGGATTTGAAAGATTATCAAATGTGAGATAGCAAACATCCCTCATGCTATGCTACGTTCGGCTGCATTGTGTACAGTCTCCCGCTTGCAATATGTAATTACCTGTGATGTCACCCATGTAGATAATGTGGAATCCAAATATGAGTTTTCCTTTTTCCGATCTGTGTAGCAACCAGTGATTGGTGTCTAGCCTCTGCAATATGCAAATTTCCTCCGCGTGCCCAAATCGTGTTTTTTTTTTTTTTTTTTTTTTTTTTTTTTTTTTTGCCTGTTAGCAGAGCTTTTTTTGTGATAGACATACCGTTCCAACGATCTTTATGGTTTTGGCTTGCGCTGAACATTTTGCGACGGGAAAAAATAGGCGTTGCCATTCGAAAATTTTGAGTTTCTGTACCTGTAACCGTAACTGTGAGCCTCACATTGTTACTATTCAGAGAATCCCGAGCTCATAGCTCTGAATAACTATACCTGAAATCTCATCTCGATCGGTTGAATGGACCAGCCGCTAGAGGTCCATTTATAGGCAAAGTTTCTTTATGCTCACCCTGTAATATATATATATAGTAAATTTTATCAACTAAAAATTATCCACGATTAAAATTTGCAATATTCTATTTAGAATGTAGAATTTCTTGTATACCAGATATTTTCAAAATAAATAAATAAAACTTCTATTTTCTTTTTTTTTTCTTTTTGCATACCAACAGCTACAAATCATGTTATGAGCGAAAATGAAAGATTTTCAGTTGCCAATCAGTATTTATTAAAAATTAACCTTTCATTCTGTAAATTCAAAAATTAAGTAGAATTTTCTTACATAAAAACCGGACTTCTAAAAATTTAGCATAAGGAATATGCAATTACATAAAAAAATTTTCTTTTAATTAAAAAAATATTTTTAGTCTTTTAAATATGACGATTTCAAAAATTAATTTTCCTTACTATGATTAAAAGGTAATTATATTTTTATCCATAAAAAAGGAATAAAATTAGGATAGTGTGAATTTAAACTAAGAATACCTTAATTAATCTAAAAATTATTCGAATGTTTCATTTAATTAACTCGAACACTTTAAGTTAAAATTTTAATACTTATTTAAATTATTAATTTTATTGATAAAAAGTTTAAACTAAATATGTATGTTAAACCTGTTCAGTGTAATTCATTAAAATGATATTTAATTAATTTCTGATTATCAGTTCAAAATAATTATAAATATTTTAAAAATTGAGTTTTTTTGTGCAATTGACACTAATACACTTTTTTTAGACTACTGATATTTACTTAAATGATGCTGTAATTTAAAATCTGTTCATCGAAAGTAACAATGGTCTATGCTATTTATACAGCGTCGCAATAACGTAGAATTATCTCTATTACTATTAATGTCCGTAAACGTCAGTCTGTATGTTGGTAACATTCCCCCTTGAAGCCGGAACTACTTTTTTTACAGGGTACGCAGAGGTCGCGTAATATGTCGATTCGGGCTGCCTCTTTCCGGGGAACACCGACTTTGAGGTTTCGAGAAAATCACGCAGTAATTACCGAAGTTATAAGCTAATTAAAATTAGCAGTTCTCTTGAGTGCGCTCCCTGGTGGTGGAAAGTGGAACTAACAGAATTCTTGGTTAAGACCGCAACCATCCCGACTCATGTATGTACGGATAGGTTGCTTGAAGGAGTTTCGTTTAGATAAGCTTTTGTTAACAATAGAGTGCGCTCCCTGGTGGTGGAATGCGGAACTAACATTACGCGATTTTGTTAAAATTAGGAATTCTAACAAGTCGATCTGGTTGAAACCTTAAGATATTTTATAACACATAAGATAAACAGTAGCGCGGGGAATTCTGGGGAGGGGGGGCACTACATTTCTTTTTTAACTCTAGCTTTTTGCCTTTTTTACAAAACTTTGCTGCTATACGGTGCCATAGGCACAGGAACCCGGTTCGAGAGATTGCCTCTTTTACAAGATTTTGCAGTGCGAGCAATAAACGCCTGCTATACTGTGCCGTAGGCAGCGGGGGCCGTGTTCTACTTTCGTTCGAGCGCGATAGGCTTTTTAAAAAGAGTTTGCAGTGCGTGCGCAGCACGCCTGCTATAAGGTGGACCAGGTTCGACTTTCGTTATAGCAAAAGACTTTTTAAAAGAGTTTGCAGTGCATGCGCAGCACGCCTGCTATACGGTGCCATAGGCAGCGGAAACCCGGATCGAGGTTCATTCACTTCGAGATTTTATATTATTAGAGGTTCATAAAAAGGAGGGGCTCCGATATATTAGAGGCTCCGACAAAAGGAGGGGCCTGTTAGCGGGTGAAGCCAGCTAGTCTACCCTATTAAAATCCGCGCGCTTATCTATGTAACCTCAAAAACTCGGAAACCACAGGGCACAGAGCTACAAAATATGGCACACGGGATACTGGTAGGTGGCCCATGAACGATTGGGGCAAAAAATTCGAAAATTTTGAATAGTTTTTTTTTATGTTTTTGACGAATTTGCCTTTTTTTAATGTTCAACCCGTAATCGCACGAGTTCTAACCAGTTCTAAATATTTACTGCAACGTGAGCTATATACAGGGGGATTTTTTTTAAAGTTGTGAAAGTATGACCAAAATGACCTGAAATTTCACCAGCATACTCCCAAAGAATGGGAATTTTTTGTCGTGGATTAAAAAAAAACCCTTAAAATCGCACAGACAGATGGCGCTGTAAGTTAACAGAAACAAAGAATATCGGCAGTGGAAGAAAACAATGGACAGTACTTCGAGAAAAAGAAAACTTTATTACACAATCAAAAACACACAGAATACAGTAATTGGGAAAAGGCACTGCGAACACCTTCGCAGAAACAGCACAAAATAAAAATATGGAGCAAAGCATTCATACAGAACTGCACGACTAACGCAAGAGATTTTCAATGTGCTGCCCACAGTGCTCAGCTACGAGTTGGAAACATGAAACCGCATGTCCCACAGCAAAGCAAGGAATGCCCAGAATACCCGGCTGGATGCTGTGGATCTGGTGCACAACGCGTGCCTTCAGGTCAGCTAAGTTCGTAACACCACCACCAATATACAGTATTCTTTAGGTACCCTCAGAGCCAGAAATCGCAGAGATTGAGATCCGAATAATGAACACGAGGTGTGGGTGCCACTGTGCGTATGTCATGCGCAAGCTCGTCACCCGACTTTACTGCATATACAGCTCCATTTGTCGGTGCGATTTTAAGAGGGAGGGGGGTGGGTGGTTAACCAGAGTAAATAATCAGAGATTACATATTACGTACGCCACGCTGCGATATTAAGAAGCTATAGCGGGTATTGCGATAATTCTTTTATCTCACATGCAAATAATTACAGATTATTTAATTGCACTTAATTGTTACCTTTTTTTAAATAAAGAATTTTTTTTTATCACAAACATTAACTAAACTGCTATTATATTTATTCCCTTATTCCAAAGATATCGTTTTATCGTCTGCAACACGATAAATTAAATTACATTAAAAAATGTACAGTAGTAGAAAAATGGTTTTCTAAATCGAATAGTTATTTTTAACTTTGGTTTTAGAATTAAATTCATGAACTCCCGTTGGTAGAATGGGTTAAACAGCTTGTGGAATATAAAAAATGCTTCTTTTAGACCAAACATTTAATTTAAAAATAATAATAAATTATTTTTGTCATTTTGCAGTACTTAACAAATAAACATTTTATGAAAGATTTCACGTTCCGAAGCATGATAATTAACAAAAGTTGGGTAACATTGGAGAAAATTAGAAGAGAGATTTTTTAATGTGAAGTAGTTAAGAGTTATCATATGTAAGAGTATGTTTAGTTAATTCTTAGTGCGCATTCAAAAAATCTTAATTATCGAATGTGATCGTATTAATCCATTGCATATAAAATACAAATACATATAATTTATTCTTTATAAAATTATTTTTAACCAGCTCTTGCTGTATATTTAATAAATATTAACTATCGAATAATATCTTATTGCGGTACTTAACAAATAAACATTTTATGAACGATTTCACGTTCCGAAGCATGATATTTAACAAAAGTTGGGTAACATTGGAGAAAATTAGAAGGGAGATTTTTTAATGTGAAGTAGTTAAGAGTTATCATATGTAAGAGTATGTTTAGTTAATTCTTAGTGCACATTCAATAAATCTTAATTATCGAATGTGATCGTATTAGTCCATGGCATATAAAATACAAATGCATAAAATTTAATCTTTATAAAATTATTTTTAACCAGCTCTTGCTGTATATTCAATAAATCTTAACTATCGAATAATATCTTATTGTACTATGAGCATAAATTATATCTTATAAGTTTATTTTCATTAAGCAAAATATTTCTTTCCTAAACTGGATAATAAAATTAGCTAAATTTATTTATTTCAAAACTTAAACATTATGAATCTTAAACATTATGAATCCAAAATGTAAATACTCACTTTCAGTATTTTTCATTTTCTTCCAATTATTAGCAAAGTTATCCATGTAATTTACCATCCTTTACAAATAATCACGATGAAGCATAAATGAAATATTATTTTGTTATTTTTTAATAATATTATTTTAACATTTTGAAAAATAAATCACGATATTTATATATAAAAAGCAAGCTTTCAATAAGAAATGGAAATTACTGCAAAAATTAAGATATGCTGTTAAAAGTTATAGCCAAACTGAATTTTATCATGCCGAATAGCATGACAATGTTATTTAATGTTTTAATTTTTATTTATAATTACTGTCATCGAAAGCACATTTTCAACATCTTTTCGGCTTCTATGAACCGATCCCAGTCTTTCTTTTTTATCTTGTAGTCAATCATATTTTAAGGATGTCGACCATCATTAGCGATGCCAACTATCCTAGTTCATTCTGAACATCTCAAATTTCTGATTCCTGTCCTGAACAGCCGATGTGCGAGATTTTTCACAATATAGGGTAACTCCGGGAGAGTCGCCGCATCCGGGATGGATGCCGCACTCCTTGTATTTCTTGTAATTATAGATAGATGGTCGTCAAACGCAAAGTATAGATGCGCAATGAGATTATTTTAACCAGTGTATAGCGTGAATCCCATTTCGACGTTTACTTGTAGAAGTACAATCCTTATTTTGGCGTAAGTGCAAAATTTCTCTGTCCAAACTTTTAAACACGATATGTTTAAATAGTTTTTATATACTAATTACTAAATGCATGCTTGATTTCGAAGTCAAACCTAAGTGTAGCGTTTGTATAGCGTACTGTGTGTATGATTACGCCATTCCCCTTAGCGATGACAGGTAACTGTGATGGCAGATGTCTGCACCATGCAAAATAGGATACATGCCGCACTGCAATTCCGGTATACATGCCGCAGTTTCTTTTGTACGGGATGATTAAGTGGTATTAATTTTTCCTTTTCTTTTGGCACAGACTCACCATGTTAGGCATGTTATCGAGTTTACTTAAACCAAAGAAGAATAAGGGAAAAATAAAAAAGTAAGAAGAGCAAGAAAGATGCAAGTCAAGATGATAGTAATAAAAAATTCGATTACGCATAACACAGACGTTCTTTGCGAGGAATGTTTAGAAAACTACTCCAAAAAAGAGCAAGTGCAATTGGCTTCGTTGCATCATGTGTGAAATGTAGTTACATAAAGGCTGTACAACTGTACATTTTCGACATTTTTTCTGTACACTGTAGTCGAAAAAACAGGTCTCTTAACCCATTCGGGACCATAGGTGCATAAAAGCACCTTCATAAAGAGCATACAAAATTTGTTTCTGGCACCAATAAAAAAGAAAATTAATATTTGCTTTCTTTAATTAGAGCATTTTCATGATTATTTAAATAAAGGTAACTTCTTTTTAAAAAGTGGTGCCAACCAAATAAAATTTGTGTAAAAGCCACCGGTCCCGAAAAGGTTAACAAACAAATTATGTAAAAAAATTTTACTTTTTCCCTTTTCCCTTTCTAACTCATTGATGTTACGTTGTTGCTGAAATATTGATTAAAATTTAATGTAAAAAAATAAATCGATAATTTTAGCAGTGAAAGTAGGCAAACAATTATTAATTTGAATCTACTAATACGTTGTACTCATTTAGTTCCATTTTGTTATTACAACGTTAATTATAGTCCAGATGTGAATATATTTTTTAATATTTTTGTTTATAATTTCATTCTGTTCTTGTTACAAGCGCGGCATAACTACCGCATAAGTGCGGCGTCTCAGCCTGAATGAACGGGTGACACACCGCAGTGTAATGTTTTAGAAAAAAATTGTTAAAAAATACTAATTATTTGTTTTGAATATTTTTGTCGCAGTACACGCGTTGTATATTTAACATTAAAAAGCACAGCATGATTTTTTTTATTTTATGTCCACCGTGGAATTTTATAAACAAATTCAAAAAAATGTGCGGCATAAATCCCGGAATTACCCTATAAGTTCTTTTGATTTTTGCTATTCGTTAGTCTCCCTCTAAAAAAGGCGAGTTATAGAAGATGTAGTATCTAAAAGTAGTTTAGTTAAAGTCATTATTCAAGTCAAAAAGAGTTTTTTTTTTCGTTTTTTTTTTTTGGGGGGGGGGGGGGGTATCTATAACTGAGTATTCCAAAATTGCTTAAAAATTGTTACTTGGAAAATCGGAATTGATTAGATTATTTTAAGAGATTGATTGCACTATAAATTTTACTCACGCTTCTAATCACGGTGTATAAAATACTTCTTATAATAGTATTTTTTTTCTCTTGAAAGTAATTAAAAGACATGCAATCTTAATTTGAATAGAAAAAAAAAAAAAACAGAAGTCATCCTCAACAAAGTAATAAATTCTCTTTAGTAAAATGTAATTCGAAGTGTAGTATTTTACTATGTATTTTTCACTCAATATAAATATAAATTTTGAAACTCATGGCTTGGTTAGGATATCTACTTACAAAGTGGTGAATAACGTATTACTGAAGTAAGATTACTTTAAGCTATATTTTAAATACCAAAGACAGATTGAAAGTGACATGAATTTTTTTAAGACAACAAGTGAATTTGAAAACTAAATTTCTTACTTTTTAATAAATTCGCTTGAAGTTTGTCAGAGTTGTTCAGAACGGTCTAAAATAATTATGCCCAAAATTATAAATTAAATGAGTAACGTATTGTTGCAGTAAGATTCCTTTGACCCTTTATCTACTGACAGTACTTATAAGTACAATTAAAATAACTTGTTATAAAATTCATTTAATACACAGATTATTTGTATTACAGTTTAGAATGAGTTACAGATACATTACTTTATCTTGTTCCAAAAGCATTATTGGTTACATAAAGCAAAAATATTTTTTAAAGGATGATTTATTTTGCCTTTACATCTTTTCAGGTTTCTTGGCGTTGGGGGGGGGGGGGGGGAGGGGGTAATTCGGAAATATTTCTATAGTTCTATTGTAAGAATATTATATTTGTACATTTCCTAATTCTACAAAATACTAAGAAAAGGATTTAAAATAAAACATTTGAGTGTGGTTATAAATATTGCACAAAATCCCTATAAATTCAAATTTAATTAATCATCCTAAATCCTTCAATCCTTCTAAAATGTATTAAATGATTATGTAAATCTTCTTATGTAGTTTAAACAATTCACGAAAAATGCTGTAGAAGATAAAAGTTTCATGAATTCATCATTCAGGGCATAAAGGGTTAAGTGACATTTTAAATAATAAAGACAGAATAATAGTGACTTAATTGTTTTTTATGGCGATAGTAAGCTTTAATGACTAAATTTTTAATGGATTCTGGTGCAATTTATGAGGGTTGTTAAGAGAAAGCTAGAATACTTATGCATAAAATTTCAAAATAAAATATTAAAAATCTGTCTATTTATTGTAATTTAAATATTTTAATTTACATATTTCAAAATGTTCCACGAGCATTTGTTTTGGATAACATATTAACAATATTTATTTATTAGATATATTTCATATATTACAATGGAAGCTGGTGTGAGTTGTAAAAGTTCACTGCATATGAATTAAGAAAAAAATGACTTATATAATTATGCTGTGGGGTTTTTTTTTCAAAAAAGTAGTTATATGTTTCCATAACTTTCAACACTACAATACCACTAAAATTCAAACTTTTATGCTAACATGTATTTACAGGGAATATAGCATAAATTTCAAAAGAGTTGGTTTTATTAGAAATACGTGAGAAATATTTCAAACTTTATAAATGTGTGACATTTTCAATTTTGAGAAAGCAGAAATTTAAGTAAAAACAACTATTTAAGTGTAGTTTATTTACAAATATAAAATATTATATCTCTGCAAAGAAGCGTCAGAATTTAAAAATTCCCTTTATGTTAGATAAATTTAAACATTTAAATTCATAAAAAAAAAAAGAAACCGAAATTTTAGTAGAATTTTGTGCTTTTTAAATTTGCTGTCCTATTAAGTAATCTAAAACAAAAATACATACTATCTGTGAAATAATCGCAAAACATAAGACGCTGAATTAATTTAAAGAAAAAAGCCATTCATTAACACTTAAAAAAAAACCTCCGTATACCTTACAAGCTACAATGTGCACTTGAGAAAATCGGTGAATGATCTATTATTTAAATAATTTCAGATAGGATCGCGCACACGTGCACACGTGCGCATTAAGATGTCTGTGGTAAAGCATTTTTTATCGTAGAAATCGCTAGGTTTAATTATAGTTGCCCACTAGGGAGCAATCGAATGAAATCGGTTTGAATGATCGGTTGCAATTGAGCAACGCATAAACATGAAACTTTCCTACAAATTGGAGATAACGGAAACAGAAATCAATTAAGTATTGTTGCAAACATAAGGATGTAGTATGTTGATGTAGATTGTATGACCTACGCCAAATTAGTCCAACAGGTATATCAACTTACCCTCATCTTGGGGGATTTACTTTTGAGTAAGTATGTCTTAAAATATCTTAACATTTGTTTTTGATCGTGTCACAGATATAATAAGAAATTACAAGAAAAAGACTGCAAAAACAACAACGGTATATATGATGAATGGTGTATGGGAAGCTCCTGATATTTCAAGTGGATATGGAACTTCAGGGTTGTCCCATGATGATACGTATGGTATACTTAATAACTTGCTTCAATTGTATTTGTTCATCATGTTCTTAAATACAGTTATGTCTTTTTCTGTTAACTATGCAAGTATTACTCCATTTTGTTCCTCTTATTACAAAATTTTAGTCACTATACTTATTATATTTTATTACCAGTGTCGTTATTACTGAAATTCTCATTTAGTAATTTAAATTTGATGAATGATTTATAAAAAAAGGCTTGGGTCTGTTTTCAGAATAAGTACGTCATCAGATTTGAATTATTATAGTTTATCCTTAAAATAGGCTTAATGTTAAAAATGTCATTGCCAAAGCGTTTTGTAAAATTGTTTTAAGGGACAAAGAAATGACGATTTCAGCAATTTTTTAAAATTCATTAACATTCTTGAATTTCTATTCAAAACTTTTCATTATTTTATTATATAAAATAATTTGAGCCAAACATCATGAACTAAAACCATGAAATTTAATATATATTTTTTTAAACCAAGAATTTATCAATATCTGAAAATGACTCTTACAAGGAAATAAAGTTTGAAAAGAAAAGATGTTTGAGAAAAAAAATAGCAATAAGTTCAGATGAAATTTCTCTCAAAAGAAAACCTCCAAACATAATAAGCGTATGATATGTGAAATTAAATTCTGAAAGTTTTATTTTTCAGAAAAAGTTCTTATTCGGAAGTAATGATAAAAGTAATAAATTTTAATAAACCAAATCGCAGAAAGATTTTAAGACCCTTAAGATATTAAATAAGAAACCTATAACAGCATAGGAGATAATAATTTTCTGTCAGTTAATTAGTAATTTTGTATATAGAATGAGGACACTGTAAATTATAAAAATATAATAATTGGCAATACAATAATTGGCTATTTATATCTTTTTCCACTGTTTAAAAGTTTAACCATTCTTTGATGTGAAGTAATTAAAATAATCAAAATATCAGCTTCTTAAAATAAAAAAAAACCTTGTTGTTTCTTGAACCTCGTGAATGATTTTATCTCTTCCCCCTAATTAGAGTTATTTATTCGGTAATTTAAAAAATGCGTTTAGATTTATTTAAAAAAACAGTTTGTTCATCTATTGTCTAGAACGATAGCTACAAGACATGGGATATCAGGTTCTAAACTCAATTCCAGCTTCGATGCGCATAGTATTTTGAATCCCACTACAATCAGAGACTCCTGTCTAATTGGCTGTTGTTTACAAAGGATAGACTTGGGAACTTTATGGTTCTCAATTTAAATAGTACAGTCACGTCTCACTTATGCTCCTCTCAGTTATACGCGTCTCTAAATTATATGAAAAGGGTCTAGCCGGATAAGCATAGCGAAATGGTCCCCACGGCCAATGTTTGAAATAACATGCGTGGTAATAAGGCTCACCATGAGAATACAATATAGAGTGTTTTTAGCCCCTGACCTTGAACTGCCCTTGAGATAATCGGGGAAGTTTGCGCAGGCGCTACTATTTTTTAAATACGTTTTTCTCAAAAATTACAAAAGTTTAAAAAATGAAACCAAAGGCAATTTTTGAAGAATATATTAATTCACATCATATTTTTTTCACATTTTTACACAAATTTTAACATAGAAAAAAACACAAAAATATTTTTTGAAAAAATTATTAATGTAGTAATTTTATACTTACACCTACCAAAATATTACAGAATAATGCTCAAAGTATGTACTTTTAAGAAAAACATTTTCGTTAAAATCGAAGATGCTCTTTTTGAGTTATAAGAAAATAATGCTAGCAGCTTGCTAAAATATTCGTAACGTTCCCTGTTTGCATTTGCACAAATACGCTACTGTCAATGCCTTGGTCTTTTGGTGACATTTCCACTCGGGCAGGGTGCGCAGAGCGCCAAAATAAGAGAATGTTTCTGTACATACCACTTCGCTATAGCTTTGTTTCGTGTTTATAAGTATCGTTATTTTGGTGTACTGCGCATCCGTCTCGCGTTATAATATCAAGAAATGACAATGAAAAGAGTAACATTTGCTTATCATGATTTTCATGTAGAAGAAGGCTATGGGGCTGTACAGCGTATATATATAACCTATAACTTTAAGGCGGAGTGTACCTGTATGGGGGTAGTCTGGCACTTGACATCGGAAGATATCTGTAGGGTAGGGGGTGTTGTGATTTGATATCGTTATCATTTTTGAGCAAACCAAAATTTACTTTTTTGGTATCTTTTTCTTTACATCCGTAATCTTAATTTTTTTAAAATCTGTTTTCTTCTTTTTATGAAAATACAAAGTTATTATTAAAACCATGTTCAATGTTTATAAAACATTTCATTCAAAAATATGGAATAACCCAACCTTCAGCATTAATATTCTCCTGCCATATTGGTATATACTTCGTTGTTAGAAAAACCAAATTCGAAATGATGCTTGATATTTTTGCTAGTAAAAGATGGGGAAGAATGTTGTCCACCTGCTTTGTTTACAAGAATTTCTGTTTAGCCCCGTGCAAGGGCAAAGTGCAAGAAGAAAATACTACTGTCTAATGCATTATATAACAAAGAGCTATTATTAAAAACTTTTAAATAATAAGTATTTCTTTAAAATGTTATTTGATATAAAGTTATTTCTTATATAACAGTGATATTTTATGAATTTCTTCTCTTTATTAAAACCAGTAAAATATGCGAATAAAAAAGTACAACCATACCTGTATATCTTTGAAAAGTATAAAAAGGGAAAAAAAGGAAAAACAAATGTAAAAATAAAAATAATTGTTAGACACTGATAACAATATTATTAGGGGGAGGGAGATTCGAAGAACGATAACTTCTGATATCGGAATGTTGGTAGAGGGTCCGAAATTGCCAAAAAGTTGATAACCTTATATATTTACAGCCACTATTCAGCTTCACCTGCACAATCTACTAGACCATTGACTTGATATTATTACGCGAGAAGGATGCAATGTACGCCAAAATAACAGAATATTTACAAACACGAAACAAACCTATAGGGAAGTGGTATGTACGGAAACATTCTTTTATTTTGGCGCACTGCGCACCCTGCCCGAGTGGAAATGTTACGAATCGACCAATGCATTGATAGTAGCGTGTTTCTGCAAATACAAACAGGGAAAGTTACGAATAGTTTAGAAAGTTGCTAGCATTATTTTTTTATAACTCAAAAAGTGCACCTTCGATTTTAATGAATTTTTTTTTCTTAAAAGTACATACTTTGGGGATTATTCTGTAATTTTTTGGTAGGTGTAGGTATAGAATTACTACATTAATATTTTTTTTCAAAAAATATTTTTGTTTATTTTTCTATGTTAAAATTTGTGTAAAAATGTGAAAAAATATATGATGTGAATTAATATGTTCTTCAAAAATTGTCTTTGGTTTCATTTTTTTAACTTTTGTACTTTTTGAGAAAAACGTATTTGAAAAATAGTAGCGCAGGCGCATACTTCCCCGATTATCTCAAGAACAGTTCAAGGTCAGGGGCTAAAAACTCTCTATGTTGTATTCTCATGGTGAACCTTATTACCACATATGTTATTTTAAACATCGGCCGTGGGGGCCATTTCGCTATGCTTATCCGGCTAGACCTTTTCGGAATGCAACAAGGAATAGGAAAATAATGTTTTAGATCTCTCACTTATAAGCATCGCTTTGAATAGTCTCTCTCAGTTACACGCGGAAATAACAGCACGACTACATACACTCTACATAAGCGAAGAAATAATCAAGAATTTGAAATGGGAAATTTGAGACTTTAGAAAACACTTTAAATCTGTGGTTCAGAGAAATGAGAGCTTCTATTTTACACATTTGCGGTGGATTATTCAAAGAAAAGGCACTCACTTCGTCATTAAAAATGGTAATCGAAAAATTTAAGGCTGCTTGGGGATCGCTTGAAAATCTTAAGAAAAGACACGGTTTAATAAATCATTGTCTGAGTGGTGAAAGTGCAGCCGTTCCAGATTCAACTGTTAGTGAATGGATCGCGGACATTCCAAATGTAACTGAAAATTTTGATGCTAAGAACCTTTTTAACTGCGAGGAAACAGGTTTATTTTATAGTCTTTGGCCAAACAAAATGTTCTATTTTTAGGGAGAAATATTTCATGGAGGCAAACACATCAAAGAAAGAGTGGCTGTGCTATTATGTTGCAATGAGGATGGATAAGAAAAGTTAGTACAATAGTGATTAATAAATCCAAGAAACTACACTGTTTAAAAAATATGACGAAAATAACATGTTCTTATGCAAGTAGCACCAAAGCCTGGATGACATCGAAATTGTTTTTAGACTTTTTGCAGAACTTTCATACGAAAATGGCTAAAAAAGTTCTCGTATTTATGGATCAGTGTCCCGCCCATTCTTGAGATCTCCCTTTGCTGATACATACAAGAGTTAAATGTTCCCCTGCAAATTTTACTAGCAAACTCCATCTATTATATGTAGCTGTAATAAGGTTAAAGTGCAGTATAGAACATATCTGGCTTTAAGAAACTTTATATCACTAGAGCAGAAAAAGGCATTCAAGAAAATTTGGATTCTAGATGCTATACATATGTTGATTTCTTCTTGGAATAACGTAACAGCCACAACAATTTCTAACTGCTTTAGAAAAGCCGGTTTTGTTTATTGAAATGATGCTAAAGTTATTCCGTTACAGGAAAATGAAAACGACAGCAATTATTTTAACATAGATCGTAGACGAAGAAGAATGGAACAGCATAGGCTAAGATGCTCTTTCTTTTTAATCTTTCGTCAGTGTTGGTGAAAACTTAACATCAACGGCAACAGGAGAAATTGAAACTGTTTTTTATGATGTCACAGCTGCAAAAGGAAAGGGAAAGGATCGTAATGATAAAACTGATACTGTAATTGTCTCATCTTATGCTACTGCTTTAGGAACCCTGGACAGTTTGAGATGTTAACTGAAAAAATTCTGTTGTAGCATCAAATACAGTGACTCTCTTTAATGCATTAGGAAAGGTAGTTTTACACTGTAAAAAAATCTGTAAAGTTACTAAATTTTTTCTAGGAAGCTGGCAGTCCTAGAACTTTTTATGTAATGGCAACAACAAAAATTCATGTAGCAGATACACTTTTGCACCGTAAATCAAAAAATCTGTAAGGTTACTAGTAATTGTTTAGAAAACTGGCATGCCTAGAATTTTTTATGTAACTGAACCCGGGTTACAATTAAATTTTAGTAAGATTACTGTAATTTCAGTAGATTCTTTTGTAAAGCTACATATTTCTGTAACTTTACAAAAACTAGTTTTGTAGATTTACATCTTTTTTGTTCAGTGTACAGATAAATTTTAGTAAGTATACAGATTTCTGTAAATTTACATCTGTAGAATTACAGATTTTTTTTCCACAGTGTATAAACGCGGTCAAAGCAAAATCAAACTTGCATTGATGACTTCTTAAAGGAGAACTAATTGGTATTTTTTTCTATCTAAGTATGTCTTCTTCTACGCAAAATGAAACTTTGCGTTTATTGAAATTTTTTTAACCTAAATTTTGTAGAGAATGTCTAAGGATTTTTTTTTAAGTATACAATTCTAATATTACACCCCTTTTATGTTCTAAAAGTTATTAATCATATTTCTTACATTTCAAAATGTTCTTCTTTCTCATAATGTGTATAATGTGTGTAAAGAATTACTACGTATAACATCCTTTCATTTATGCGCGGTTCTAAGTCAAGCGCGATTTTAAATCAATTTCTCCAAACGCGTATAAGTGGGAAGTGAGTGTCTTGGTCCAACATTTTATCAAATCGTGGTTGAACATACACACATTTCTGAGCCAACAAGAACATCAAATTTTGAAACAAAGCTTTACCCTATTATGGTTTTAGTACAGTAACAGGATAAATAATTCGACACAGCAATAATTTTTAATAATGGTACGACTTAAGAAAACCATTGTTATACAGTAAATATTTTCTGCCGTTTATTTAAAATCAGATCATTTAGAATTAATTAAAATTAAGATTACTGTGTTTATTAATGCAATTTTGAAACTCGCATCAGTTACGTTACAAACGAACATAAGTTGTCATAATTTCATTAAAAGTAAATGAAGAACATAATGAAGAAAACAATAATTTTCTTAATTTTTTATTAAATTACTTTTTTTTTCTTTTTTTTTTTTTTTTTTGTTATTGTTGTTAGAAATTGAACAAAATAAAAGTCAAAGCGAACAATTCACATTTGAATATTTTTTTCATAAGGATCCTCTCTACTGTGAAACATTAATCTTAAAGTTTAAAAATACTTAAAAATGAATTTATATATCTTTTCATCTATGTGTCTCTATTTTGACTGTGTTCTAAAAGATTAAAAAAAATTCAAAATATATTCTATACATTTGGCAATATATAGACAATTAGAGCTAAAGAGAAAAAAAAGACTTTTTAAAAATAGTGCCAACTTAAAGGGACGGTAGACGTTATTTTATTTTTTAATTTTTAATTTTCATCCTAGAGATATAGAATTTCGTGGAACTATACATTTTACCATAAGTATATAGAACACCTTAAAAGAAATTTCCAATCTTATTATAATTTTAAGATAAAAAAAATTAAATTTTAAAACGAAAATTTAAAAGCTCCATTCGTCTTAATTTTTGAGATATTTTCTCGATTTTGAATTTTAGTCACTTAAAACTGTAATACAAACAAACCTGTGTATCTATTTTTTAATACCTTGAATAGTTAATATTTTAGAGATCTGAATTCCATAAAAAATTTACCTTTTAATAAGTTCAAAATCAAAATTAATTATCTTAATGAAATCGAATTTTAAAATTCATACAGAGTTTCTTTGGAAGCAATATCAGAATTCATTCTTATCAACTTCATGAATTTTGATAAAAAATTAAGACGCATAGAGCATTTCAAAAATCTAAAAACGCTGAAAAATCAGTTTTGAGAAAAACAGATTTAAAGTATATTAAAGGGCCGAAAAGATGTGTACAAAATCCAAACGCTTGTAACTGTGCAAAAAATAATTACACCTGCATGCGGTTTATCGCAAATGGCTCAAAACAAACTGAAGAATAATAATATGCAAAAAAATAATTTTCGATTTTTGTGTCATTTTTACTCAAAAAAAAGGTTCATGGTCCCCCAGCTTAACGAAACCCTGCTGAATCGTCAGACCAGTCTCATTTCTTCACCTACAAAAATTCTTATATATTTGAGACGTTTTCGTTGGATAAATTGAAACTTTCGACTGTTAAATATGTAGAACAATATTTAAATATAATTGAGGACGTGAGTCTCAAAACTCGCCAAAAAATCAAATTTTGGGAAATCACAAAAAACCTCTAACTGCGACCCCGTGCATTGAATACCTCCAATTTTTTGTATACGTATAGCTAGTTGCTCTGTGATATCATTGTGTTAAGTTGGAAAATCTACTTTAATTCATTTAATTAATTAATTGAAAAAAAATTCGGATAAGAAGAGTTTTGTTGCCAACCTATGGATAAGAAGAGTTTTTTTGCCAATCGTCTACACTGTTAAAACACTATTCTTAAAAATAAGTAAATTGTACTAATCATTGAGCACTTCCCGATCTTAAAATAGCTCCGAGTACTTAACTCTTAAATTTGAAAAACGCATGTACTCATTTTTTTGAGTACATACAGGGACTCGAAAATAAGTATGTATAGAAACACACATACACTATAAGAAAAAAAAAAGCGAAGCTACAGAGAACCGACACATGACCATTTTTAATTATGAATTGCGAAGAACTACAATCTTTGGAGTAAAGAACAACGAATTTACTACTATTATAATTCTGGAAATTTTGTGCATGGGCCGCCCCGTGAATTTGAACCCGAGTCCTCTAGGTGGAAGATCAGTATTGTACAAGACTGTGCTATAAGAGCAGTTACGAGCTGCTTCCAAATGACATCTTTTATCAATCAGCAAGGGAAGATTGCTAACAGCAGAGATGAATTTTCCCTTTCTTAAATATTCTAATTTTTAATAAAACAATTTTTAAACTAAATTTTCTTTTTTAACATTTCTAATGAAATTGTAAATAAATTTGAAAAGTGTGTATTATAAATTAAAAATTATAACAAAGATAGACATATCTTTAAATAGAAGCTTGGAAATCCCCACTGTCAATTCGGTATAAGAAAAGGGTTTATCAGAAAACTCATATTTTTGAGCACATAGGATTTAAACATGAATATTAAGACTTTAAAATACAAAATATATGTATTCATTTCTGCATACATTTATAAATCAAGTATAAGTATACACAACTTTAAAATATCATGTACTCGTTTCTAAATTAATTGTACTTAAAAAAAAATCGAGTACAAAGAAATTTTCATTTTTAAGTAGATTAATGCTCCTTTTTGAAGCAATTGTACTTAAAAAATATGAGTACATAGAAATGCTCATTTTTAAGTAGATTATTTTTAACAATGTAATTCTTTTTGAAACAATTGTACTTAAAAAAATACGAGTACATGGAAGTTCTCATTTTTAAGTAAATTATTTTTGAGAGTGTATCATACTTGCTGAAAGAAATTAATAATTTCTATTTTTGGTCATCGGATGATAATATTTTGGATTAAAAAATAAACCTTACGAGAGCAATAAGTATGATTAAAATTTAGTATTACGTTTTATTATAAAAAAGCAAACTTATCAATAATCAAATAAAACTTATCATAAATAGCTTATGATTAAAATAACTTTTTTAAAGAATGTAATATAATATAATCTATGTAAAATATATTTTTTTATATATACACCATCTCCTTTTGTTCTGGTTCCCTAGAAATGATATTTTTGTAGAAAGTAAGCACCTCCATTTCTGACAAGTTTTCATCAAAATGTTTTTTATCAATCCGTGGACATCCTTCAGTTTATCCTGCTTCACGAGGACTCCCTCCCCCTTCTTTTAATAAAGAAAGTCCAGTTTTTAGATGGCTCTAGCACAAGTTTTACACTCTGAATTTTGATATTGCAAGAATCTTCCGAAATACACTTCCACAAATTTGAAGATGGCCATGGTTCTTAGTCTTTATATAATACCTAATGGTAATGCCTTTGAAAGCGCACTGAGATGCACTTAAAAAACTTTCGAGGTAAAAATTGCACTTTCTGGACGTTTCATGAAAGGAAAGAAAACCTGGATGGTTTCTTGAAGGAGATGTTTAAGATGTGAACTTCAAAATAAAGTTATCTTATACAGTTTTGTCTTTGCTTAAAAAAAAGGCGTGTTGGAAGCGTCATACAGAGAGTTGAATACTCGATGTTCTCTTTCTAGTGAGTGCACTTTGAGAGGACCGGAAATGCTTTAGATTTATGCCTGAGAATAAAAATTAAATCTTTTAACACCTTCTGACAGTAAGAAATATAGAAAGCGATACTCCATTTTGAACTTACATTTTAATCTTCTTTTGCATGTATTCTTTACTAGCCTATATGTTCGTATTTATTTTTCTCTTCTTCCCCTTTCCCTCACAAAATGCAAGAGTTTATTCACTGTCCGTTATATATAAGACATGCTGTAAAACTTATTTAACTTGTTTGTATGAATAGAAGTTGTAAAAACTTTAAACGAAAATAGTAACAGTTCGCAGAGAATTGAAGGAAAATTACTGTGACAATAGCTGACAAGCTAGTCGTCCGTTGGTCTTATGCATGCGCAGGGATAAAGCTAGTTTTGTTGCCAACTCCCTAGTGAGTAAGGCGAGTTTTGAAACCAAACCAATATTTTAAGAACCAAAAAAAAAAAAAAAAAAAAAAAAAAAAAAGGATAAAAATATTTTTTTTACAGATTATAGTGTTTTTTCTGTACAGGTTTACCAATAGAATAGATTGGTAGAAAAAACTCTATTTTTTAAATTTTGGATAAGGCGAGTTTCGAAACTCACGTCCTCAATTTATATATATATATAAAAAATTAGGAATCTATTTTCAAAATTACTAACATTGTCCTTCTCAAGATATACAATGCACTTTGAAAATATAGAGGAAATCCCGATTAAAGTAAGCAAATTACAAATGTTTCATGTATTTAATTAAATGTCCATAATTAATTTTCCATATTATTCAAACAATTCAACCAATGCATTGCAAAAGAGTTAGACAGTTATTAAATATTAATATGTTTGTCGGACTGTCTATTGTTTGGTCCAACCGCACAAGCTTTTGCTTTTGTAAAAAGATAAAGCCATTAAAGTAAGATATATTCTTCGGTAGACAACAGCGCGTTTCCACGAACGTCTGAGCTGGGGATGAGTTTCCGTAAAGTCATAAAGTAACCATTGTGGCCAGGGTTGGAACATTAAGAGACTATTCAGTCACCTGAAAAGACTCACTCACTAATGCTAATCCTATAGAAGAAATTTGTAAAGATATCTCGTTTGCATTTCAGTATTTTTAAACAATTCTTTTTGAATTGGTTAGCTGAGATTTATCTGTACAAATGAAGTTTGTTCACTTTTCAATTTTGTTTACAGATATTCTTCCTTTGGATACTTCCATTTTCGAAGCCGGTTTCGAAAGTGAAAGCATCATCTTGAAAAAAAATCTGCAAACAAAATCGAAAAAGAAAAAAGAACAGATGTAGAGATCAATCACAGTTATACAATAAAAAAAAATTATTTGAAAATATTAAAATGCAAACGAGATATGTTACAAAATTTCTTCCATAGGATTAGCATTAGCGAGCGAGTCCTTCCAGGTGGCTAAAGCAGCCCTTAAGGGACAAAAAGCACTTCTTTATGATTTTTTTGTAAGAAAACTACATGATGGATCTTTTTGAAATTTTAACAGTTTATTGTACATATCTTAAGGTATACACAAGAATTTTTTTATTAGATTTTGCTGCTTCTACTTCAAGTTATAAACAAATATGTTCAACTGCCTTGGAAATTTTCATCTGGACGGTGGGCATGATAGCACCTTGTAGAATTATCTGAAACACAAAAATAAATTTTTTTCGTAAACTTCGTGAGTATAGCTTCTAGTTAAATTGAAGGAATAACCCATAAATTTATTTAAAAGAAATTTATGTAATGGCTGATTAAAAAAAAGAAAAAAATTGTTAAAAAAAATCGTTTTTATTTGTTAATAACTTTTTAAAAAATAATTTTAGTAAAAGCTTTAATTCATATTGAAGGCAATTAAAAAAGCTTTAATTAAAAAAAATCAAAATGATCCATTGAGTAGTTTTTTTTTTTTTTTTTTTTTTTTTTTTTTTTTTTTTTTTTTTAATCTTGCCCACCGTGTCAAAAGATGTGGTTGAACATATTTGTTTATAACGTAGAGTAGAAGCAACAAAATAAAAAAAAATTCTTGTGTATACCTTAAGATATGTACAATAAACTGTTAAAATTTCAAAAAGATCCATCATGCAGTTTTTTTTTTACACACAATTAAACACATTAATTATTTAATAGAAACAAAAATGTTCTGGTAAAATAATTACCTATCTTACAAAGTATAATTGCTTTCTGTTAATAATAATTTTTTAATTTTATTCTTGATGCTTTTTACCACGTTACTGTAAACAACATTTAACATAATTGAGAAATTTTATAATGTAAAAGATATATATATAATTTAATCTTATAAAATATGCATAAAATATTTTATTTATTATTTTTTATAAAAATTTAAGTTATTATCTATTTAGCAATTTAGATTAAATTGCTTTTGACTTTTCCTATCATCCTTCTTCGGCTAAAAGTATGAGCAACAGCAGTCTACAATATCTTACGAACATTTTTCTTGATTGCCTCACCTAAAAATTAATTAAATCTTTTTTTTTTCCATACAGAAGTAAACATTCTTTGACAAACTAATAAGGAGTGTTGAGGATCATCTCGCAGAAGCGAAATTTTAATGCATATAAATTTATATTTATTAATAATTTAATTTTCGTTTAAGTAATATCATACTACTTAAGCAAATCCCTGTATAAATATATAATATTATGGTAAAAGTTATATTAGCGATAACGTTTCATTTTTTATCAATCAGTGAACTTTCATAAAATTACACCCAAGTTATAAATTATTATTATTTTACTAATGTTCGTTTTAATAGAAAACACTTATTCTTAAAAATCAACATATTTTTAAATAACTTATGTATATTTACATGCAAATAAATACAGGAGGTTTCCAAATTATACGTCAGAAATGTAAGGGTAGGTAGAGGGGACATAAATAAGCAGATTTTGAATAGGAATATGGGTTCGGAAATGTAGCGTTGAGGCATTAGAGGGCGCTTTTGAATTCGGCGGATGAAAGAATTTCGCTGGCTTGAACCGTCATTCCACGCACAGATTTGAAGTAACATGCATCGTTACACCAATGCGGAGTTTACAAAGATGCCTTTCATATATGCAGCTATGCAAGGAAATGGCTCATATTCAATGCACAACCAACAGCTTTCGAGCTTGTTGAAGAACTATCCTTTAAGCAGCATTTACAATGTCATTCGTATCAAACCGGATTTACAGATGCCGCTATCATTCCTGCTTTCCTTTTGCACCCATTTACAGACGCAAGTAGTGATGGGCGATTCTCGAGATTTTACCAATCGAGAAAAATCGTCATCGTAAAAAAATACAATCGATACAGTCATCGATTACTTCCCGGAATCTACAGTCGAGACAATCGAGATGTTTTTACAATCGATTATTGATTATTATTTTACAGGCTTATAGAGTAATTTTTAAGTTTTTAGTAAATACGTGGCAACTAAAGATAGATGGAGTAAAACAACATAACAAGAGATCGATGTAAATTTAACACTGAGATGCTCTGAAAAAAGATCTTCCTTTGAAGCTAAATGAAAGGTTGTGAAAAAACAGAAGCAGTAATGTAGTTTGCTGCTATCGTTTTCATTAACTCTTTCATCCAACTTCAATTGATGGAGGGGCACCTGATATGAAGCCTTTAGAAAGATGTATTCTAACATTTGTTAATAATCTTAATACAACTTGTTATGTAATACATCTTATCAGTTTTTAAGCCTTCAGAAAGAAATGTTAATCCCTAAACCTACCCCCTTTTCTGTACTAATGGTTGACAATTAACAAATTGTTAGAAATGCGTTTAAGAAATTAACTTTAATGTTACTACATCTCCGCTATAGTATTTATCTTTCGAATATTATGTGCCATTCTATATTTTAATACAGGCCAATAAACTCTAAATGATTAATGTCTTTAAGATATGTTCCGTATAAATTTCTTTAATAAAGTGTGCATACTAATGTTTCGATAAAACACTGTAAAACATTTTAAATTTGTAATGTTTGAGCATATTAATAATAAGTATCACGGATTTTCATATCAAATTTTATTTTATGTATGGCAATGTGTATTATGTATGCAAGTCTAGTAAATTGAGAGTACTACAGATGAACCAGATGCCAGCAAAATGAGTTGAACACGTTAATCCCAACCCCTCAGAATTTTTCAAAACACTCTTTTCAAACAAGTTTTTCAAATATAAGATCAATATGTTATCAAGAAATATGTTCAAAGTTTTAATAAGAACAACGCTATTATGGAACGCTAAATAACTTAAGAAAATACTTTCAGTTCATTTACCTACTTTTAAAAATATTATTTAAATTATTCAAGGATTGTAATATCTTTTTGCTAATTTTGTTTTGTTATAAGTTCCCTTTTATTTTTAATGAAAGTACGATGTCTAAATCGCGTAATTATGGCGCATTCGATAGAATTGAATAGCTTTTTCACATTTTCGATAAAGGCAAAAATTTGATACAAGTTAAATTTCCCCTAAATATCTAATGCTGTAAGATTTCCCGTTGATCGAAAAAAAAAAGAGCTTTATCGAAAAAGGGGAAGAAAAAAAAACAGACAAATATACTTGCTAAAAAGGGAACCTGTGTAAACCGGAAACTGCTTACCACTCCCTATCGATGCCAAAATGATTCTTTAAATTTGCATTCCAATTAAAAATAGTTACTTTCTGACACATTAACGAACTTATTTTTATTCTCAAGCGTATTAGCTAGGATCGAATTTTTTCCTTTTTCGCTAAAGGCAAATGTTTAAAATTTTCGTAAATGCGAGCCTAATATTGGGGAATTTGACCATTAACCCCTTGGAGACGAGCGACACGTATACGTGCCGCATGAAGCGCTCAAAATCCTTGTTTTTCCTCACCAATAAAATTTTACTGTAAAATTTGCATTATTTAATCAGCGCATTTTCTCGATTCAAAAAGACGCAAATTTCTGTTTTCAAAAAACGGTGACAAAAGATTAAAAATTTCGTAAAAGGCTCCCGTCCTGAAGTGGTTAATCGAAAACAAAAGAACTTTACCGAAAAACAGAAGGATAACCGGACTCATATACCAGCTAAGTGGGAACCTACCTAAGACGGAAACCGGTTTCCATTCCCTAATGATTCCAAAATATTTTTTTCTGTTTGTACTTGTACTTAAATCCAAAGTAGTTACTTTTTGATTCATTTAAAAACTCAATTTTATTCTCAGGTGCATTGTATCCAAAAATGGAAGGATAACCGCATAAAGATACCAGCTAAGAGGGAAACTGTCTAAAACGGAATTGGTCTTTGGTCCCTAGCGACTGAAACATAACTCTTCGTTGTCTGTACCCAAATCTAAAGTAGCGCCTTTCTAACTCATTTTTATTCTTAGGTGCATTAGCTAGAATCGATTTGCATTTTCACATTTTCGATAAAAGTAAAAGGTTTGATTGAGGAAAAGTTCCTAAATGTTGAATGCGTGTCTAATTCTGTGGAATTTTCTGGTTGGTCAAAAGAAAAAGAGCTTTATCAAAAAATGGGAGGATAAGACAAACCAGCTAAGGCGGAATCTGTCTAAAACGGAATTGATTTCCAGGTTCTAAATGGGTCCCTAACATGACTGTTGCCCATCTGGTACCTAAATCCAAAGTAGTATCTTTGTGAGACATTCACGAACTCATTAGAATTGAACAGCATTTTCCTTTTTTCGGTAAAGGCAAACGATTTAATACAGATCAAAGTTACCCTAAATGTCTAATGTTGTAGAATTTCAAAGTTGATCAAAAACAAAAGAGCTTTATCGGAAAGGGAACCGGACAAATATATTTGCTAAGAGTGAACCTGTCTAACAAGGAATTGGTTCCAATCTCTAGCAATAGCTAATGAAGTTTGAATAAATTCCGTGCATTAGTTTTTGAAATATAGCAGCGTTACCTGTTGGGCTATTTGCACAACAAACAAATCAACACCATTTTACATCTAGGTCTAACTGAATATGAAGTAGTATTAAATTTTGCGTATTACTTCTCGAGACAGAGCGTTATCAAAATTTTTGTGACATAAAAGACAGATATTTTCTAAAAACTGACCAATTTATCATGAATCCAATACTTCCTTCTTGTAAAGATCGATGAACGTAAAAATGGAAAAATGCCCCACACAAACTGAATTAAACCCTTTTCAAGTTAAGTATATGTAACAAAATCACACGCCTCCTAATCTGTATCCTTCTTTGAGAAACTATGACTTAAACCAAAAACGCACCAAGTGTCAATCTGACTATGAAAGCTAAATAAATACCCAAAGAACTTCTAACTCATAAGAAAGGGCTCCATTACTGTTTTTCTAAGCTGGGATTTACATCACATTCATTTCGGTGACTTCCTCCTTTACGCTAGCCAACCCAGCCTACGTAATCATGACGTAGATGGAATATGCTCATTCATTTCTCTCTCGCGCTCTCTCTCTCTCTCGCACCTCAACTAAAGTCTGCTCGATGCAAACCTTTCGTTTATCTCGAGAGATACCTCTCCTCCACGAAAACCTCTCGCTTACCTCGAGAGATACCTCTCCTCGATGAAAATCTCTCGCTTACCTCGAGATATGTCCTCTCGGTTCTATAACTAAGGCCGAGAATGGGAAATCACTTTTCTTCCATTCTCGACACGTTACTCTCGATGATTGTCAAGAAAACTGATTTCTCGTTCTCGGTCAAGAAGGGCCCAGAAGAGATATCGAGGGGAGAGCTGGAAAGAGAGATAGGTATGACAATGAGCAGAGAAATGATGGAGCCTTCCGATAAATATTATGTATTAAATAAAAAAAATTCAAAGACAGAGATTGGTGAGTTTCGGGGGGCGCAAGAGTGGACACACGGGGCGGGGGGATTTTCATATTTTTACCGAACACGTCATGTGATACATCACCGGAATTTGACAACCCTTTCATATTATGAACCTTTCTCCCATTCACAGTTGAATTTCAGGATGCGGGGGGGTGAGGGTGTGCGCGGACAAATCTTTAAAACTGTAGCGATATCTAGAATAATTATCATTAAAATGGGTTTTTTGTGGGAGCCTTCAGAAAAATAATACTTATTAAATATAAAAATATTAAGAGTTGGGGGAATTCCGGGAGTATTCAAGGGGCGTGAGAGTGGACCCACAGGGGTGCAATTTTCAAACTTTTATGAAACCTCTCATGTGATATATCTTCGGAAATCTTTCTGACTACTCTTTCATATTATGAACCTTTCTTCCCCCAAAATTGAATTTTGGGGGTGGGGATGGGCGAACAAATTTTTAAAACCGTAGCGATTTCTATGATAAATAGCATTTTAGATGTGAATTTTTTTTATGGGGTCTTCCGGTATTTATTATTTATTAAACATAAAAATTTTGAAAGTGGGGGCTGCATCAATTCCGGGGCGAAAGAGTGGACCCACTGGGGAGAGGGGTCGGGGAAGCAATTTTCAGACATTTTTTGAACCCGTCATGTGACATATCATAGGAAAGCTCTTGGATAACTCTTTCATATTATGAGACTTTCGTCTCCCCAATTTTGCTCTCACTGTGAGGGGGGGGGGGGGTCGTTTTCAAACTTTTTTGCATTCTCATCATTTTAGATCGGATTTTTTTACGGAGCCACCCGGTATTATTTATAATACATGAAATATCAAAAAGTTGGGTTGTATTCCGGGGAGTGCGGTAGTTGGCCCCTTGGGGTGGGGGGGGGGGGAGCACTTTCCTAACTTTTGTCGACACTCTTCATGTGATACATCATTAGAAAATCCACTTATTCATATTATGCACCTACCTGCCCCTTTCCCCACTTTGCCGCCGGGGCATTTTTAGGGTTTCGTTCATCTGACGAAACCCTATTCGTCTCGCTCCTCTGACGGTCTGTCTGTCTGTCCGTCCGTCCGTCCGTCTGTCTGTCTGTCACAGAGCCCGTTCTCAGAAACTATACATGTTGGAGACTTTAAATTTTACATACTTATAGATGAACACCACACATCATACGACAAATCGTAAAATTTTGAAAAAGTCGTACATTTAACCCTTTGGGCTCCCACATGTATATTTTAAACAGTTCTTTCTATGTAAGCCTCTAATTAGATTGGAGGCGTGAAATTTTGCATATAGCTGAATACCTCACATCAAACGACAAATCATAAAATTTTGAAAAAGTCGTACATTTAACCTTTTGGGCTCCCACATGTGTATTTTAAACAATTCTTTCTAAGTGAGCCCCTATTTAGATTGGAGGCGTGAAATTTTGCATACTTATAGCTCAACATCCCAGATTACGCGTCAAATAATAAATTTTGAAAAAGTTTTATGTTTAACCCTTTCAACTCCAGCTCGTGTATTTTAAGCAATTCTTTCTAACTGAGCCCCCAATTAAATTGGAGATTTTAAATTTTGCATACTTATAGCAGAACACCTGAGGCCAAGCGACAAATCATAAAATCTTGAAAAAGTCTTACGTTTAACTCTTTGAGCTACCACACATGTATTTGAAGCAATTCTTTCTAAGAGAGCCGCTAATTAAGTTGGAGACATGAAATTTTACATACGTATAGTTGAATACCTCAGACCACACGACAAATCATAAAATCTTTAAAAAGTTTTATATAATAATTAACCCCTCCGGTCTCCAACTTGTGTATTTTAAGTAATTTTTCTAACCTCCGCCCTTTTAACCCGGGGAGAAATTTTCCAACTTTTGCCGACACTTGAACCTTCTTTCATATTATGCACCATAGCCTTACATATTTTAGTTCCATTTTTTACTGCCAGGTGCGCCTACTGATCTCGAGTGCTATGGGCCCAATCCCCTCGACTAATATATCTACGGATAGTATGTAAAACGGGTTTTCGTTCGGATAGATGTTTGTTTAGAATCGAGTGTGCCCCCTGGTTGCGAAATGTGGAACTAACAGATTTTTCAAAAAGAAAAAGTGTTTTGAAAGGAATTAAACGAAGTGTTTTAAACGAAACCCTTTGTGCGATCTGTGATCACACTTACCCACTTGTTCTAAATTTTGCTGACACTCCTCGTGTTACATATTGGAAAGGCCTGTGACCACTTATTCATGTTATGCACCCCCCCCCACTTTGCCCCCCACGGGGAACTTTTCTAAATTTAGCCAAGACCCCTCATGTGACATATCGTTGGAAAGGTCTGTGACTACTTATTGATATTATGCACCTCCGGTGTCCACCCTCCCCATTTTGCCCCCACGGGTGTACTTTTCTATATTTAGCCAAGACCCCTCATGTGACATATCGTTGAAAAGGTCCGAGACTACTTATTGATGTTATGCACCTCCGGTAACCGCCCCCCCCCCCCCACACACACTTGCCTCCATGGGGATATTTTTCTAAATTTAGCCGAGACCCCTCATGTGACATATTGTTGGAAAGGTCTGTGACCACTTACTCATTTTATGCACCTCCCGCGGTCCTCTCCTCCCAACTTGTCCCACGGGGGCCATTTTTATAAATTTAGCCGGGAACTTTCATGTGACTTTTCTAAATTTACCAGAGACCCCCTTGTGATATATTGTCGGAAAGGTCTGCGACCACTTACCCACGTTATGCACCTCCCGCGCCCCTCCCCCCACTTTGTCCCCACTGGGAGGGCAATTTTATAAATTCAGATCGAGATCCCCCATGTGCCATGTGACATATAGTTGGAAAGGCCTAATGCCCCATGACGACTTATTCCTATTATGGTGCTGCTGTGCTCCTCCCCTCATCTTGACCCCCCCCCCCAGGGATCCGGTTCGAGATTATTTTTTTACAACATTTTATAGTCCGTGCACACCACGCCTGCTATACAGTGCCTTATATAGCGGGGAGCCAGTTCGAAATGTCATATTACAAGATTACGTATAAATTAGAGGCCCCGACTAAAGGAAGGGCCCGCTAGCGGGCGAAACCACTTAGTCCTTATTAACGCTGACTCATTCCAGTTTACCTGCAGACGATTCTTGATAAATTTATGAAGTATAAAAGCAGTTGGCAAACTGGAGTCATCGAGAAAATATTTACACAATCGAAAACTATCGAGATGTCCATACAATCGAGAGAATCGAGAAAAACACCTCGTTATCGCCCATCACTAGACGCAAGCATAAAACCCCTCCCCTACAAAAAACCGGAAGCTGCGTAATTTTTCCTCCTGAATTATGATTGGCTGATTAGGGTACTGTGGTACAAACTTCCAGAAACCGTTTACGGTCATTTTCGCGTGTGATAATCTTCCCTCTTTTGCTGTATTGAGGATTAAAATGTTTGACCGCGTAATGTTAATGAAAACTTTGATTGGCATCTTTGTAACACCAGAGCCAAGAGCGCCTCTAGACAATTTTCTGCTTGAGGTGAGCATTATTTTGCAGCCCTTATGACGCAATCGTTTTTTCACCATTACACAAACTTTAAAAAAAAATAAGTAAATAATATAATAATTATATTTTTTTAAAAAGAAAACAAATATTTATACAATTTGTTTACATTTAAGAAATTTAAAATAATCAAACTACGTAAGATATTTTGCATTTAAAAAGAATACTACTAATACTGCTAACTTGACATTAAATGAATAAATCATATTCTACTAGTATTTACAAGAAAGACTCATATAAAGAGTAAAACTTACACTTCAAAATCCCTTTTATAGGGGGTCGCAGAAAATCCATTTTATTTTTTAAACCGACACTAGAACTTTAATTATTACAAATAAAATATTTTCATCTTAATTATAAAACATTTTCTAGATGCTTAACATTATCTATGTAAATGAAGACAGATACTGTTAAGCGAAGACAGTTAATGGCAAGCTAATGTTAAAACTGTGGGAGCATTTTTGACAAATTTCATTTTCACTATCTGTGAAAATAAAATCTGGCGCCTGGGGCACAAGCCCCAACTGACCCTCTCTTGTTTCGGTCCTGACTCTGCCCGTCTCTCCCCCCATGGGGTCGCTACGGCCCTTTCAGCGCCATTGCTACGAGATTTTAATGGAGGGGGGAGGGGGCCTTAAATTACCAAGTGAAATTTCATTATCTGCCAACCCATTGGCAAACAAAAATAGATAGTTCTTGAGGTTTGACAATTAGTTTTATAATTTTGCCAAGTTACCACAATTAGAAAATATAAACAGTTTTTATTTGTAAAAAGCTTAATAATGTTCGCAATTATATTTTTAATTTTTGGCCAAGTCTATCAGAAATAGAAAGTCTATTATCTTTTTTATTAAAGTTTAAACAAATTTGCCAACCAAGTTTGTAAATTTGCCAAGTGTAACAGCACTCACGAAAGTCTTTTTTTTTTTTTTTTTTTTTTTTTTGGGGGGGGGGGGGGGGGGGGAGACTACCCCCACTCTTAGCGAGGTCTGTGGCTAAGTTTAATAAACAGTATTGAGCCAAAACATGTCAAACATTTAATCAATCAAATTATGTATAAAATTTGTGTATGAATTTCATATAGCAAAATAATGATATCAGTAATAAGTTAAATATTTTTTTGAAATCGTATACACAAAACAAAATCCCATTATATTTTAATTGATATAATATGTTATAAAGGTCTGCACGGGCCAACCCGACCCATAGAAAGAAAAATTCGGCCCAGTATAAAAATAAAAAGTTCGGCCCAAGTCCGGTTCGGCCCAGTATAAAAATAAAAAGTTCGGCCCAAGTCCGGTTCGGCCCAGTATAAAAATTAAAAGTTCGTCCCGAGACCGGCCCGGACTAGAAAAAAGTTAAAATTTCATCGGCCCGGCCCGAACTAATTTCTACACAATGTTGATTTTTTGTCGACTTGGTTAAAGGTTTGTCTCGTACGGGGAGTTCTGACCAAAAACACTTATGTAGCTTTTTTTTTTTTTTTCATGTTTATAATTTTCATTTTTATAGAAATGTCGTAGCCTGCGATATTTATTTTTTTTAATGAATTTCTATTTGTTGTATGTAAATGTTTCAGTTATCATTAATATTGTTAATCCATATTCCATGTATTAGAGATTTAAAAATCCGAAAAATGCTGTACAGTAAAATCTTCTAAGACGGAATTGCACAGGAAAGAAAAAAAAATGCGTTATAGACAAATTCCCATCTTCGCAGGTGTAAATATATTAAATATTCTTTTCTTACGTATTAGTATAATTCATTTCGTATGGATCAACACATTTTTCTGTTTAAGACAGGATTTCGTTATAAGCAGGTTCTTTTTTCACACCTTTTACTATATTTTAATTTAGTTATATTTTAATTAGCCTAAAAATACACTATTCTTTAAAAAAAATAAATTTTAATGTTTAATTATAAAATAATGGCAATTTAGAAATGTATGCTTTTTTTTTTTTTTTTTTTTTTTTCAGGCTAAATTTTACTGATCTTTGAACGGACGCCGAGACAATGATTTTCATAGTCAAAACCGGGACTTAAAATTTGGGACCGTGAAGAGTAGAAAGAATGAAACCAGTTCCGGCTCGGTACGGTTGGTTGGTTGTGTTTATGACGGCCAATTATCAAACGAGGGATATAGGCCCTAAGGAGAGGAGGAGTGCCCTCCGTGAGGATCTAACCCGGAATCTAAGGGAACCTAACCCGTATTTACGCTTGGAAAAACCAAGGTTCGAAGAAAACCACGAAAACTCCGAACGATTAGGCTGACATGCGCAATTGGGTTCGAACCCAGCACCTCCCGTCTACCAGCTTCGAGGGCAGAACCTCTCGGCCACTGGTGGGGCGGCTCGATACGGAAAAAATAAGTTAGACCGGCCCGGCCCAATCCTTCAGGAAAACAGTAAGGCCCGATCTCGGCCCGGCCTCAGCTTTCAGAAAAAATATAGCCGGGCCCGCTCCGAGTGCCGTGAATGAAAATAGGCTCGAGCTCGGCCGATGCAGATATCTGCCATGGTACCAGGCTTTATTATTATTGTGGAGAGCAACATCAGTACAAACCTTTCGTTATATATTATATATTTTTTGGTTATTACAAAGACACATCATTTCTCTCAAAAGAATCTTCTATATAGTCTGTAATAATTTACATTTTTGACTCCTCATTGAAAAAAATATTTAGTTACTTAAAAAAAGACGAAGTGCCTGTACTAATGTGGCTCTCCGTAATAACAACAATGCCTGATAGCATGGTATATCAATTAACATATAATTATAATACGTGCATTACAAAAAGCAGATTTTTCTGTTAATAAACTATCAAAAATCGCATATTGGTAATATTTTAAAGAAAATAGCTATTAAAAATAAGGCAAATCTTTAAGACCTAATTTCCCTTTATTTTGCTTTGGGGAAGTAATTTATTACGATATCGAAATCAATATTATAAAGCCATCAGATTATCAAGCTAAAAATAAACAAATAAATAAATAGATAAACATACTGGAGGAAACTTTACAATATATTATTGAAATTAAATAGAAAAATTATGATATGCAGAGAAAATTACCTTATCATTTCAAATTATCTATATGAAGATTTAATTTTACAATAGTAATACTATTTCTAAGACACAACTATCAACAATGAAGTATTTAACTCGATAATAAATTCACCTTGAATTTTCTTTGTCAACGGAGTTTTTTTTATATCGCAATAATCAATATAGAAAATAATCTTGAAACCAAATTACTCTTACGAACATAAAATAAATAAATAAATAAATAAAAATATAATCGTCGCAAAACTCGGGAAAAAATTCCAAAAATCCCTGTGTATAATTGCGAATAAACTTTATTGAAAAGAGAACATTTTTTTTCTTTTAATTAAACTTAAGGATTAAAACCGGATTCCTTATTATTAATGTTTAAAAATCGTTGAGAAAACGAAAAAAAAAAAAAAAGAAAAAAAAACTCTTTAATTTTACTACAGTGAAATTTACTACAGTTACTTTGAAATTTACTACAGTGAGAGCTAAAACATTCTAACAGGAATTCGTTGTTGAATTAAAAAAAAAAAAAAAAAAAAAAAAAATGGCGCAACAACGCAAAAAATCGTATTAAAAATCGCGGGAGACAAAATTTAATTTATTATGCTAAATGTTTAAAACAAAATTCCTTTTGCGGTCATCAAAAGTCATCGCGGAAAGAAAAAAAAGGAGGGGGTGGGGGGGTAAAAATTGCATTGAAAATTACAAAAACTTCCAAAACCGTGGTGGACAAAATTTACTATATTAGGCTAAAAGTTAAAAACTGGTTTTTTTTCTTAACGATTGTAAAAAATCGCAGCAGAACGAAAAAAACTCCGCCAAGAATCGTATTGAAAATCTTATTAAAAATCGGTAAAAAATCAAAAAACTTGATAAAGTTGTAAAAAAAAACAGTAAAAAGCGCAAAAAAAAGTATTGACAAAACTCTCAAACGATGGAAACAATAACATGCTAAAACGAGTGAACTGGCGCTGTTTGTTTACCCGAAAGGAATCATGTGTAAATGTTGGATTACTGCCCTAGGAGCTAGCAGAGGTGAAAATGACCTAGGCTAGTTTCATCTTCAAACTGGCTTTTTCATTCGAAACGGGGTCGGAAATACAATGATGGTAACGGCGTGGATTGAATCAGGATTAGAGCTGACATTGTAAACACTGCTTACCTGTGCATAATACTGCTTCTTCCACTGCAGAAATTCTGCGATATCTTCCAGTCCCCGTATCATGCCTGGAAGCATAAAACGATCCACTCGCGCACAAATTTCGATGAAGATGTTCTAATGTTCGGCAATCCGGCGGATTCCTACCCGGGAATCGCTCTATGTACATACTTTGAGCAGCCGCTCAATTTCCTTCCGCAGTCCCACACATGAAATGCATGTTGGCAAGCTCGGGATTGGTGTCACGAGGCATGTTGCTCGAAATCCGTGCGAGGAATGAGGATTCAAGCCAGCAAACAGCTTTCATCCTTCAAACTCAACAACGCCCACTACTGCTTCAACGCTGAATTTCCGTATTCACATTCCTTGATGAAACTTTCTTATTTAGGACCCCTCTACCTGCCTTTACATTTCTGACATATAATTTTGAAACACTCTGTATATACAAGGTGTCCAAAATGTATTTTTACTCTCCAAATAACTAGACAGACAATTTGACGTAACAAACTTAGGAAAAATGGTTCACATTAACCCGATAGGAAATGTAAATATTCCTATCATACTTGCCAACATTCAACTAAACTTCCGTAAAATGTGAGTTAAATTGACCCAGGTTATACGCGTTACTAACCATTTTTTTTTTTTTTTTATGTATCATTATACATTTAAAGTCATGTTTCTGTATCAAATCTATTTGAATTAACTTCTTTAGTAAATTTCTGGTTCTAAACGTGTTTAACCATCAATTTAACTCGCATTTTACGGAAGTTTAAGGGGAAGTTGGCAAGTATGTACTATAAATAATCCAGCGTTTAAATCGAATTTTACATTGTTTCTTTTTAATAAAAGTTTCGTATTCGAAAAGCAGAAAGTACGAAAATCTTTAGAAAAAAAGAAAGAAAAAAAAGACTGCAATTCAATTCCTAGTTCAAAGTATTTGAAATACGCGATGTTTAATATTTAATATTTTTAATATTTCGTCTACCTTAAATCGCTCTATTTCTTTTAAACAGTTTAATGAATGTGACATAGATGACAGAAAATTCTAATAATTACTATCTATAACTATATATTATAAAGTAAAAGGGAAATAAATATTATAAATTATTTAAAGCTATGAATTATTCTTCAAAACATATTAATTATGAATATTTTCTAGTGAAGTTTTAAAAATTAAAATGATTAATAAAACATAAACAAATAATTCATCTAATTTTTTTTCATCAAATTAAAATATTTAATTTATTTTTTATTTTTTAGAGTTTCGTGAAACAGTTTATTATTTTCTATATTTAAAGAAGATATTCTAAATAAACATTACGAATATTCTGAAAAAATTTAACTTAAAATACAGAATATGATACTGCATGTTTTGCATCTGGACGATTCTAAGTGGAAATTCCAAATTATCCATCTCTTCCTATTTCGTATAAAATGTTAACACCTTTCATGAATAAATGGTGTGTATTTCTATAGACATTATTTTTATTTCCATAGCTATAAAACCTTTTTTTACAGAATGTCGACAGCTGTTCAGGCAAATGTTACCTAAATCACATCGTTAAGAGTAATGTAGACAAATTTTTTTTCCATCAAGTCGTAAACTTCAGTGAAGTTTTTTTGCATATAAAAAATAAATATTTACTTGTGGTGTATAACGATTAATTTTTAATCTACAATTTAATTTCAAAAGTGACTTTATCCGAAAAGAATGTTATATTTTCTTAATTAATTTTTTTTATAAACCTATAAAATTCAAATTTCAAAAATAATATGCATTTTATTCTATTCTTGTTGTTGACGTGGTTTTTCAATATTTTACTAAAACAAAGATGAAACACGTATGTGTATAGGCTTCTTAATTAGCTTTTGAATTAAAAAAATGATTGCGTGTTGGGAAAAAAGGTCACCAGACGCTTTTCTAGTGATGAAAATTATAGATTGTTAAAAAAATCTGCTCAAATTGAGAATCTGAACCCACTTATTTTTTTTTAAAGTCAACTACTATTAGATGAACGTTCAACATGCTCCAGTGTATGCAATCATATGCAATTAAAAATAACACCTTGTCGATATATAGGAATGTAATCGTGTTTTACACTTAATTCCCATGCTATAGATTTGAAGAAAAATTACTTTACTAAATGTGCATGGGCAATTTGAAAGTATCTTCTCCTAATTTTTGTTTTATCCCAATAGTTTTTCCCTTCAATACAAACAGTTGTCGACATATTCTGTTAAAAAACTTTCACCCAAAAGATGCCGTGACTAAAGCTGATGCCAAAGTCAATGTGCAACGACCGGACCGATAATTTTCCCTTTTATAGAATTTTTTTTAAGTTTTAAACATTGCACATTTTCAGTTTTTACACCGTCGATAAAACAAAGTGCACTTTTAAATGCAATTTGTTTGAAAGATATATCTCAAGTTACTGCTTTTTTATTGTTTTGAATATAATTTTCGAGCATAAATATTTTTAAAACTGCGTGAAATCTAATTACGGAAGATTAAGAAAAGTGAAACTTAAAACAATTCAAATATTTCAGCGTTTCTTTGTTTACATGTCGCATTCCATAACTAAATTTCTAAACGGAACTAGGTCAGCATTCATAAATAAATAAATAAATAAATAAATAAAACACGAATATAAAAAGTGCGTAATCAAATTACACGCTTAAACACTGAAATAATTGGTTGATTTTTGACGGCCGATTATATACACGAGGGATATAGGCCCGAGGGGGAGTGCCCTCCGTGGGGTCTTTCTAAGGGAACCTAATCCGTATTTACGCATAGAAAATCCACGGCTCGAAAAAAACCACGAAAACTCCGAACGATTAGGCCGACGGGCGCGATTGGGTTCGAACCCAGCACCTCCCGTCTACCAGCTTCGAGTTGGGTTGGGTTGATTTTTGACGGCCAATTATCTACACGAGAGATATAGGCCCGGGGGGAGTGCCCTCCGTGGGGGTCTTTCTAAGGGAACCTAATCCGTATTAACGCATGGAAGATCCACGGCTCGAAGAAAACCACGAAAACTCCGAACGATTAGGCCGACGGGCGCGATTGGGATCGAACCCAGCACCTCCCGTCTACCAGCTTCGAGAGCAGAACCTCTCGGCCACACCAGCTTCGAGAGCAGAACCTCTCGGCCACTGGTGGTGCACACTGAAATAATCAGACTCACAAAAGTTGCTATAAATAGTGAAATGTTTCGCTATTGACCGTTGCCATGCAACTAATACGAAAGTACCAAAAATAATTTTCTTTTGTAGGTGGTAGACAATTTTTGAAAAATATTATAAATGTAAAAAATCTGTTATAGTTTTTAGTTCTAAGCAATTTACATCTACGTTGTTTAAATTGGGCATCTTTTAACCGGGCATCTCGGGATGGATTGTCTGATGTTTGTAAAGACCTTAAAGTAACCAAAAGTGTAATGTCATTAAGCTGGTATTGGTTTAAAGATACCTGTGCTGGCAGCCAGTTCAAGGACGGAAACGTGCCACTACAGAATCACTATACCGTTTTTAGCAACGATTGCTAAAAAAAATTCCAGTTACAATGCTTCATATGCAAATCTTGGTGATTATTCTGGATTCATGTAGATCAATCCTGGCACAGAATCAGGAAATATGCTTTTTTTACTTTTAATTTCAAATTTACAATCTGTTTTGAATAAATTATGAGTGTGTGTGGGATATTGTAAAATGTGTTAAATTGAATTTTACAGGTAGAAGCAACAAAAAAAGAACACCCGATTAACTCTGCCGTAGATCAAAGTATGAAAATGCGAAATGTGACTGATATCAATCGTTTAGATTTGTTGTTTATTTCGTGCTTTATACGTCAGTCACATGTAAATGGGGGAGGGGGGATGTAAAATCTCTGTAAGACTTAAGATACAGAACTAATCTGTTTAATTTACGGAATAAGTAATTACAAGGATCGTACTTGTCTTGACATTTCAAGACAGAAAATTTTTCGGTACTAGTATTTTCTTATAGAAAATCTCTGTTTAAATATGGCGAAATGCCACGCGTTTAACCTAGATTTATTTTTCTATAAATAAAAAGTATTGATATTTGTCCTGAAAAATTCCTTGAAGCGTACGACCCCTGTTTGGTAATATCCTTATTAAATGCAATGTATAATACCAGGAAATTTAAATTAATCTTATTTTAAGATCCCTTTTAGTTAGCGAATTTCAGTTATTCTACTAAAATATATCTTAGTTTAAGGGGATTCTTCACGCACTTGAAAACACACGGTCCGTAATGTTAATCCTATGGGCAGCTTATTTTTGAATTTCTCGTTTCAATTTGAATATTTTTAAACAATTTTTTTTTTGCATAGGATAGCTGAGCTCAATCTTTAATATGACACTTTTTTTACTTTTTCGATTTTGATTGCAGATTTTTTTTTAAAAGGTACTTTCAGTTTCGAAACCGGTTTGGAAACTGAAAGTACCTTTTTAAAATAAATCTGAAACCAAAATCGAAAAAGTAAAAAAAGAGTCATATTAAAGATTGAGTTCAGCTATCCTATGCAAAAAAAATCGTTTAAAAATATTCAAATTGAAACGATAAATTCGAAAATAACCTGGCCATAGGATTAACATTACGGAGTGTGTGTTTTCAAGGGAGTGAAGAATCCCCTTAAAGCATACATCATAATTAATAAAATTTACGGCGGCTGTCAAAACTGAATACATTCTACTCACTTGTTTCTTAAAGGGATAACGAAAATACCATTAATTTATCATTTTTTAAATAACTGCAATAGGCAAAGAGTTTTTTGAGTAATTTTATGTCAAACTAAGAAATTTCGAAACCACAAAATTATCTAATCTTATAATAAAAACCTCTTGAAGAAAAAGGAACTTTCGTTAGCATTTTGCCTTTACAAAGGTTTTCAAAAATTGCGGCACTGTCTTGACATGAGTTTGTATTGTTTATCACATATCTCTACATATATCTACTTAAAAACTGTTTGTAAGCATTTATTTCTATTATTATCGTATTCAAACAATTTTTATAATGGATACCATAAATTTTTAACTACAATGATATTTGAAAATCCGGTAATTGAACTGAACACCCCCACACACACACATAAAAAAATAACTATATAACACTACTATATCTGAGACAGTGGGAATAGTTGGGTTTTCAGAAATAAATTTCCAGTTAAGCTCGAAATCCATTCTGTTAAAAAAATTATAATTTGAAATTCATATCTAGTTTTTCAATAGAAATGGATTTCTAGGATCTTCACCATTTCCAGGTTAGAAAACTGCAGCTCATTCCGCCAAGTAGGTATTGAGTTATGTTTAAAAAAATATCCGCATCGCAATCTGTTTTGCAACGATTACAAATGAAATTTTAACTAGGTGTTCGAAATTTTTTTCCTTCCAATCTTCTGTACTACTTTACAGAATTCCTTCCTCCCAGCAAAGAGGAAATTGCCGGCCAGCAGCAAGATAGGTGCTGGCAATGATGGAGGAGTGCTGCCTGATGGTCTACCAATGCATAACCACTGCTGGACAGCTTCAGTCAACTTTGCTGTTGGAAATCATCAGATAAAATTCTGGTGGGCATCCGTTTTATCTCATGCGCTGGCCCACCACTACATGGAAGTACACGAACTTTTGCAGTATTATTGCTGGGAACCCTTACGCTAGGTGGCGCTGCGAATATCAAAGACATTGAGTATTTGAACACAAATCGGAAATGAATATCTAAACACAATTCAAGTTGTGGAGCTATTTTTTTTTAAACTGTAAAAATATAGCACCACTGCCACCAACAAAATAAATAAGTAAATGAATAAATAAATAAATTATTTAACTCAACGCATTTTCTTTTTCTCCTTAAATCTGATTTTAGGAGGTTACAAAGGATTTCGGTTTTCGTAATTTACACAGTTCAGAATCAATAATAAAAAAAGCATATAAAATATACAGAATTTCTATACAATAGAATAATTTCTATACCAGTTTAATGATTGGGAACGTAAATCACAAAAGAAAAAAACTTGAAATAGTGTAATGAGAGCTTGAAAACTACGAGCAGTCGTAGGGTACGCTGAAAGTACTTGTTCATGTCCGATCACGAAAACCAAACAGCATCGAGCGCGGTTAGAAATTGGGAGGGTGACCACATGGAAACCGCTTAAAGTTCAAATGTTTCTATAGACATTTCTGTTATAGACACCTCTATAGATATTTCTATAGCTCTTGGTGAAACTAGCATATAGAAAAAAGAGTCATAATTATATAATACTTTGTTTTTTTATAGAATTCTATAAGAAATTTTTGTAAGGGAAAGCGCTGGGCCAGCAAAGGAATAGCAGTGGGATAGGTGCTAGCACTGCAGGAAAAGTGCCGGATTGAAGTAATGTGATGGAATACCAATGCTGGCCTGCTGTCGGCCATCACTGATGGGCCAGCTGCATTCCGCTCGGACACATTTGTACAGGTTTAAGTAATGGCACCATTGAACTTTACCGCTGATGGCATTGCTGGCTGCTATCTTTTTTCCAGCTGATGGCTCACTGTTTGTTTCTTTGCTGGGCCATTTGGTATATGGGCCAGCTGCATTCAGCTCGAACACTTTTGTACAGGTTTAAGTAATGGCACCATTACACTTTACCGCTGATGGCAGTGCTGGCTGCCATCTTTTTTCCAGCTGATGGCTCACTGTTTCTTTCTTTGCTGGGCCATTTGGTATATGGGCCAGCTGCATTCAGCTCGAACACTTTTGTACAGGTTTAAGTAATGGCACCATTACACTTTACCGCTGATGGCAGTGCTGGCTGCCATCTTTTTTCCAGCTGATGGCTCACTGTTTCTTTCTTTGCTGGGCCATTTGGTATATGGGCCAGCTGCATTCAGCTCGAACACTTTTGTACAGGTTTAAGTAATGGCACCATTACACTTTACCGCTGATGGCAGTGCTGGCTGCCATCTTTTTTCCAGCTGATGGCTCACTGTTTCTTTCTTTGCTGGGCCATTTGGTATATGGGCCAGCTGCATTCAGCTCGAACACTTTTGTACAGGTTTAAGTAATGGCACCATTACACTTTACCGCTGATGGCAGTGCTGGCTGCCATCTTTTTTCCAGCTGATGGCTCACTGTTTCTTTCTTTGCTGGGCCATTTGGTATATGGGCCAGCTGCATTCAGCTCGAACACTTTTGTACAGGTTTAAGTAATGGCACCATTACACTTTACCGCTGATGGCAGTGCTGGCTGCCATCTTTTTTCCAGCTGATGGCTCACTGTTTCTTTCTTTGCTGGGCCATTTGGTATATGGGCCAGCTGCATTCAGCTCGAACACTTTTGTACAGGTTTAAGTAATGGCACCATTACACTTTACCGCTGATGGCAGTGCTGGCTGCCATCTTTTTTCCAGCTGATGGCTCACTGTTTCTTTCTTTGCTGGGCCATTTGGTATTATAAGGTAAAATTTAGTGAAAAACTATAGATGGGGAGGCGGCAGCACAGACAATCACTCATCGAGTTCACGGCTGAAATTCCAAAATTAGATAAAAATTCATCCGCATATTAAAATGCAATCGGTCTGCCAAGTCATATCTGGGTAGAAAACACCTGAAAACCCGATTTTAGTGATTGATTCGTAGGTGTAACATTGCGTTTTCCTGCACCCAGTTCTTCATGTTTTCGCACCTTTGGGTGCAATGTTACACACAATGGTAAACCTATGAGTCAGCCGCTAAAATCGAGTTTTAAGATATTTCCCACCAAAATATGACTTGGCAGACCAACTGCGTTTTAAAAGGCGAATCGAGTTTTAACTAATTCTGGAATTTCAGTCGTGAAATCGATGAGGTGATTGTCTGTGCTGCCGCCTCCCGATCTATATACTCTATATGGCCAAAAGTGACCAGTCACTTGCGATTTTAGACGTTTTGTTAAATATCTAGAAAAATACACGAGGAATTAACCTGAAACTGCATGTGTGTAAACAGTATAGTATAGGTCACATATTTCCGTGAAGATATTTTTCCCGAAACCCCTTAGCGGACCGTCAACAAATTGAAAAGTAACGAATATCTTTTGGATAACCCTGTAAAAACTAATGTAGCATAAGCGTTCAAACTCGAGATTATTAATAAGTGGCTTATTGTAATATACTGTGTTCGTTTTTATGAGGATAGCGTGTATACTCGTAGAGAAATTAAGATTTTTATAAAAACAGTCCCAAATTTCGCCAAGTTTTTTGCTTATAATTTGCAGAGTTCTTAATTTAAAAAAAGTTCTTTTCAGAAAATATGACAAACAATATTATAGTACACAATACTCTGCATCAGAATTAAAAAATAATAAAAATTGGATGGAAAATGTGCAGGTTTACTAAAAAAATGCTTCACTGTGCATGCGCGAATGCAATCAAAAAATATAATATACATAATGTATTAGCTAAGTATATAGAGCAACTTTTGTGAAAGTCTCAAAATCATAGCTTGAAAATTATCGTCGATAGAATAAGTTCGAAATCCGTAGTTCCCCAAAAGAAGCCATAAGATAAGGGGTTGTATCAAATATCTGTCGATTAGTGCCAACATAGCGTACACAATATTGCACGTACTACGATATTTGGATACAACCCCTCTTGTTTTTGCTTCCCTTTGGGAAGAACGGATTTCGAGCTTATTCTATCGACGATAATTTTCAGAATTTTCAAGCTATGATTTTGAGACTTCCAGAAAAGTTGCTCTATATACTTAGCTAATACATTATGCATATTATATTTTGATTGCATTCGTGCATGCACAGTGAAATATTTTTTAGTAAACCTGCTCATTTTTCATCCAATTTTTAATTATTTTTTTTTTATTCTGATTGCATAGTATTGTGTAAAATGTTGTTTGTTACATTTTCTGAAAAGAACTTTTTTTTAATATTAAGAACTCTGCAAATTATAAGCAAAAAACTTGGCGAAATTTGGGACTGTTTTTATAAAAACCTTAATTTCTGTACGAGTATAAATGCTATCCTCATAAAAATGAACACAGTACATTACAGTAAGACACTTACTAATAATCTCGAGTTTGAACGCTTATGCTACATTAGTTTTTACAGGGTTATCCAAAAGATATTCGTCCTTTTTTAGTTTGTTGACGGTTCTCTATGTAGTTTCGGGAAAAAAATGTTCGCGGAAATATGTGACCTATACTATATTGTTTACACACCTGCAATTTCAGATTAATTCCTCATGTATTTTTCTAGGTATTTAACAAAACGTCTAAAATCGCAAGTGACCAGTCACCTTTGGCCATATAGTGTATATGACGAAAAAATTAGGTAGTGACATAGAACATTTTAGAGTTTCGTACAATTTCAGTAAGCTTCTGGTTTTTTAAACGTAAATTGTAAAACGAAAACTTCTATTCAAAAGCTTTGTGGAATTTCCGTTTTATCTGTTACAATTTAGAGATTAAGATATCCGGGGAGATTCCCTCTCTCTCTTTTTCTTTTCTTTTCTTTTCTTTTTTTTTTTTGGGGGGGGGGGGGGGGGTCTTCTGTGCTTTTTTTTAAGAAATTGAATCACTAAAAATTTTTAAAATAATCGTATACTATAGTCTAATTTTATTTACAAGTACCATCTTAAAGGATTGTAAAAAAAAATGCAGAAAATTTTCCGATATAGCAGAACTATTTACATAGATTCTGTGTATTCTCTTAGTTACGACGATTCGGTAAACTTCCCCCTTATTTTCAAACACTATGTGGAGATGAGATAGACAGAAAGATCAGAAAACAACATCTTTCATTAGATTACACAGATTTTTCAGTAACAAAACTTTCTTTTCCTGTAGTAAATTTAGTAAAATACGTTTACCTTAACTTTAGTAACATGGCTTTTCTTGTTTTTTAGTAGGTTATTCTCCTGAATTACTTTTGTAGATAAGGCCATAATCACAGGAAACTACGAGATTACACTAAATTTTGAAAAACAAAATTCTATGTCAAGAAACATTTCTGGAATTTTTCACAGTGTAGTGTCTCTATCACAAATTAAAAAATTAGAGCACGCCGTAAGTGTAAGTGTAAGATAACGATCTAAAAATCATTTCTGTGATCATTTGAAAAATATTTTATGACTGTAACCTATATTTCAGTTGATTCTGTTATCAACAAAATAAACAACTACTAATGTATAATAAAATAAACTAGTATGTTGTGGCCATCACAAAACTTTCTTCTATATAAATCACGTCAATTAAATCATTTAAATAGTACAAGAAATAACAACGATTTAGCACCAATTCATATCAAAGTATATCTGAATTTGAAGTTGGATGGAAATTCGTGCATTAGTTCTTGAGATAGAGCTATAGCGGAAATTCTGAAAAAAATGTAGCATAGCAGCGCCACCTGTTGAGCGATTTACACCAAAAGTAAACAGCACTAAACGATATCAAGGTATACCTAAATCTGAAGTTTGTTGAAAATCCAAGCATTGGTTCTTGAGATAAAGCTATTGCGGAAATCGCAAAAAATACAGCATAGCAGCACCACCTGTTGAGCGATTTACACCAAAAATTAAACAGCACTAATTTATACATCAATTCATGTCAAGGACTAACTAAATCTGAAGTTTGATGAAAATCCGTGCAATAGTTCTTGAGATACAGCTCTTGTGGAAATCGGGAAAAAATGCAGCACAGCAGCGCCACCTGTTGGGCGATTTGCACCAAACATTAAGCAGCACTAATTTATATCAGGGAATAACTGAACCTGAAGTTTGATGAAAATTCGTGCCTTATTTCTTGAGTTAGAGCTATTGCGATAATCATGAACAATGCAGCATACCAGCGCCACCTGTTGGGCGATTTTCACAAAAAAGTAATCAGCACCAAACTATATCCTGGACTAACTGAATCTGAAGTTTTATGAAAATCCGTGCAGTAGTTCTTGAGATACAGCTATTGCAGAAATCGTTAAAAATGCCGCATAGCAGCGCCACCTGTTGGGCGATTTTTACCAAAAACTAATCAGTTCCAGTTTATATCAAGGTCTAACTATATATAAAGTTTTGTGAAATTTAGTGCATTAGTTCTTGAGATAGAGCGCCCACAAAATTTGTGCCACATACAGACAGACAGACGGACAGACAGACAGACAGACTCACAGACAGACATTTTGTAAAAACATGTTTTTTGGAATCTCTGACTCATAAAACATGTAAATCCGTCGAAAACTGGAATTCGAAAATTTTCATGAAACCAATACTTTCTTCTTGTAAAGATAGAAGAAAGTAAAAAGAGAAAAGTTATCAAAATTCATTTAAAGAGAACGGCACATTGAACCACCACAAAACACAATACATTTAAAAAATGATCGACGAACAAATTTACAACAAAAATAAATAAAAACTAGTCGGATGTATCAATCCCAAAACTTTCTTCTATCTCATACATGTTAATACTTCAAAATTCGCTATCACACTGTCAAAATTAAATGGCAATCTATGCATCTCATGAGGATTCTAACGATATGAAATTCCGTGCATTAGTTCTTGAGATATGACTATCGCTGAAATCGTCTAAATACAACAAAATGCTGCCTAGCAGCGCCACCTATTGGGTGATTTATACCAAATCCTAATCAGCAACAATTTATGTCAACGCGTCTGACTGAATCTGAAGTTTGGAGAAAATCCGTACATTAGTTTTCGAGATAGAGCAATAGCGAAAATCGTGAAAATTCCTGCATAGCAGCGCCACCTATTGGGTGATTAACACCAAAACATAATTAACAAAAACTTGTGTCAATACAACTAAATCTGAAGTTAGATGAAAATTCGTCCATTAGTTCTATTGATAGAGCTATTGAGGCAATCGTGAAAAGGCAGCAGAGAAGCGCCACCTGTTGGGCGATTTACATCAACACCTAATCAGTAGCAAGTCATATGAAGGACTAACTGAATCTGAAGTTTTATGAAAATCCGTGCGTTAGTTCTTAAGATAAAGCTATTGGGGAAAACGTGTAAATCCAACAAAATTCATCATAACAGCGCCACCTGTTGGGCGATTTACACCAAAACGTAACCATCATCAATTCACATCAAGGACTAACTAAATCTGAAGTTTGATCAAAATCCGTGCATTAGTTCTTGAGATAGAGCTATTGCGAAAATCGTGAAAAATGCAGCATTGCAGCGCCACCTGTCGAGCGATTTACACCAAAAACTAATCAGCATCAATTTGTATTAGGGACTAACAGAATATCAATTTTTATTAAATTCCGTGAATTAGTTCTTGAGATAGAGCGCCCACAAAATTTGTGTCACATACACACAGACAGACAGACAGACAGACAGACAGATTCACAGAGTCACAGACAGACATTTTGTAAAAACATGTTTTTTGGAATCCCTGACCCCTAAAACGTGTAAATCCGTCGAAAACCGGAATTCGAAAATTTTCATGAATCCAATACTTTCTTCTTGTAAAGATAGAAGAAAGTAAAAATGAGGTATTGTAAAATTTCAATTACAGGTGAATAATTTTCAATGCTATATCGCACCACTTTTTCGAAAAACAAATCTTTTACATACGCTTTGAGAACATTTGCAAGAGAAATATACTACGAAATGTATTTTTTTTTTTTTTTAAATAGTGGTGCAAATAGAATATAAAAGTAGTCGCATGTAACTGAAAATTTACAACACACCCTCGTATGTATTCATTTTTAACATATGACTATAGGCTAGTTCCATGGATTTTTGTAGTGTAAGTCACATAACTGATAACTGTGATTGTTGGCCACCGTTATTTTCGAAAAGTTTGCTTGACCTTAATCAATTAATGGGATATCTCCCATAAAGTAAGCCCCATTTTTTCGTTCTAAAATACTGGTAGCCAAAAATCGTAGCATGCAACTTACACTATAAGTACACATGGGGATAGCCTATAGTTCAAAGAAAGCACAACCCATGGTTGAATGAAACAGTCTTTTATCTAAAATTAGTATTTCAAATTTAAGTGATACATTAAATGATAGTTTATCTTTGTTGATGAAGTTTCTTTTTTAATTATAATAACAGTTTAAAACTTTTTTTAAAGTTCTTCTCCCATAAACAAAAGAAATACAAAGTATTAAAAGAAAAACAAATTAGGGTGATATCAGAAAAATTATGCGCCCCAGAAATTTTGTTATTCATAAAAAATGTTACTTGCTCTACGAAAAGTTTTCTCTTTTACATAATATAAATTTTCTTCTCCTATTTCCTTTATAATACATCTAAAAACAATTGAATAGGATATATGAGTGCAAAAAATGTTAGAGATGTTTGCCATAAATATTCAGCGTTTTAGACCGAGCATATAATCAATCAAATAAAAGTTTTCAGAAGTGTCTGAAAACGTAGAAATGCAAAAGTTACTGATATAAGTCTGATGTATGGAATTCAGCATAGAGTAAAAGCTGCATGAGGAATAGTCTTGGGGTTGCTTAAGAAATATTGATTTGTATAAAAAAAATATTTTTTTTAATTTGAAATTAGGCTAACTTATATATTTTTCAAGATAATTTCCTATAAATAAATATCCTAATATTTAAGTTATACACTGTCAGAAAAACTCGTCTTTATACACTAAACTAGCAGCCTTCGCCCGCTTCGCTGGTCTGTATTTCTAAACAAACCATGAATCAAACGAAATATATCTGTGAATTTGATCATTCGTTTGAAATCAATATGGACATCAACCTGGCATACCCATCCGAATTGCTTGGACGTCATTATACTATTGTATTTTCTATTGAGACAGACAAAATTTGAGCTGCTAAGGACCAACTTCTTTAGTTGATCTTTACTGTAGGATTTGGTAAAGTACGATGGTACAATATGTAATATACTTATATATTGTAATTATATAAGTACTTATATGTAATATACTACCTTCCTCTGAAAATTTATCAATGTAACTAAACAATGCAATGAAACTATGAAAAAGGCTAATCTTTCATAATTGGGCTCACCTCATTCTAGAGCTTTCATCCAAAATTCTATAATTAAGCAACCTAGAACGATATGTGTTTTATACTAAAACATTCCCTGAAAAATTAACTAACTGAGACAGTTCCACCAAAATCCACTTAGCAGAATCTTTTAAACTGGCAAATGTACTAAAACGTTCCCTAAAAATTAGCTAATTAACAGTTTGTCTTACCAGAATCCACCCAGCAGAACCTTTAAAAAAGCCAATCTTTCATAATCGTGTTCTTTTGATTTTGAATTTCCCCCCCATAATTATTTAACTAAGCAACGTAGAACGATATGATGTATTAATTCTTTTTTCTGAAAAATTATCTAACAATGTAAGCCCCATCAAAAATCTATTTAGCAGAACTCAGGTTGTAAGCGGCCCAAACGAAATTTCTCTTTGCATTTCATACATATTATAGATAGTTAAATTTAAATATATCTTCCATAATCGCGTTAACCAGATTATAGAACTCTCAGAGATGTATGGGTAGCCCTACTTTATATACCCACTGGATTTTTTAAGAAACCCTGCACACCTTTATAGAATATATATTCTCTAGTATATACACATTGCATACAGCGTACATCCTCTTATAGTAATTTACTACACCACAGAGAACTTTCCGGCATAGCATAAAAATCCATTTAATAGAACTTTACATTAAAGGTAATCTTTCATAATCGGGTTCACCTAATTTTAAAAGTCCCGTACTTATCACTAATTCAAAGTAGAACTTTTTTTTTACATTAAAACACTTCTAAAACAAATTACCTAACTAATTATGTTCAGTAGAACCTGATTTATTTCTTATTAAACCCTTTTTCTTTGTATTTTAAATAAAATCAGTAACTGTTTTGGTATTTTTCCGTTATACCAACACCGTTGTCGCCAAGCATAATAATTAGCGCAAAATGAAATAAAACATTTGAAAAAAAAAAATAATTTTGTTGATACAAAAATGAGCATTTAAAATATATAACATTTGAAAATTACAGACTTTCACCAACTATTTTTTTAAATCAATACAAATCAATACTTAAAATAAAAGGAAAAATAAATATTTTATAATAAAATAATAAAAAAGAAAGTCAATTTAATCAGCAGGTCTCGAATTGTAATGTCTTTCAGGTTATCATTGTAGCGTGGCGTACGTAATAAGCATATCTGTCATTGCAGTAAACATTTAATTTTTTGAATGAAGACGTTCAACGTTTTTTAACAAAACATTTTTATAGGTATAATTCCTAAGTTCTGAAATAATTTTATTACACCTTCCTCGTCACCAAGTAACTGCCAAATCGTAAAATCCATGTCAGTGTCAGTAATAAATGTAAGTTATAATTTAAAAATAAATATTTTCTATTCAAAAAATAACAAATTAAAAAGTTTTACGAGATTACGATGGAATAATACTCATAAAAATATTCACGTTCAATAAATAGCAAATGTTAATGTTTGGCACGGTTTGCAATAAAAATCGTTTGCACGCTAAGTGTAGAAATAAATGGCGCGATACCATATATTTTGGCATAGTGTTGATAGAACGAAAAAGTACTACAGCTTTTTTTATTATTATTAATATTTAATTTTAGTTTTTGAGGCGTTTATAATTTTTTTCCTAACTGTCATAGTTGTTTTAAAAATTTAAGCAGAAGAATTGATTAAAATATTATTCAATTTGAATTTCTTCCCTTGCTATATTAACAGAATGAAGAGAATGAGTTTTAGAAATTATCACTTGAAAATTTGAGGTTTTGGCGACAAAGATAGCGCCAAATTAGAAAAATATGAAATATCTCATGAACTATTAGACTTAAAATAATTTGGTTAGTACCATTCGATTCAGCATACTAAAATACACTAAAATATGTTATCAGTTGAAAAATAACTATAAAATCAGATTTTTAAGGAATTTATTAAAACTTCGTTCTATTTTTTACCCCCCTTAGGGGTGGAATTTTAGAAAATCCTTTCTTAGCGGCACTCAATGTGATAAGAAGTATTTTTACACCAAATTTCAAGATTTTAGGTTCAGTAGTTTGGGCTGCGCGTTGATTAATACAAAATCCAGACTTTCTTTTATATATATAGACTAGCAGCCTTCGCCCGCTTCGCTGGTCTGTTTTTCTAAACAAACCAAGAATCAAACGAAATTTATCTGTGAATTTGATCATTGTTTTGAAAGCAATATGGAAATTAACCTGGCATACCCATCCGAATTGCTACAAACGATATGGACGTCATTATACTATTGTATTTTCTATTGAGACGGACAAAATTGGAGCTGCTAAGTACCAACTTCTTTAGTTGATCCTTTACTGTAGTATTTGGTAAAGTACGATAGAACAATATGTCCTTATACCCTTCCTCTGAAAATTTATCAATGCAATTCTCATCAGATTCCATCCAATAGAAACTATAAAAAAGACTAATCTTTCATAATGGGGCTCACCTCATTCTAGAACTTTCATCCAAAATCCTATAACCAAACAACCTAGAACGATATGTGTTTTATACTAAAGTATTCCCTGAAAAATTAACTAACTAAGCAAGTTCCACCAAAATCCACTTAGCAGAATCTTTTAAACTGGCAAATTTACCAAAACGTTCCCTAAAAATTATCTAATTAACAGTTTGTCTTACCAGAATCCACCCAGCAGAACCTTTAAAAAAGCCAATCTTTCATAATCGTGTTCTTCTGATTTTGAATTTCCTCCGATAATTATTTAACTAAGCAACGTAGAACGATATGATGTACTAAATTTTTTTTTCTGAAAAATTATCTAACAATGTAAGTCCCATCAAAAATCTATTCAGCAGAAGTCAGGTTGTAAGCGGCCCAAACAAAATTTCTCTTTGCATTTCATACATATTATAGATAGTTAAATTTAAATATATCTTCCATAATCGCGTTAACCAGATTATAGAACTATCAGGGATGTAGGGTTAGGCCTATTTTATATACCCACTGGATTTTTTAAGAAACCCTGCACACCTTTATAGAATATATATTCTCTAGTATATAAACATTGCATATAGCGTACATACTCTTATAGTAATTTACTACACCACAGAGAACATTCTGGCACAGCATCAAAATCCATTTAGTAGAACTTTACATTAAAGGTAATCTTTCATAATCGGGTTCACCTAATTTTAAAAGTCCCGTACTTATCACTAATTCAAAGTAGAACTATTTTTTACATTAAAACATATTTTTCACATTACTTCTAAAACAAATTACCTAACTAACAGTGTACGTTCTACAAAATTATGTTCAGTAGAACCTGAGTTATAGTCAATCAGAATGAAATAAGAATTTCCGTTTTGTAAATATAGTAGATGATGATGAGTAAAATTGTAAGTATTGGTATTTGCGATTTATAAAATGCTATTGGCGAGATTTATTTACGGCTAACATAAAAGTATCCATTTTTTTCTGTTTATCCATATAGGAGCAAATGAAAAATTGGAAAATATTTTTCTATTTAAACCTTTGAATATGAACACTTTTTTAAACAGTACAAACATTGCTTTCATACTTAAATTAAATATTTCCTTTCTATAACATTTATTTCTTATTAAACCCTTTTTCTTTGTATTTTAAATAAAATCAGTAACTGTTATGGTATTTTTCCGTTATACCAACACCGTTGTCGCCAAGCATAATAATTAGCGCAAAATGAAATGAAACATTTGAAAAAAAAGTAATTTTGTTGATACGAAAATGAGCATTTAAAATATATAACATTTGAAAATTATAGACTTTCACCAACTATTTTTTTAAATCAATACAAAGCAATACTTAAAAGGAAAAATAAATATTTTACGATAAAATAATAAAATAAAGTCAATTTAATCTGCAGGTCTCGAATTGTAATGTCTTTCAGGTTATCATTGTAGCGTGGCGTACGTAATAAGCCTATCTGTCACTGCAGTAAACATTTAATTTTTTGAATGAAGACGTTCAACGTTTTTTAACAAAACATTTTTATAGGTATAATTCCTAAGTTCTGAAATAATTTTATTACACCTTCCTCGTCATCAAGTAACTGCCAAATCGTAAAATCCATGTCAGTGTCAGTAATAAATGTAAGTTATAATTTAAAAATAAATATTTTCTATTCGAAAAATAACAAATTAAAAAGTTTTACGAGATTATAATGGAATAATACTCATAAAAATATTCACGTTCAATAAATAGCAAATGTTAATGTTTGGCACGGTTTGCAATAAAAATCGTTTGCACGCTAAGCGTAGAAATAAATGGCGCGATACCATACATTTTGGCATAGTGTTGACAGAACGAAAAAGTACAACAGTTTATTATTATTATTATTATTATTTAGTTTTAGTTTTTGAGGCGTTTAAATTTTTTTTTCCTAACTGACATAGTTGTTTTAAATATTTAAGCAAAATAATTGATTAAAAAATTATTCAATTTGAATTTCTTCCCTTGCTATAGTCACAGAATGAAGAGAATGAGTTTTTAGAAATTATCACTTGAAAATTTGAGGTTTTGGCGCCAAAGATAGCGTCAAAGTAGAAAAATATGAAATATCTCTTGAACTATTAGACTTAAAATAATTTGGTTAGTACCATTCGATTCAGCATACAAAAATACACTAAAATATGTTATCAGTTGAAAAATGACTATAAAATCAGATTTTTAAGGAATTTATTAAAACTTCGTTCTATTTTTTACCCCCCTTAGGGGTGGAATTTTAGAAAATCCTTTCTTAGCGGCACTCAATGTCATAAGAAGTATTTTTACCCCAAATTTCAAGATTTTAGGTTCAGTAGTTTTGGCTGCGCGTTGATTAATACAAAATCCAGACTTTCTTTTATATATATAGATTATTCGTTATTTTTAAATAAATAATTTCCATACCTCTAGAAAACATGCCTTTTCCGTTAATTCTTCCGAAAAGTCGGGAAAATTCCATTTATTCCTTGCATGCATGCGTATTGGCTGTATTAATACCAAAGTTCGAATTTAATTTTAAAATGAAACATTGAAAATTTAATAAATTAAAATTTGTAATTTATTTAAAAACAAACAAACAAAAATAGTGCTTCCGAACTTAATAAAGTAGCAATTTTATCATTCATTTAAACTTATTCGCAATTTATTTTTTAAAATATAAAAAAAATATATTCTAAACGAACACATTTAAAAAATATATAGTAGCTCAATGAAATTAAAACAATCGATTTTATTAAAAAAAACATTTCCTTTAGAATTTAATTCAAAATATAATATTAATATTTTACATCTACCGATCAAATTATGTTTTATTAAAAATATGTCTATTATGTTATAATTTTTATCCTCTATTATTCTGTAAGTGTTAAAATTCGAACCATTATTTCATAATGACGAAATGTCCCTGCAATTAAGTTTAAGTTTCCGAGATTTCTGAACAAGAAATTTAACAAATCTTACAAATCACCCATTTAAAGTAACCCGTATCTTCATTTTAAATTCGCTCTCTACAAAGCGCTTGCTGGCAGAGTGGTTAAGATGCTCTGTTCTAAACGCGCTGTCCCAGGTTCAAAACCAGTTGGATCCACGGTAGAACGAGAGACGTATTCTTTTAAAAACTCATTTTTTCAGATTACGGAAATTCTCTGCGCTAGAATAGAAAAAAGAACGGAAATTTCTTCAATTCTCTGATATATGCCGATAGCAGTGTTGCCAGGAATATTTTCGTGAATTGAAGAAAGTATTTTGGAGAGTGTAATAACAGTAAGAAAAATAGTTTAGATATATAAGTTCAAAAGAAATGTCAGAATCTTCTGTATAAGATATTCAATTTTGACAGATTATATAATCAATCAATCAAATGGATTTAGAAATGTGTGTACCCAAAGAAATAACAAAATTACTGATATTAAGCTTGTTGCTTGGAATTCATGGCAAGTTAGAAAAAAAACTTTTAAGAATACTTTTTAAATATCGATTTTTACTTGAAGATACTATCTTTTTTTTAAGTCAGAGAAACTTGCATAATTTTAAAATAGAGTTATTCTTGAGACTTGCTTATAAATGGTTTTAATCAGTAAAATTTCTTTGTAAACTAAATAATGGGAAGATAAATTAATTTACATCAACTTTTAGAGCTAAACGATTTCGAGGTTTGTGATTGCCAAAAAAAATGTATAATCTTTTTCATAGATGTTTAGAGATGACAAAACATATAATCAATTAAACAAATGTTTTCAAAGTGTTTGTAAACAAGGAAATAGAAAAGCTACCAACATAAGCTTAATATATGGAATTCATCGCGAATTAAAAGAATATTTTTTTAAGCATTGCTTTCGAAATACATTTTCTATAATGATAAACATTTTATATATGAAGTTAATAAACTTACATATTTTTTAAAAATAAAACTTTTCTTGTTTGGCATGTTTCTTGTTTGGCATTTTAATCATAAATGTTTCTATGTAAATTGACTGAAGTAAAGTAAAAGTTAGTTTTCATCAACCTCAAGAGCTAAATAATGCAGAGGATTATGGTTGTCAAATAGAAATATCAGTATCTTCTTCGTCGGTGTCCAACTTTTATAGAACATATCATAAACGAAACAAATGTTTCCAAAAGTGTTTATCCACACAAAAAGGGAAAAATTTCTAATACAAACTTAATGTATGTAACTCATCGCAAATTAGAAGGATAGATTTAAGAATTGCTTTTGAAATATCGATTTCTAAGTGAAAAAAAAACTTTAAGTCAGAGAAACTTGCATATTTTTAAACATAGTTGTTATTGTGATAAATGCTTTTTAATCAGTAAAGTTTATTTGAAAAATAACTAATAGTCACACAAATTAATTTGTTTTAAGTCTAAGAGATAAAAACAAAGTATGTTTATAATTGCTGAGTGATATTTTAATTATAATATCAACAATTATTTTTCATTATTTACCATGTTTTAGTTGCAAAATGTATAAGAAAACAGAATAGGATATATAAGCCTAAAATCATTTTGTAAACATCTTTCATAAATATGCAACTTTTTCGACAGGATATATCAAAGAAAATCTTTCCGAAGTATACTTATAAAAAAATTACTAACATGAGCTTGATGTATGGAATTAGGCATAAAATATAACTTGTATGGTAGATATTTAACATTATTTAAAAAATACTGATTTAAATTTCTAAACTTAAAAATTGTTCACTTTTAAAAATGAAGTTACACTGACGAAACGCTCAAAAGTGCTTTATAGTCAATTATGACTTTTTGCAAGGACTTAACATTTAGCAAGAAAAGAAAAATAGTAACCCTGTTTCATTTAGAATAATTCGAAGAAAATTAACGTAAGATATATAAGTTCCAAAGTATGTCGAAACTTCTTTCATGTATATTCAACTACTTTGACTGAACGTATACTTTCGCTATTGGATCAAGGAATAACTTCTAGTAGTGTCGGAATATATAAATATGCAATTGGTTGGACAAAAGTTTGACGTTTGGACTTCAACACAAAATAAAAGCTGTATTATAAATATTTTGAACAGTTAGGAAATACCTACTTCGGTATGAAAAATTGACTCGTTGGTAGCTTTACAAAAATTATATACTTTATTTTTTTAAGAAACAATTTTCTTCCGAAATGCTTGTAAGAGTTTTTTTTTCTTTTTTTTTTTTTGTCCCATTTAAGTTAGGTTCCATTTAATTCTAAGGAAAGTAGAATATGAAAAAGTCCTTCAGGTCTGTGTCGGGAGGAAAAGGTAGCTTCCTTCCTTGTTTAATAAAATCCAGTTTATTTTCACACACACAAAGCTGAAATTGGTAAAACCTGATTATAGAAGATTCAATACCAGTTTTCGTCAATAATGAATATGAATAACAGTTTCGCTAAATAAGTCAGCTATACCCAATTTGGCTTCATTTCGAGCAATTTTTGATTGCTCGTCAAATTTGGCGAAATCTCGAAGTACCTGCCATTTTAAAACAACATGGTGGAAGAAACTAAATAATGACCTTGGTTTCTCAGTCACATCTAAATCGGATAATATATATGAGTGCTTTCGCATAAAAAACATCAGATTGTTTTAAAAAGTCAGTCTTCCTAGGAATTCAAACTGCTATATCTCAGCTACAGTGGCGGTCAAAAGTTTCCGGCCAGCATAAAATGTTTGGTTAATTTGTAAGTATACCCATATGAAGAGGAATCTCAAAGTGATATTTATACATTTTATTGACATAATAGTTAGGAAATTATTTATGAAATAACAAATAAATATCAATAAATTTAATTGACAAAAATAATTGCAAAGGAAAACGCATGTTCTCAATAGTTTCCGGCCATCTTGGAAAGTTTGGAAAAAATTGGTGTTATAGTAGAAAATAACAGTAATCAACAACATTTACAGTTAATACGTATTTTGTCATTATACCTTTAGCAATAAGTACTGCGATGCGGCAATGAACGGTTGAATATTGTCTATGGTAAGTTTTTTCCACTCTTCTTGCAATTTTTGGGAAAATTCTGCTGAATTGGAATATTTAAAATTCCGCACACGTTTGTCAAGTTCTTTCCACAAATTTTCTATTGGATTCAGATCGGGTGATTGAGTTGGCCATTTCAAAAGTGGATTTTTTTTCTGGGAAAGCCACTGCTTGACGAGATTGCATGTAAGCTTTGGGTCGTTATCATGCTGAAACAAATAGTTGCGTCTACAATATTTTCTCCAATAAGGCAGCAAAGGATCTTGCAAGATATCTTTATACATTGCACCATTCATCTTGCCGTGAATTTCAACTAACGGACCGACACCTTTTCCAGAAAATGCTCTCCACAGAATAACGTGTCCTCCGCCATGCTTCATTGTAGGACTGAGATATCTCGAATCATATCTTTTGTTTTTAGGTCGTCTGACGTAGTGTCTGTCATCACTCTCAAAAAGGTAGAACTTCGATTCATCGGAAAATAGTACTTTTTTCTAGTTTTCACTTGACCAGTCTTTGTGTTTCTTGGCAAACGCCAATCGGGCCGTCTTTTTTTTTTGTTTTTTGTTTTTTTTTTTTTACTTGCAAAAGATTTTTTAACACCGACTCTTCCATAAAGTCCTACGCCACGTAAGCGTCTTGACACGGTAGACCGACTTATTTCAGCAATATTTTTGCTCCTTAAGTCACGGGATATTGCAGCGGCATTTTTATGCGGGTCATCAACTGCTTTTCTCCTAATAATTCTATTCACACGAATAGATGTTTTCTGGGGTCTCTCGGACCGTGGCAAGTCCTGAAGGCTATGGCCATCTTTATATATTTTTTAATATCGTTCACAGTAACTTTTCCGATCGATAACTTTGCCGCAATCTCACGAGAGTATTGGCCCTTTAGCCACAAACAAATCACTCGATTACGAACAATAATTGTTGAACTTTTCATTTTTGAATTTCAACTATGTTATTCACGTTGATCAAATAACAAACACGTCCAAAAAGGCATTTTACCGATAGCAAAAACTAACGAATGGTGAATGGCCGGAAACTTTTGCACACTCGAATTTCGAATTCCTCCCCTTTGCATCAAGTGTCTCCAGTATCCAATCAAAATGATTACGTGGTCAGAGGTCATTTGCATATTGCTAACTTTAGGAGCGATTGCACTTCTTCTTCGCTGGAACAATCTAGCAAACAGATAAAAAAAACTAAATGGCCAGAAACTTTTGACCGCCACTGTATCTTTTGAGATTAAGACAAAATAAAAATATTTCCGGAATCGAAATCCTTGCATCAAGGGGAAAAACTGTAGAGAAAATGTTTTAAATTTCTAATTTATTTGTACCTTTTTAAATTTTAATTTAAAAAAATTATTGGTCGCCATTTTGATACAAGATGGCGAATGAAACTGGCTAATGAACTCGGTTGAGACCTAGATATGTCCTATATACATGCTTGGTCACATCCAGATTGGTTAATAAATACGCGTACTATCGCATGACAAAAAATCAGATTGTTTCAAACTGTCAGCCACCCTAGAAATTCAAACTGCCATGTCTCAGCCAATTTTTTCAGATAAAGACAAAAAAAAATTGCTCTGAAATCCCTGTATCAAGGTCTATCATTTAACGAAAAAACCTTTTTAAATTATATTTTTTTACCTCTTTTTTAATTTTAAAATTAAAAAAAATTAATGGCCGCAAATTTTAAACAAGATGGCGCGATTTTGCTGCCCAACGAACTCGGTCGAGACATTGGTATGTGCTCTGTACATACTAACTCACATCCAAATCAGTTCATAAATATGAGAGTTACAGCATGACAAATATCTGATATATATATACTTTTATTTATTGTTATTTTTATATTCTTTTTCAGGATTTGCTGTGTACGGTAGCTCAAATTTTGCATTTTTTATCTTCTTATGGTTCATGCACGTATGAAACCGTACATATGATTTGTGGAATTTAAGTTAATTAGTACCTGAAGATTCTGTCTTGGTTCCGGAAATATTTGCTAATTTAAAATGTTTACTGTATTTTCAATGCCTTATCTCACTCGACATGCTAATATGTTAAAAAATAATTTTTATAAAGGATAAAACTTCATTTTAAATTCATATATTCACTATTATAGACGATCATTTGTATTCGTTTATAACACCGTTATACACACATATACATTTGAACGGAGGGTGGTTGTAGGGTCTGGAGATCGGTGAAAATATACCAAAACCTTCTGGAATTGGTTTTCTGCGGACGGTAATAGGTAGATTTTTACTTTTTGTAATCAAAGATATCTAATAAAAATCTGAAAGAAATATTAAAAATAGCCTTCATAAATATTCAACTTATTTGATAGAGCACATAATCTATCAAAGAAAAGCTTATAGACATGTGTCAATAAATATATATAGAATGATTACTGATATAAGATTGAGGTATAGAATTCAACATAAAATAATAGCTGATTGATAAATATTTCTCAAAGATGTTTACGAAATGTCGATTTCTATGTGAAATATTACTTGAATTGATATTGGAAAAATCATAAGTTATTCTTGATTTCATATTTAAGGATATCAATATATATATATACAATATATACTTGCGTGTAAGTCGAGATATGTGCGGCGAAGAAAAAAATACAAAGTGCTATACTGATGGCCCGAGTTCGAGTCCCGGCAAGGAATCTTTTTCACTAGGTTGGCCTTTGTGCCTTTTAAGCAATTAATTTGAAATTTGATTTTCATTTGAAATATTGTATGCAAGGCGAATATTTCTCTCAGGAAAAAAAAATGTCCAAATATTAATATAGTTTGAATCGATGCTGGATTTAATTACGTTTCGTGTTTGCCCCATGTCGGTGGCTCACGGAAAAAATATTCCATCTTCTGCTGCGTTTGTAGCCTTGGGCCAACCCGTAATGGTGAGAAGTTCCACTATTGTTATCCTGGGTATCGTTCCATGTGGTTGAGTCGGCAGAATGTCAGTGTGCTATACTGATGGCCCGGGCTCGATTCCCGGCATAGAATATTTTCCTCTAGGTGTGCCTTTGCGCCTTTTAAGCAACTAATTTGAAATTTAATTTTCATTTGAAATACGCAATTAATTTGAAATTTGATTTTCATTTGAAATAGTGTAAGGTATCAACTTATATGCGAGCAGTAAGTTGAAATTTTTCTTTGCACAATCAAAAAAAAAAAAAAAAAATGTGAACACGAGTGCTAAAATATTACATGTGATATAATAAAGATATTTCGGAAATACATAATCACATTTCTTTTATTGCTGAGATCTAAGTTTTTCCGCCTTTACTGAAAATGATCTCGATCTTCATTAACTTATTTCCAAAATATCCTGAATGCCAGTATTTTGATATTTTCCCTGCAACAGAAGGTTGGTTGCAATTTTGTAAAGAAAAAAAAGTTGGCTGTTGCTGTGGTTGCCTTTACTAATCATCAGAGTGATCCAGTAAAACAAATTAAGCTAAAAAAATGTATGCATCTCATCCTACAATTCCCCCCATGAATGCTAGAACTTTCAGATGTCTGCCTCTTCAAAATGCTTCACTGTTGGAAAGCACTAGGCCAACTGGAACGCACCAAGTTTTCCAATTGAAAGTTGAAGAAGAAAACTGAAGAAGCCAGATATTACAATGATTGCGCAATGGATGAAGATTGCATGGGGCGAATATACTACTAAAAAACATCATCAGATCATTTGGCATCAGCAATGAATTTGATTATATTATGGCGATAATACATTCATTTTATCGGACATCGAAAAAGATTTGCACCAAATGCGCGTTAATGAAACTGTTTACGTAATATATAGAACATTTACATAAGAGATTGACACAAACCCGGGCATTAAAGGAGTCCAATGATTTCATTTTTACGTTGATTTAATTTATCACTTTACGTATTACTAAGCATTTTTATTTTCTTTCCAAATCTTTTTGGATTATTATTTTTTTTTTTTTTTTTTTTTTTTTTTTACTTTTCAACATCTATTTATGCATAACTCTTTGTTTTTGTGATTTTATTTTCTGACATTGTTGATTTATACAGAATATCTAGATTTTTTTCCCTTGAAGTCGGGGAGTAATCTTACACGTGTGGTACACGTTGCACCCTACTTACACACGAGAATATCGGTATTGGTCCAATAGTGATTTTGAATTTCTAACAGGAGGTGCTGTTGCGATGCGCATTTTTTCATATTTTAGAAGGATACAGAAAATGTTTGTGGCGGATACAGCATTCGAGTTTTTAATGTCGGCGGTATAGGGAGGAAGCGATTTTTTTTTTGCTGTTTTATAACATTGGGTATTTTTTTTTAACCTTAATAGAATTCGGCACCCTACAAATATCAAAATTTTACAAAATTTTCGATTTTCAGATTTTTATTTTATCACATACCTTATACTACCAACAACATCCTGATAAAAATTCAGACTGGTACTGTATATAGAAACATAGATACGATTGATTTAACAAACATCTAATGCCATATTCACCCTTTAAATAAATGTTGAAACTGATTTACCTCAAATAGCTTTTTTTTTTTTTTTTTTTTTTTTTTTTTTTTTTTTTTTAGATTTTCCATCTTATCAAAATGCTAACGCTTTCTTAGAAATGAATGACGGGGTTTGCATGCTTTTCTAGTTGAAGATCATACCATATATAAAATATTTAACGATTGGATTATTAATATTATAACTTTTCTTATAAAAAAAAAAGTCATATCTGCAAAACTAGTTACTTTCTCTGTGTTTTTCCGCTTCTAAATAGTTTTTAATTTAAACTATTTTATATAAAAAACATCGAATTTTTAATTCTGTTGAAAATATCATTACTCACTAGCTAAAAAAAATCCTCAAAATACACCTAAAAAACCATTAGTTCCTTTATAATAACTATTTTCTAAAATAAACAAAAAGTCTTAGAACTGCGACAAAAAAACATGCAATGTTAAATATAGAAGTTGAAAAAAATTACTACTCTAAAATTTATATTTGTAAGGACTGGAATAAAAATTAATAGTTGCAAGAAAGCTTAGTGATATAAATATTAAAAAGAGAACTAATAATAAAATTTGTTGCTATTACATAAAAAAAATTTTGATTCAAATCTCATTTAAATATTTTTTTTTTCTTCGAACGTCTTATTAAAAGGAACTAAACTCTTTAAATATATAATACGGAATAATTAGTTTCATATATATTTTATGATTTATTGAATTTATTTTTACTTAATATTACTGGAAATAGACAAAACAACTTTCTATTCAAAGTTTAGTTATTTTCAAAAGTATCAAACGCAAATTAAAATTATTATTTCTGCATATAAAAAAACCTGCAGTCATATGCGTATAAATATAATTTTATTAATCAGAACAATATAATTACAAAAATAGTTTTACAACAACATATTACTTTTAATGTTTTGGTTGCTTCTGAAATATTTTATAATGAATCATTTTTACGACTACGCCAATCAATTCCAAAAATATACAATATAGAAAACATGATTTATTTATAAAAGTAGATTTCAGAGCGTAGTTTATTCAGACATTTCCAAAAAAATACTAACAAATACAAAACCTTTTGCAAGATTTTCTGTTTCAATGAAATTTTTGAAAATTCAGCAGAAAATGGTATTCGACAATACTCCTTTTATCTCAAAAAACGAAAAAAAAAACATTGAGGGAGAGAAATAAACGATCACATAAAAACTGCTCCGGCATCAAGATGCCTCTAAATTGATGATAGAAACCTTTAAATGTATGCGTTTCATTGTCGCACTCAAATAACTTCAACAATCAAAGATAAATAAATGTAATAGCAAGATTCAATAAATAATAAAATTCAATAGATTCAATAAATGTAATAGCAAAATTCGAAATTTTTTAAATATTTCATCAACAGGAAATCGAAAATATAAAATAAAAATACTTAATGATATAAATATATGAAAATAAGGGAATATGATCACCTAAAGAAATTATTTTGTTTTCTAGACACCACTAAATCGCTGTCAGAAGTAATTACATTTCCACTTTTATTACTTTCTTCTATCTTCAATAGAAGAAAGTATTGTAATCGAAATTTTTTTCGACTTCCGGTTTTCGAAGGATTTATACGTTTTAGGGGTCAGAGATCCCAAAAAACATGTTTATAGAAAATGTCTGTTTGTACGTGTCCGTGTGTCCGTATGTCTGTATGACCGTGTGTCTGTATGTCGCCATTGTACCATCGTCAATTGTATAAAGTTATTCATAAAATTAAACCGAATTTTTTTTAAGGTTTGTGGCTATGGCAAGCAAATCCTCCATTAATTTGGAAAAATCCGCCGGTAGGGGGCGCTGTAATAGCGATTTTTGTGCAAGTTTTGTGCATTTTTAATATTGTACCATCGAAAAGTTTATCAAGTTATGCATAGAATTGAACCAAATTTTTTGTGTATGTTTTTAGCCATGGCAAAAAGGTCCTCCATGAATTTAGAAAAATTCCGCTGGAAGGGGGCGCTGTAATAGCGATTTTTGGGCCGTTTTCAATATTGTACCATCGAAAAGTGCATGATGTTATGCACAAAATTGAATCAAATTTTTTGTGTATGCTTTTGACCATGGCAAGAAGGTTCTCCTTGAATATTGAAAATTTCAGCGGAAGGGAACGCTGTAATAGCGATTTTTGTGCAATTTTCAATATTGTACCATCGAAAAGTGTATGAAGTTACGCATAATTCTAATAAAAATACTAATAAAACTAATAAAAATTAATAATTGGTATTTGTAACAACATTTTGAAATATTAAGATACATGAAATAAAAGAAAGTTTTGGGATTGGCATGTGCAACTAGTGTTTTATACCGATTTCATAGTTTTGTCAAAGCCAGTCAAAATGCTCAACTATTTGTGAAATTTAATGAATAAAGTTATGATTTTTTAAATCAGGATTAACACAGTATTGTAACATAAACTAGTTGGATGTGCCAATCCCAAAACTTTCTTCTATCTCATGTCAATATTTCGTTATAATTAGTTTTATTAGTATTTTTATTAGAATTAAGCATAACTTCATACATTTTTCGATGGTACAATATTGAAAATTGTACAAAAATCGCTATCACAGCGGCCCCTTCCGGCGGATTTTTTCCAAATTCAGGGAGGACCTTCTTGCCATAGCCAAAAACATACACAAAAAATTTGGTTCAATTCTATGCATAACTTCATACACTTTTCGATGGTATAATATTCAAAGTACACAAAAATCGTTATTACAGCGCCCCTACCGGCGGATTGTTTCCAAATTCAGGGAGGACATTCTTGCCATGGCCACAAACATACACAAAAAATTTGGTTCAATTCTATGCATAACTTCATACACTTTTCGATGGTACAATATTCAAAATGCACAAAAATCACACAAAAATCGCTATTACAACGCCCCCTACCGGCGGATTTTTTCCAAATTAATAGAAGACCTGCTTGCCATAGCCAAAAACTTTTGGTTCAATTCTATGCATAACTTCATACAATTTTTGACAGTACAATGGCGACATACGGACACACGGACACACAGACATTTTCTATAAACATGTTTTTTAGAATCTCTGACCACTAAAACGTGTAAATCCGTCGAAAACCGAAAGTCGAAAAAAATTTCGATTACAATACTTTCTTCTATTGAAGATAGAAGAAAGTAATAAAACAAGTTGGAAATTGTACGTTAAACGTGGCAGATGATGAGCTTTCTTACTATAATTAGTTTTATAAATATTCAGATCTTGGTGCAATAGCTGTTGCACTTATATACAAAAATGCATCAATACAAAATTTATTACAATTATATACATTAAACTTAGTAATACGGAAATAATATGCCTCCATCTTAAATAGGACGTTATCACCATTGCAACTTACAATCATTACCTATCATGGGATATCATTCAATTAATTACGTATGATAGGATTTAATAGAATGAAGAAAATTTTATTAATATCGTTAAAAGTTTTGATTCGACTTTCATAAAATTTGAAAAGACCCAAAAAAGTTCTGCGGCGATTATGTACATTAAATTTCAAATCATTTGTTTAGGTAGTTTTTGCGCTGTTATATGCGGACGAGATGGACAGACGAACGGAATATACGACGACTGTAGGCGTTACGTATTTATATAGTTACGAACGCACCAAGTAAAAATGAAAATTTGGAATAAGTTACATATTATTATAAATGTAAATCAAAATAAGAAAAATATGTTTTAAAAATGTATATAATCACCTAGGTACATACACTGAGAAAAAAATATACCGCCTTCATCTGGAATGAATAGGCAGTCATTTTCTGTGTCCCTAAACGAGAATTTCCGAGCTATGTGAATAGGGTAAAGAACTAAGCTGAATAGACGAAATTATCTAGAATTTCTAATCTCTTGTTTTCTAGGTGACGAAACGATAAAGAATTGTTTCAATAGCGAGAAATTATCGCTTAATTTCTGGAATGGTTTCATAAACAAGAATTATAGTTACTAAAACTAACCTCTTGTGTTCGCATCTATTTGCAGGTATTTTTAAATAAGTTTGACCACGAGAATATAGGGAAATGTTCTTGAATTCTAGTAGGAGACTCTAGAACTCTCTATCAAAGGGAACTAGAATTTATGAGGATGACATGGAACTATTTTTTCTAGAGCCACAATTTAGATTCTATATGCCAGAACTATATTTTTTTTCTCAGTGTACGTGGTTATCCAGGTTCCACTATACGAATAAGAGAAATAATTAAATTTATGGGCGTTTTTTTTTTTTGTTGTTGTTTTTCTTTTTCATAAAGAAGTGATAGTTTTGGAAAAATAAATAAAAATGTTCAAAGTTGTATGAAAATTAGTCAATAAAAGTAAGATTTCTAAACTCGGATTAATACAGTATTGTAAGTTAAATAAAATTACAATGAAATTTTGAAATAATTAAGTTGCGTAATGTTATAAATGTAAGTAAAACTAAAAAAAAAATTTATAAACAGGAATTTGATCACCTAAAGATATTACCTGATTATCCAAATGCCACTAAATTATTGATTTTTTTCCACCGCACCCAACATGGAACCGTATGTGGCAATCTGAACACTGAATCATTTCTGCTATTTTATTTTTCTTACAAATTAGGTAAAACCAATCATCGCTGTCTAGATTTTTCTTTTTAGAATTTGAATTATTATACTTTTTTTTGCAACAAAAGTTTTCTTTATATTACATTTGTAGTTCTTCCCTTCCATCATTTTCTTACTAATTAAATTACGCCTATTTTTTAAAACTGCATGTTCCAATTGCGTTTGTTCTAGCTTACTTTTTGTCGATTTTTTTTGTCTGTTTTTTTTTTTTTTTTTTTCAAGGTTTACTTTTAATTTCAAGATTTACTTCAAGGTCTTTGGCTTTTTGGGGGGATTTGTAGCTGCGGCCTTCTTGCAGGTCAATTTATTCACAACTTACTCTCTCCTTTTCGTTTCCTATATCTTTAACAGCATTTGCTGTCACGGGTGTTTATTTTCCAGACAGTTTGCCTGTGTCGTTTTCAACATTTTTCAATTACATTTAAAAGTTGTTTAAAAAATACGCTCCATTGAAGAAAAAAATACGCTACGATTGATCAACAGCAAACATTATATATTCAAACAGTGTTGAATTCAGCGCCCATCCCCCGAGCCTTGAAATAACCACTCCTCCCGAAAGGTTTGAGATTTTATGCATTTTAATGACAAAGAAGTGTAATTCCACCCTCAAGAATTGTAAGAAGTCTGCCATCTCAAATATCCTTCAGGAAGAAAAGGTTTGAATTCAACTCTGTAAACCAAATACGCCGTAGGAATAAGGAATTCAAAGTAAATAAATACCAATACAAACAAGATAAAAGAAATTGCGAATGAAATTTATTGCATAAACATGAAAACATATTTTTATGTTTAACCTAAATAGTATACCAAAATAAACCTAGTGTTTAGGCGTAAACTGTATATAAAATTAATTCAGATATATATATATATATATAAAATTGCATGGAGATAGTAATCCATTACAACATATTCAAAAAAAAAATAGTATACAAAGCGTACCTTCCTCGAAATTCATTATTTACTTTTCAAATTTATTATCGCATATCTGGTCCAATTTAAGCAACTTAAATCGACCCAATTATGGCAACTGCGCCATTTATTAAAACAGATAATCTCAAGACTAAGAACAAAAACGAAATCAAACAAATCCGCGTGATAAATATGCTCAATAAACAGATAAATTCATATATGTATATGAAAACATAACAACTGACCTTAGTTTTAAAGTATTCACTTACGTTTAGTAGGAAAAAATTAGATCAAAACAGCTAACTTTAGTTTTTTTTAAATTGTCAGAAAAAGGCAAGTGGTAGGTGGTTGCTTCTTCTAATCATGAGTGACGTCGTTCTGATGAGTAGGATTTCAGTGGTAGATGGTATCTCTTCCTAAAATTAACGGCAAAATGGCAACGGTCCAATTAAAGCGGCGGTCCAAATATGGCGACTCTCCCCTATATGTATAGGATCCATTTCTTAGTTTTGGTAAAGTAAGACGTGACTATGTACGTGCATCGGCCACTACTGACCACACCAAAACATTCCAAGATTTGTGAAGTTTACACAATAAAGTTGTGATTTTTAAAACTGAAATTGACACAGTATTTTAATGTAAGCGGAAAATATCAAAATTTTGGAAGTTACTTGATGCTATAAATAATGTTAATTTAAAAAATCTGTCATTTTTGAAAAGGATTTCGAAAAAAATATTAATTTTAACATAGAGGTTTTTTAACATAATCTATTTTTAATAGGTTTAAATATACAAATTCAATTTTTACATCTCATTTTGCCTAATAGGTCTTGTGTTATGCATAAAAACTATCGTCATTGCAATTTGCAGCAATTGCAAATTAATTTATCATTAGAAGTTCCAAACTTAAATCTTCATAAATCCTAAACATCTTGACCGAATGACTTCTTGTTACGTATCTTAAAAAATAAAAAAAAAAAAAAAAAAAAGTGTTTCCCTTGGCAATTTTACACTTTGGTACAATACGTATATGCTAAGCTGAGACCCCTAAACTTATTTTTTAAACATTAATTAGAAGAGAGAATTATTTCCACTCAAATGACAATTTTTTATTTTTACTGGGGAAATTTGGCGATTAAGATGCATGGTGAGATTTTTTTTTTCTTTGGAGGGGTGGAGGTGGACTGTTTTACTAATTTTATATTGATTAAAAATGTGACAGAGAATTCAAAATTTATTTCTGTTTTTAATGTTGTTTACTGTTACTATTATTAGTCGAGAATTTTAAACGTAAATTAAAAATTATTTCTTAGAAATAAAATGTATGCTTCAATAAACATGTATAATAACAAATGATTTTAATCGTATGAATGATACAATAGCATTACAAAAATACACTGGTGTCCAAAATTAAGGACCAATCACAAAATGCTAATTTTTAAGTAAGCGAATACTCAAAAGGAAATAATGTAATTCAAATAATTACTATCCCTACAGCACTGCTAGTCCATATAGCATCTCATTCATGTCACACATGGTAACAAGTGTCACAGTCACTACGGTGAAACAAAAAATAGGAAATTCCACACGTCTCATTATGAGTCTCAAATTATCACTATTTGTGATTCCACTGAGACGTCAATGTGACTGCTGCTTTGTGACGAGTCACCAGGTGACTTTACAATGTAGGTACATTGTGACTTTCACGTAACTGTCATTTTTAGACTCAATTTCAAAGTAATAATGAACGTTGCATTATGATAAGTCATTAAATAATATCACATTATAGTCACATGGTGACTTTTCACAAAAGAGCACAATGGTGACTTCACAGTAGTCTCTCTGCCACCTGAAAGTCATCACGTGACTTTAATGTGACATTATTTGGTAACTTCTCACAATGCAGCGTTCACGATGACTTTGAAATTGAGTCTGCAGATAACAGTCACATGAGAGTCCCAATGTAACTACATTGTAAAGTCACATGCTGACTCGTCACAAAGCAGCAGTTACAGTGACATCTCAGTGGAGTCACTTATAGTGATCATTTCAGACTCATAATGTGATGTATGGAATTTTCTATATTTTGCTTCACCGTAGTGACTGTGACACTTGTGACCATGTGTGACATAAATGAGATGTTATATGGCCTAGTTGTACTGTAGAGATAGTAATTATTCGAGTTATATTTTTCCTTTTGAGTATTCGCGTACTTGAAAATTAGCATTTTGTGATTGGTCCTTAATTTTGGACATCAGTGTACTTAAGTCGATGTATAATATACATGGTGCTTTCTTTTACCTCAGTAGAATTTTTAGGTTAAAATAATTTTAAAAACATACTGCAAGAAGCTACTAATTAAAACAAAATAGCAGTAAAAGATTTAATTTAAAAAATAGATGATAAGGATAATTTTTGACAAACAACGAAAAGGAATTTCAGCTAAATCAAGTTTTCTTATTTTTGGAAGGTATATTTTCCAAATTCAGCAAAAAACTTTATTTGACAATTTCTATTTATCAAAAAAAAAAAAAAAAAAAAAAAAAAAAAAAAAAAAAAAAAAAAAACAAGGAAAAGAAAGAACCAAAACGATCGCATAAACATTTACTTCAATATAAAAGATGCTATTAAATTATTGATAGAAATGGTTACATGTCTAGAATCCACTTTTTATACCTGTTTTATTGTCGTTTTATGACTTGGCAAATTAAATCGAAAACGTTTAAAGATTTGTGAACGTTATCCAATAAATTTCCAATTCGATGAACTAGAAATAAGCTGCTTCATTGCAATGAAAATAAAATAATGTTGGAAATTTTAAAGAAAGCCATTTTTTAACACTTTTTAACCTAGTTTAAAATTATTTAAGATTTCACTTCTCGGTCTTCCGCCTTTCCGTGCTCAAACTCACCTATATAATGGGATTGTCATGCAATTTATATAGGTTATTGAAATTTACTATGACATGTTCCGTATGTTTGGTAAAATGAAGTGTTTCGAATTTATAGTTCGTTTACAGGGACATTCAAAAGAATTCCGTTATATTATAGTCTATCGAAAAAATTGTCTGCATTATACTTTAATAATGTTCACTATTTTAAACATAGCACTGAATTGCACTACAAGATGTTTATATAATAGATGTTTATGACGATATTGTACATAGCATCCATCAATCATTTACAGGGACGCACAAAATAATTCGATTACAGTACTGTGAATGAACAATAATTTCTGTAAATGCGTTTCCTTTTTATGTTATGTGTTTTAAATTAAACTACGTTCTCGCATATTAATTGGTGTATATAAATCCTTCAGATCATTACAGGGCTGCACAAAAGAATTTGACTTAATTTCTGGTTATTGTCGAAAGTTGGGTGAAAGGGAGTTATCAACTGTGCTATGCGTTTCGTAACTGAACTTAAGCTGAGTTCACGGGTGATCATGCCTGCTTACTCAGACATCACCTTTAACTTTATTATCTTTAAAGCTTTGTTATATTATTCTGAATGTGTTGGAAATATGTTATAATCTACGCTTGACGCATGTCTTTTCGTTCTTATTTATATTTAGAAAGTTGACGTTTAAATAAAAAGTGATTTTGTATAGTTCATCTATAAAATTCCAACATTGCTTAAATATTGGTATGATGCAACTGTTTGCAATAAAATGCAAGTATTGTATAGATTGCAATAAAATGCAAATATTTTAAGGATATGCTTTGCGTTGGGAATATTGGCAATAATACAATACATTAAGGGGACCGTGGAGCTTTTTTTGAGCAAAAATTAAATAATTCGATTACAATACTGCCTATGAACAATAATTGAATGCGTTTCCATTTGTGATAAACGTTCTTAAATTTAACTAATTTTTTGCATATTACTTGGTATTTTAAAATCCTTTAGATCATTACAGGGCTGTATAAAGTAATTCAACTTCAGTTCCGTTTATTGACTGAAATTCCTCATGGGGAATCATCAACAATGCTTTGCGTTTCCTAACTGAACTTAAGCTGAGTTACCGAGACGGTCAATCATCTTTAACTTTATTAAATTTTGAAGTTTTTTTTACATTACTCTCAATGTGTTGGAAAGGGTTTCATAATCTATGCTTGACGCATGGTTTTTCGTTCTAATTTATATTAGGAAAGTTTCAGATTATTATTTTTTTTTTTATGAGTGAATTTTTATAGTGCATCCACTGAAATTCCAAAACTGCTTAAATATTTGTTTTATAATAGAAGTGTTCGCAATGTTGATCAAATTTTGGTTTCCCATTGGGACAATTGGCAATGATATATCTAAATATTCCTTGCTTATATTGATTTTATAGTGACAAAATGTTAATATCGAATGTGAGGAAAATGTCCCATGCCAAATATTGCTAAGTTATTTGGCGAAATATTGCCATCAGTAAACTAAACCTGTGGCTGTAGGATCCATGAAGGATGAGAGCCTACAATGACTATTCCTCTTTGCTAGACCTTGGACCCCGAGATGTTATGCAGCATAAGTCGTAGTCAGCCGGTCAGTCTAACAAGGTTTCATGCTATTTATTTCATATATTTATGGTTGTATTCATTTTATCGACCTCGATTTGATGGCGGGTTGAGTGAACCTTTCCCACCCGTGTGTCGAACTCTCGGCCTGCAGTGTAGCAGATAGACGTGCTGACCACTACACCACTGGGCTCCACTGGCATTACTGCCAATGCAAATTATTTATACCTGTTTTATTGTCAATTTATAATTCGATAAATTAAATTGGGAATATTCAAAGATTTGGGAAGATTATTTGATAAATTTAAAATTCGAAGAACTAAAGTTAAATTTACTAGGAAGTTTCAAAATATGCATTAAAATGCCGGATATAAGTTTTCATTAACATGAAAGAAAATGCCAGGAGTAATTGACTGACTTCGTAAAACATTTTTTCGTACCTTAAATTTACTTTTTGACTAATTTATTTTTTACTTAAATTTAATGAAATTAACAATTTTTAATAATAATAAAAAAAATGCGTATAACAAAATTAACATGTACTATTAATACAATGGCCCATAACATCAAATTAAATAATTATTGTTATGCAACCAATCTTCCTTTTAACCTCTAACGTAAAGCGAAGTGAAGAGAGCCGTCTCCCCAACGGTAAGTGAATCGAACTGAAGAGGGGAGACCGGCAGAGTTGTGGTGGTGTTCGTCGTATGCCTAGGATGCGGGAAGGAATCCGAGGTAATATTGATTTGGTTTTGAGGAATAATATGGGTAGTTTTGGTGGAGCATTGTTATTGATAAATGGTAGTCAAAGTGTATATATTTTTAGGCAAGTGTAAATATTCTGTAAACAGGATTTTGTGTTTAATAAACTTTTAATATTAAACTTCTGGTGCCATCCTTGGTTATACTGACATCACAATTATCTTGGCTGTAATTTGTGCATAGCTGAGAATTCAACACAAAAGATGTTTCTGTTTAATGATGTATTTATTGCAGGTTCTTACAATAAAATACAATAAAATGCAATACTTCTAATCCATGGTACTAAGCACATGGTTAAAATAATGGGAGGTCCGAACATTGTATTTTTTATCTACAAAAATATAATAAATTTGTTAAACATCTTTAGCCCTTTGCACTCGTATGTCCAGTCTGACTGCACATCATCTTTTTCTGAAAAATTTGTTTTTGGCACCATTAATACAGGAAAACAAAATTTGCCTTATTTAATTAAGGCATTTTTGAAATTGTGTACTTGAAGAAAACTTCTTTTAAAAAAGTGGTGTCGACCGATTAAAATTTGTGTCAGAGATGCCCGAGTCGGAAGGGTTAATAAGAAACGTAATACTCAAACTTTGCAATTACAATTTTAGTCTTTAATTTCATTTAGTTTCATAACTGAGGTCAGAGTTTGTTTATTTCTGTCTGTTAATGTTGAATGTGAGGTCGTTTCCTTGAGTTTCATATCTGAAATCTTTTTCACAACTTAACCCCCTGAGTGTCTGAGGGTTTTCCTGCATTTTCATAAAAATATTCGCAAAAATAAAATAAAATAAAATTTTCTTTTACTCTTTTTTACTAAAATACACTGCTAATACCTTTATTTTACGTGTATCGTAAAATACAATTCTGTTGAAAAAAATTTTGTCTACAGCGGATTTAAATTGATTTTGGGAACACATAAAAATTATGTCAAACGACTTAGAGGTAGCAGTTTGATCAAATATATTCTATAACATCAGCAAATAAATAAATAGAATACTAAATTCATCTTTAAAAAGTTAAACTTAAAATTATGCTATGTGCAAATTACTTAAAAGATGAACAAATATTTAAAAAGGTGTTAAATTACTTTAATATCCTTAGTATTTTCAACTATATACATAGCCTTCGTCAGAGAATACAAAAATACAACCGTCTTATTTTCAAATTTCATGTAGATAGTGTCGAAAGTAGTGAAAGTGGAAGTCAATTTTTTCCCCCAATGTTTTCCGGATCTAAAAATTGACTTTCACTTCTTTCACTCCTTTCGACACCAACTACGTGAAATTTGAAAATAAGACGCTTGTATTTTTGTATTCTCTAACAAAGGCTATGTGTATAGTTGAAACTTGAAAGTGCTAAGGATATTAAAGTATTTTAACACCTTTTTAAATATTTTTTCATCTTTTAAGTAATTTGCACATAGTGTAATTTTAAGTTTATCTTCTTTAATTTTTAATATAACTTTTAATAAATATGTTTCTTTCGATATTTTATATTTTTCATTCCATTACACAACAGAATTAATGCCTTCGCAACATCTTAATTCAACAAGTAATATTCAACATGTATTCGAAATGGATGCATGAAAAGGCATATTAATTACCTCGTGTTATTCTTTCTCCCTACAAATAAAAAAAATGATACTAATATTATTACCTATGATATAAATCTCAAATAAAACAATCTTAATAATATTCATTTCCCTATGAGAAAGGAAAATTCACGGACATTTCAGGATAGTAATCATATTTTTGTTGTAATGAAAACATTTCTCTTCAATCCTTCTTCGCGTATTTCCCTTTAGGATTACTCGTAATAAAGGGACTTATCTAAAAGCAAAAACAAAATCATATCTCATTCAGGTCATACTAATGCGATACATTCTTTTCAGGATATACGCCTGTGATAGGCAATATATGTTCTTAAAATCGATTCCTAAGAGAAAGTTGCCTTTTATTTCGTGATAACCATTTTTTTCTTTGCGATTTATCTATGTATAAAACATAAATGGCATCATATGAAAAAAAAGCTTTTAAAAATAATTGTTTTAAAACTCATTGTTAGATGTAATTACTTCATAATAAACAAGAAAGAAAAATCATGCGTTAAGCATAGATAATGAAACACTTTCCAACACTTACTGAATGCTTTAACAAAACTTCGTTATTTAGGGAAATACGGTAAATAAGATAACTAATTAAATATTTTAGAAAACGCATAAAACATTTTAAAAAGCGATTTCAACAGTTACCGTTCATAGCCAATAGAACCTTTACTACACTTTGCTATTTAGCTAAAATTTAATTTAAACTAAAACACTCTTAAAACTATTGAAATCATATTTCCAGATATTATCATCATAAACGGATATGTATCCAATTCTTTGCGTGACCCCGTACATAATTTTATGTATATTCTACAAACATTTCTTAGTAAACTAAATGCAGTTCAGCGTAAAAATTCATAACTCCTTTTAAAAACCACCTTTAAGCACAATTTACGCTCATACTCAGTAACCCTTATGAATTCTTTTATGTAACCCTGTATATAAAGTATAGCATTTATACACACCGTATAGTATGCATAAATATAGTGACGCATAAAAGCGCATATCATAATTAAAAAATGCATTTCCAGCAATCATCGCTTATGTACAGTTCTTCGGACACAATATAGCATCTGAAATATTTTGTAAATGTTATGCTTTTCTTATTATGCATGAAATAACTTATAGTGAACTTCAGTGGCATATATCAATTTCATTATATATGAAATAGTTTAACATAATTAAAATACGCTGCAAACAATTCCACTCCTATATCATTATATAACGAAATTCTTTTGTATGACCCTGTAAATTAATAACAACTGTTATTTGCACCGAATATTCTACAGAATGCATATTTTAGTGCAATTCATAAATGCATGTGAATTTTGTTATGTTTGGATGCGTGTAACATCATTAACAGTCATTTGAAACGATTTTTTCCCATTGACCATAATGTAACTGAATACTTTTGACTCTTCCTGTAAATGAACTAAACATGCTACAAACTTCATTTGAAATAGAGATCGTGCTATAGCGAACCTTAATAACATCCAAAAATTTCAGGTCAATCCCAGTATATTTACGAGAATTAAAGCGCGGACAGACGGACAGAAGGCCAAACAAACCGAAATGATAAACAATTTCAACTTTGTTGGAAAGTGTTAATAAAAATAAACATTTTCAAGTCCAGAAGAAAAGCTTTTTATTTTTATTAATTATAATATATTGAAGAAATTTATATATTGTATTCAAGTGAACTAAAAGAGATTTAAAAACAATCTGAAATAAAAATTAAGAAAAAAGTTTCATGTAAAGTTTTTTTTTTTTTTTTTTTAATTTGTTGTAAGAAAGTAATTACAAAAAATTATTTTTATTTAAATTTAAAATTATTTTTTTAGTTATTTTTAGGAAGTTTTTCCAGAATATCTGATACAGGATATCTTCATATTTATTAGGTCAGCCCGAACAAATAACTACTCTGTTAAAATTTCTGTAAAATGACGGAAAATAGATATTCTAGATAAATTTCACTTGTTTCAGTTTAAATGATTTCAATCAAAATTCTAAATGATATTATATAATATAAATTTACGCATTTTTATAAACTGTCGAAAAACCGAATGCTTGTATGAAATATTGTGTGCAAAGGAAGAAATGAAGGGTAGTTATTTATTTACGTATTTATTTATTTATTTTTGTTCAAAATTACAGCTGTAGAGAAGCTGCTTTCGATCCATTGCGTGAACTTGTAACAATGATATTCCCACTTCTGAGATAATGTGTTCTGGTATAATTCGCAAACAGTGTATACATTTGTAGGATCTTTAGTACTTTTAAAGATTTAAATTTGCAACTTGTACTTTATTTTACAAAGACATATCTATGCTTTTTAAAAGAATTCACTATAAATTTATATAAGCGTAATATTTATTTTATTTTATTTTAGTAAATCCCGATTCGATTACAGAATCACTCAGAGAGAATAATAACGAAAGCTTAACTTTATAAAAGAAAAAGACTATTGATAAAAAATTGAAACTAGATAAAAACTGACATTTGAAGTTAAAAATTCAGTAAGAACATTATTTTGAGGCGGTGGGGGAGAGTAAAAAGGCAATTAACATGGAAATTGTATATGTGAAGATAACTTCCTTTACAATTACCAGTAGTTTCTCCGTTATTTCAGATAGTTTTTAACAGCATAATATCTTTGATTTTTTTAAAAATAAATTGTTGAATTATGATTCTTTAAATGCATTTTTGAACTTACAAAAAAAAAATTAATCTGCTGTAAGCAATACAAATGAATTGATTATAAATGATGTATGAAAACTCCACCCTGCAAACTTTATTAAAATAGAAATTACATTTATTTCCGCTAAGGTGCAACCAAACATTTCCTAGAATATTATATTACGAAAGTTACAATTATCCGATATTATTTTCATATTACATTTATCTATGTGCTAATATAGCGATATCACTACATTATTGCCAAGCTTTTATATTTTAATCCGTTATGAATGGGTGAGCATAGATCAATTTTATTCTATAAATATATTATATCAGTGATCTCAGAGGACATTTTTGGATTGTTGTTAACTCAAAAATGTAACTGTTATACAGTTCGGAAAATGAATTCAACTTATTAGTTCAATGTTTAAAGTTAAAGTCTTGCATTAACATTAAATTTGTTATCATCTATATGAAGACGCGAGTTTCAAAACTCGCCTTATCCAGAAAATCTAATTTTAGGAAATCGGGAAAAACTCCCGACTGCTTTCTAGCGTCAAAAGAACAACAGAGAAGCGTTGTTTCAATTCTTCATAATTATCGTCTGCGGATAAAAGCGATCGAGAAATAATAATAAAACATTTTTTTCGTTTCACCACTCTAGGTTCAAGCTTAAACAAAAGTGATCCCATTCTCAATTGCCAAAAAATAAAAATTCATCTACTTTTACTTATATTATAACAGGAAGTAATTGGTCAGCGTAGTAAAAATATTTTGATGAAGCCATTTAGAAAATTCCAATGTATACGCGCACTATTACTTTATGTTTTTAAGTTTTAATTTGTAGCATTTGGGCATAATTTTTTTAAACTATAAGGATGCAACAAACTGGAGCTCTTCTGTATAATCAGAACCATTTTAATGTGTATTTATTAATTTAATAAGTAACAATATTTTGGTATATATTTCCACACACACTGTCAAAATAATCTATATATAATGAATGAATGATAAAACATTTAGCTTTCTCCCGGTCCAAAACTGTTATTTGCTACTATGTATGAATAATGTTTATAACCTTAATATTCCAGATATTATTTAAAGGAAAATTACAATTAGTTCCATTAGGCTACGTACGTATTTCCAACATGTCCTAAAGTACGTTATTATGTCGATAACAATTAATAAATGCTATTTCATATCAAATTCACATACGCGCTATTAAAGAAATATCATTATATTATTGCCATGCTTTTAGACTTTAATCCGTTATAAATGAGCACACGTATGTCCATTATTCTATAAATGTTTTATTTCGTAGATATATATGTTATTTTCACGGTTGTTAAAACTTGAATGCGGCTGTAAAATGGTTCGGTAAATAAATGCAATTACCTAATTCTATTATGCCAGAAACTAGCCTTGCATTAGCATTAAATTACATATTATCTAATTACACAGTGTTTTCTGACTTACAGTGTTATTAAATGTGATTGGAAATCGTCGTTTGCTTATTTTAGTATTTAAATAAAACATGTGGTGAAATAATATTTTTTTAATGCAATTACATAATGATACACATGATATTTTTTTACTGATGATATTTATTTTTGATAAGATTACGCATTGGCAGTATCAAAACAGACAAAACACTAATTTTTTATACACATGATGGCTACCAAATGCTATTGCAAATATTGAGCCATTTATTTTACATATAGAAAATATAAAATGGTAAATACACCAATATGATGAACATCAGAAGTGAACGTTTAGCTTGAAACGATTTTATTCGAATCGATTGCAATCTAATCTATTTCTTCCATCTTTATAAACTTTTTAAAATTTGCGCATCAGTATCGCCTTGAACGTTTCTTTTGCGATAAAGAAGAAAGCCCAGGCATTTGCTTATGATAACTTACATAGTTCTAAGGCTCGTGTCGTTTTCTGCAGTTATTTTATGTGAAAAAAATATGGATATCTTCGGATCTGTTCACGAATTCTTTGATGAGATTTTTTGCACGAACTGAGTATCAACGACCTTACCTAGGTAATTCTTTACAAGATACCTAGACAACAAGATACCTACAAGATTACAAGATACCTACTTTTACAGATAATAGTATCCTGTAATCGATTTATAATTCTATACATAAATGTCATATTTAACCCAGGTATTTTAAATGCTAAAAAATATTACTTTCGGATAATACACGATCAAAGAGTGCTTTAATTATCATCTTTTAGGCTTCCATTTTTACACTAACTCTTAGGTAATTCTTTGGAGAATTCATATTGAATTCATATCATTCTAAGGTAATTCATACTGAGACATAGCCGACACGCTCAGGGAAAGCTTTCACGTCTCGCGATTTTGTAGATCATTGAAACGAAGGGAAGAGCGCATGTTGACTCCGCGTAGTTTTTCTGACGCAGGTTCTGCTTGTACTTGGAACGCAGTTTCGAGGGCCAGTCTGACACGTTTTGCTTTTGTGGAACAAATTGGCGACCTGTTAATATCAAGCAAGATCTTTTAAATAATTCTATTAAATATATCAAATTTGTGTGATTAATTACTTCAAATTATGTAATTCATAATTTGTGAATCCTAATTATTTGTAATATTCTAATTTCTTGTTATTATGTATCTTTATTCTAAACTTCCACTTTTTCCTTTTTTTTTAACATTCGTATTTTGTTATGTAAATTCTTGAAAAAATGAATGGCGTAAGATTTATTTTAATTAGCAGTTTTAATTTTGCTTTTGTAGAGATGTTCTCTTTCATGATGAATTATTGTAAATTAGAAAAAAATTATATCACAACTTCCTAAATAATCCGGAATCTCTTAAATTTATTATTATAAGTTTGAAATTTGTACAACATGAACATGTATACATATATCCAATAGTCTCCGTTTAGTTCTGAGGTTAAAAAACTCAGACTGCTTAGGAATAGCTTACAGAACCATCGTATTGAAATTTTACGCTTATATTTTATGTTTTGATTAAGTTTTAGATTTTTCTGAAACAAGTATAGCATATTCATGAATTTTTTTCTCTATTTTAATACACCATCATTTTTTTTTTTTTTTGTCTTTCTACATATTTTACAATATATTTTTACTTAGACTTTTAAAACTAATTTTACCCGTGTCCCATGACACCTTTTTAAAGTTTTAATTTATGTTTATTTTGTTCGTAGTTTTTGAATGTTTGTAGCATTAAAAAAGTCTTCAATGTATTAAAAATAATTAGTAATTGTTTTAATCTAAAAATTACAAATAAAAAACATAAATAGAAATCTTTTAAAAAGTGTCATTTGACACCGGTAGAAATAGTGCTAATAACTTTTTATTATTATTAATTTTTTTTTTACTGAAATGGCATTTTATACATTTAATTACATAATTTATATCTGAAATCACTTTTACTTATTTGTTTGTTATCCTTTTTCTTCTGCGTTCTTCATTCTTTCCGGCTTCTAATTATATGCATATTAAACTGAGCATACAGAAAAAAGATACTAATTTTAAACTTAATAATACAATAATTGAAAAAATTAAACGATGGAATAAGTAGCATGTAAGACAGCTTCAAACTGCATATCTTTTTTTCTCTTTTCAAAAGCTAAATTAAATAAACTTTTAAATTCTCACTGAACTTTGGACTTGATTTACATGTCAATTTGAGCATTTAATTCAAGTTAAGACATCACAGTTCCATCTATTGAAGATGAATTGAAAATTATTTTTTAGATACTACTTTACAAAATATATGACCTACCTTATATCATTTATTCTATCTTTACACATTATATGATAAGGAATTATTTAATTTTCAAAGTCGGGTATCATTTTGGGAGCAACTTTTAGAAGTACATCCACCTCCCGACATACGTAAGTTATGCGTTCCGTAAACTTTTGCGTAAGTCGAATTTGTAAATTCCTTAGGTAAAATTTCGTCAGAAACTGCAATATTACATATATATAAAATATAGTCGAACCTTGCTATAATGAACACTCGGATGTAGTGAACTTTTTTAGTGGTCCCGTCCGAACTCCCATTTAACTAACGTTATTTTATACGCTTATAGTGGACAGCTGAGAATTTGGTAAGTCGTTTATAGTGGACACAAATTTTGTTTCCCCAGATTTTTTTTTCAGTCCTCCAACTTTAAACTTGCTCTAATTGCGACTGCAAATGATGGCATTCCTTCACACCGCGTCAAATTTCACTCGTTCACACTCATCGCCTTAAACTAGGGCGAACAAGTTGTCAAACAGCACACGCCTCTTCTTATCCCTCTACCTCCAAACCTCTCTTCTTTGCCCCTCCCTAATTCTAGATATAAACGTCTGGTGTTTACTTGCTAACTCCTTCCTCTGCCCCTCGGTATAATCAATACAGTCCAAGAATGTCCCCGTTTTACAGTGACTTTCATCATTATTCTTATGATTGATTTGAGATAAGAAGACGTTTTTTCAAGAGCAGCTAAAATTTCGTGAAAATGGCGAATTCTGTAAAAAGGAAAGCATTTTCGATTGCGGATAAGATTAAAATCATTAAATGTATTGAAGATGGAACCAGTGAATCGGCACTGTAAAAGGAATTTTCCTTGTCTCAAAATCTAGTTTCATACATATGGAAAAATCGCAGTGCCACTCTTGCTGCACAAGAAAAAAATTTGGATTTTTCGAAGAAACTAGTGGGGCTGAAAGGGAAAACGTGGAAGAAACTCTGCTAAAATAGTTCACCATTCAGCGGGATAGAAATCTTCCTGTGACTGGATCGATACTTCAAATTACAGCGAATTAGTTTGCGGAAAGATTCGGAGAAAACGGTTTTGTGTGTCCTGACGGATAGCTGGATAGGTTAAAAAAAAAAAAAAAAAAAAAAAAAAAAAAAGGGAACAATATTTTTTGTGGAAAGATTGTTGGTGAAGCAGCAAGTGCTTGGGCATCGGATGTGTAAAAATGGAATGCTCAAATGTGGGCGGATGCAATCCAGTATTATGCAGAGAAGGATATCTTTAATGGTAACGAAGCTGGATTGTTTTACAGAATAACTCTCGATCAGACGTTAAAATTTTAAAAAATAAGAAAAAAGGGCACTAGCGGGAATCTATGAGAATAACTGTTCTTGTATGTGCAAATATGAACTGCTCAGAAAAGCAAAAACTAAGCGTCGTAGTTAAACCCCAAAAGCCGAGGTGTTCTAAATTTAAAAAAAAAAAAAAAAAACTGCTCGTAAACTTCAAAGTCAATCAAAAATTCTGGATGACTACCAATTTTTTTGAAGAAAAACTTCGACAATGGGACAATGATTTGTTGAAACAAAAACGTAAAATTGTTCTTCTTGTCGCCAATTTCACAGCTTATGCCCACTTAGAAAATATGAAGAGCATTAATCTCGTTTTATTCCTTCAAATATGACTTCTGTGCTGCAGCCCATGGACCAGGGCATTGTCCGTAGCCTGAAGTCCCACTATAGGAAACAGCTAATGATGCGTGTTTTAGAGAACTACGAAGAGAACAACACGGAATACAACATCTCTCTTTTGGAAGCAATTTTTCTGTTGGTAAAGTTATGGAGACAGGTGACATCAGCAACAATCCGCAGCTGTTACCGAAGCGCAGGTGTTTTGAAGGATGTGTTGTTGGGTTGTTGGAAGGAAAAGATGCCAACGTGGAGGATGAAGACGACGAAGAAAACTTACCAATAGCTCTGTGAATGGTAAAGCATAGTGTGAACATTTTTCCAAGGGACGTTAGTGACTAGTGAGCACTCGAATCTTGCGATGATGAAGTGTACATTTCTGGCACCGTGATGATGGATACCCTTGTACCTTGGGGGATGTACCTTGATGCATGATCTGGTACCTTGATGCATACAGATGATGGCATTGTATCTGAAGTTAAACAAAAGAACGATGCCGAAGAAGATTTAGAAGACGTTGTGGAAGAAGAACTTGAAATTTCGGTTCTTTCTATCTCGGAAGTGAAATCATCAGCGAATAATCTGAACAATTTTTTTCTACAGAAAATGTGAACCAGAAAATATTCAATTCTTTACTAATTGTTCCTAAGAAAATTGATTAACTCTACATAAAATTGAATTGCATTCAATCAAAAATCCCTAATATCTTCCACAGAAGGAAAAAAAAAAAAAAAAAAAAAAAAGAAATAGTAAGCAACTATTTTTTTTAAATATTTGATTTATTATTTAATTAGTTAATAATTTATAAGCAAATTACGTATTATTGCAATCATTATTTTAATAATACTATATCATATACTAAAAAATATTTTTTCCAAAGAATTTGGATATAGTGGACCATCGGTTATAGTGGACATATTGCTGGGTCCGCAGACGGTTCACTATAACGGGGTTCGAGTGTATATACATTATTTACACAGTATTATTTTATAAATAAAGTAGCATGCAGCAGTATTTACTTGGATATAAATTATAAAAGTATGAAAAAAATATAAAAACAAACTGAAGGAACAATTTTCAAATAAAAAGTATCTTGTGGAAAATGGGATTTATAAATTTAACATTGATGAATTAATTTATATCAATTTTGAATCTACATCAAACGAATAGCTGTGAAGCTGGAAGAAAAAATGCACTCGTTCCTCTTCACCGAATCTTTAAAATTAGGTTTCGTTATGGTATGAATTTAGCTAACAAAATTGTAACGGTTAAACAGAGATTTTTTTGATTCATTTAATCCGATTTTTTTTTTTTTTTTAAGATCTGATTGTATATACCAATAAAAATATAACTACCGTATATACTCGCGTATAAGTCGAGGAATTTCTGACAATTTTTGGTAAGCAAATTTCGGGGGTCGACTTATACTCGAGTCAGTTAAAAAAGAAAAAAAAAAAAAACTTCGAATACTGCAAAAATATAGCATTTTATGTGTATGAATAGAAAAATAATATATAAAATATACAAATAATAATAATTTATCATTAAAAAAAATTTCAATGATTTGTTTTTGTTAACTTACTACCTTTTTGCATTGGCAAGGGAAATCTTTGGTTTGATTTTGTGCAAAATTGAAGCAAAAAGTTAGGGGGTCGACTTATACGCGGCTTTTTGATTTTTTCCAGAATTTGCATTCGAAAGTTAGGGGGTCGACTTATACGCGAGTCGACTTATATGCGAGTATATACGGTATATCTATTTTAGAAATTGGATGATTGCACCATGAAATATATAAAAATATTGTATTTAAAATAAAATACGCTTTGCTAAATGGTACACATTAAAATATACATAAAAATATCAACGTTTCGTTTCGTCTCTGTGAACGTCTTCAGGATGACACACAAGTTTACATATCACATACAAGTCTAAAAGCTTTTCAAGAATGGAGGCAAACATCTCAGAGTCACTGACGACTTTGTCCAGAGGGCGCACCAAACGTCACAAAGTTGCCAAGGCAACAAAAAGACAACAAAAAGGAGAAAACCAAACCAGCTATGGAAGAGGGGGGGGGGGGGGATGGAACTGACTCAAAAACTGTTTATAACATATTGTGCCAAATTTTATGATAGTTGTAGGATAAATTATCGTTACAGGTGTGCTGTCCAAGCTTAATAATCCTAATGGATTCTAAAATTTTGTTTAGGTATGGATTCTTGCATGGAATAATGATTCTTGCTTTTTCAAAGATAACTCTGCTCCCCTCATTAGCAAAACAAAATCTTGCGAGAGCTGTATTAAGTTTAGATTGTGAAATATCCCGCTTGTGCTCTTTCAACCTTTCTGAAAATTTTATCTTTGTTTCGCCGATATACACTAATCTTTCTTTATTTGGGAGGGTAATCGGAATTTCATAAACCCCAGCTTTTTGATTATTCAAGACTTTATCAATATTATTATTAACAATTTGAATCAGATATAAGGGGGGAGCCACTAATTTGATATTGAATGATTGAAGGATCTGCTTTAATTTTTCGTATAAAATGGGGACATAATGTATACATCTGTACTTGATAGGTAAAGTATTAACAAACAGCTGGCCTGACTGAGGGGGGGGGGGGGTGGTATTAAACTGTGAAATAATCCGGTCAATCTGGAAGCTTTTATAACCATGATCTACTGCAATTTTTTTAATGAAATCGATTTTAGTCTGAAGCTGACTATCTGAACAAATATTGTAGGCTCTTCTGATAAAGGACTGAAACGCAGCAATCTTATATTTAAAAGGCAAATTCGCACAGGAAGGTATAACTGTATTCTCTTTCAAAGTTTTTCTGTAAACTGAAAAGGTAAAATGCATATTGCTCCGGTTAATCTGAACGTCAAGAAAAGGCAAACTCTCATCTTGTTCGGTTTCAAGGGTAAATTTGATGCTATTACTCAACTTATTGACCTCATGAAGAAAAAGAAATCATGAAGAATCCTGAAGACGTTCGCAGAAGCGAAACGAAACGTTGTTATTTTAATGTGTACCATTTAGCAAAGTGTATTTTATTTTAAATACAATATTTTTATAGCTATATCTAATATATAAAACTATATTATTGTTGTGGATTTTATCTGCATTTATTTATAAAACAATTATCAAAATATGCAAATGCGAATCAAACGCACTAGTATATTCATAAATGTAATTTTCGAGATTTCTTATGTAAATGGGAATTTACGTAAGTCGAGTATTACGTAAGTCGAGGGATGCCTGTATAGATATTTAACGTAATAAATTAAAAACGGTGTCTCACACCTTTTAAAATCAATAAATGAAAATGCAAAAACTAATGCTAATTCGACTCCTTTATTTAATTCAACTTGGTTCTTGTATGTAAAGATGGAATTTTCCACTCGATTTTTTTCCCAATTCCTGGTAGGCTAGAATTATTAAGAATGTGTACAGTCGTGGACAAAAAAAAAGTAAACACCCCTACTACAGCTCATATTCAAAGTTTTAGAATAATTACTTTTTTTCCTTACAAATTGAAAATATCGTTTGGTAATTAAATGTCTTATAATGTAATTATGCAAACGATATTTTTATTAAGAATTTATTGTTGATTAAACGTATTAATTATCTTAAAATTAATATCATTAAATCTATCAAAAAAATTGTAAGTTGCAATTAAATTTTTTTTTTCGAATATTAATTTCATAATTCATATTATAAAATTTTTTTAATTACAAATTTAATGTATTTATGTTTGTGTGTTTTACTATTATAATTAAACAAAAAATGTTCACACTAGGATTTTAATTTCAGGAGATATTAATAAAAGTATGAAAATGTAAATTAACATTAGAAACTTTAAGGCCAAAGTCAGACGGACGTCTTTTTGCACGCTTTTTTACTTACGTATTATCCCTTCACAATGCTAGCGGCGTTGTGTAGGGATAATACGTAAGTAAAAATGCCTACAAAAAGACGTCCGTCTGACATTAGACTTAATTTCAATATTTATAATTCAGAAACTTATTATCCAAATGACATGAAATTTCGTTTCTAGGCACAGTTTGAATTGAAGATTTAAAATATCGAGTCAAAATTGGGTGTTGACATTGAAAAAAACAAAGTTTGGTCTGGTTTTGATTTGTAGGTGGCCCCCCTAAGCAAATTTTATATACATCATTTAAAAGTGGACTTTATTTCCAATCGTTTGGCACCTGTAATTTTTTCCGATTATAATTAGTTAGAGAGTTAATAGGGGGTGTTTACCTTTTTTTCCACGGCTGTACGCATGTGCGTTTGGCAAAACGATATTTTAACATTTTTAGAGTTTAATTATAAATTAATAACTTAATTTTAAGGCTTTTTTCCATTACTCATCCAGAGGTGATAAATAGCGAAAAAATGTTTATGGTTATAATTGCATAAAAAATGCAACAATAAAGAATTTAATTTTGCCCCAAACCACGTTTGTAAAAATTTGTCTACTAACTGTGAAGCTACAACACCAAAAAAATATTTTAAATACATAAAAGTAGAGAAAATAGAAAATAAAAAGTGTTATATATATATATTTCTTAAAAATACGCTGCTAACACTTTCACGCCGGCGTGCATCACCGGTGGGTCACGCTTGAGTGTCCCATCAGGCGGCGTGCATCACCGCTGGGTCACGCTTGACTGTCGCATCGGGCGGCGTGCATCACCGGTGGGTCGCACTCTATTGTTCCATTGAAGGCGTGTACTACAGGTGGGTCACACTTGAATATTCGAAAATTGAGTAATAAAAACAATTCAGCATTATAAATTTAATACATTCACGACGGGAAACGAGAATTGTCGTTTTCATTCCAAAAATATCATTGACTAAGGGCGTGGCTTCTACCTTACAGAAATACATTTACATCATGTTGTGCATATTTCTTTAGATTGACAGACATTTTATATTAAATTCGTACATATGTAGTCAATAAAATCATGTCTCTAAGTAATTTGCTTACTCCTTACAAATTTTCAGATATTCACAATCAACTCTGCTTGTTATATTCGAGTTCAATTCAATAAATATGAGAGCATTACATACAATATCTGAATAAGCAACAGTACCGCGCCGCCAGATGAAGCGAAATATGAATTCAAGCGCCGTCTCACAGCGAAAAACATGTATATCGGCGCCGGCGTGAACGTGTTAATCAATAATACGTTTCATATTAATTAATTTATTTATATATACATTTAGAAATGAATTTAGAAATGAATTTAGAAATCCTTAAAAGATACTTTAAATAATGCTATTTTCTTTCCAATTTCCGTAGTCGGAGTTGGCAATTCCAAAACTTTCTTCTATCTCATACATGTTAATACTTCCTGAAAAATTCAGCATATCAGTTCTTAGCGGTTAGGTGATCTACACCAAAATCTAATCATCAACAACTTATGTCAACTTCTAACTGAATCTGAAGTTCGATGAAAATCCGTGCGTTTTATTTTTGAGATAGAGCTATTGCGGAAATCGTAAGAATTTCTGCATAATAGAGTCACCTTTAGGTCAATTTACACCAAAAACTATTTAGGACCAATTTATACCAAGGACTAACTAAATTTGAAGCTTGATGAAAATTTATGAATTAGTTATTGAGATACAGCTATTGCGGAAATCGTGAAAAATGCAGCTTAGCTGCGCCACCTGTTGGGAGATTTACACGAAAAATCAAACAGCACTAATTTCTATCAGGGACTACTTGAATTTGAAATTTGATGAAAACTTGTGCATTAGTTCTTGAGCTACAGCTATTTCGATAATCATAAATAATGTAACATAGCAACGCCGCCTGGTAGGCGATTTTCACTAAAAAGTAATGAGCACCAATATATATCAAGGACTAACATAATCTAACGTTTTATGAAAATCCAAGCATTAGTTCTTGAGATATAGCTATTGTGGAAATCGTGAAAATGAGCGTAGCAGCGCCACCTGTTGGGCGATTTACGCCAAAAAGTAATCAGAACAAGTTTAATCAAGGTCTAACTGAATCTAAAGTTTTGTAAAATTCATTCATTGACTCTTGAGATAGAGCGCCCACAAAATTTTGTCACATACAGACTCACAGAGTGACAGAGTGACAGACAGATCCACAGAAAGACATTTTCTAAAAACTATCGAATCGTGTTCAGGACCTTCTAAAACGTATAAATCCATCGAAAACCGGAAGTATGAATTTTTTATAAATCCAATACTTTCTTCTTGTAAAAATAGAAGAAAGTAAAAATGAAACATAACACTTTTTCTTTAACAAATTCGCTACATTGCTACCAAAATTATATAAATCGATTACTACCAAGCGTAACAAAAAATCTCCCACGTCAAATCAATGTATGAAAATGTTTTGAAAAAGTCATGAATTAGACGAGATTTTCAAAATAAACATTAAATGCTTATTTTGCTGTATTTTAAAAATAATTATTCTGGCTTCCATACTTTTTACTTTCTTCTATCTTTACAAGAAGAAAGTATTGGATTTTTGAAAAAGTTCGACTTCCAGTTTTCGATGGATTTATACGTTTTAGAAAGTCCTGAACACGATTTGATGATTTTTAGAGAATGTCTGTCTGTGAGCCTGTCTGTCACATTGTCGCTCTTCTGAGCCGATATGTGAAAAAATATTTGTAGGCTCTCTATCTCAAGATCTAATCGACGGAATTTCACAAAATTTTAGATTCAGTTAGACCTTGATATAAACTGGCGTTGATTACTTTTTACTCTAAATCGCCTCAAAAATGGCGCTGCTATGCTGCATTTGTAATGATTTCCGCAATAGTTATATCTCAAGAACTGCTGCACAGATTTTTATAAAACTTCAGATTCAGTTGGTCCTTGATATAATTGGTGCTGAGTACTTTTTAGTAAAATTCGCCCAACAGGTGGCGCTACTACTCTGCATTATTCATGGTTATCGCAATAGCTCTAACTCACGAACTAATGCACGAATTTTCATCAAACTTCCGATTCAGTTAGTCCCTGATATAAATTAGTGCTGTTTAGTGTTTGGTGTAAGTGGCACTGCTATGCTACATTTTTCATGATTTCCGCAGTACTGTATCTCAAAAATTAATGTATGAATTTTCATCAAGCTTCACATTTAGTTAGTCCCTGGTGTACATTACCGCTATGCAGTGATGCTGCTATGCGGAATTTTTTACGGATTCCGCAATCTCAAAAACTATTGCACGGATTTTCATGAAACATTAGATTCAGTTAGAAGTTGAAATAACTTATTTACAGTGTTGATTTCAGGGGGTGGCCCGGGGGGGACATTCCCCCCAGGAGCAATGAGATGTCCCCCCCGGAAGATTTGAGATTTTGTGTTTTCAATGGTCAAAAAGTGCAATTTCCCCCCCGGAACTCTACCATGTCCCCCCCGGAGCCACAGAAATCCCTCCCGGAGAAAAGTGTCTGAATTCAACACTGGTTATTTATGATTATATTTTGGTGTAAATCGCCTAACCGGTGGCGCTGATATGCTGCATTTTTCAAGAAGTATTAACATGTACGAGATAGAAGAAAGTTTTGGGAGTGCCACATACGACTGCTTTTTTATTTTGTTTTAAGTGTTCTGAAATAATTTTATATATATACATTAGTGTGTCCCAAAAAATGAAAGTCGTTTTATTTTTTCGCATACCCTCTCATTTTTTTTCCTTTTATGTCAAAACAATTGTAAATAAAGTTTTATGTAATTTGGACCACTGGAACCCATGCCGACTTGTATCTAAAGGTCTCAGTCAGTACTTGTGCACTTAGCGAGCGATCGCTGACACATGTCACTCTGTCACATGTCTGTAGCGGAGCAACCAGCAGTTGCAAATGAAAAAGATGAAAAAAAGAAAGAAAGGTTTTGGAATGCTTGTGAGGATGCGCAACCCGTGAAGAAACAGTGTCTGGATAGTTTTTAATCAGTGAGCAGAACATGACAGTGGAATTGTGTAGTTCTAAAAAAGTGATATTTTTAATAGGTAAAATTAAACATCAAATAACGGGTTCAAAACTTCCGTCTAATGGACAAGTTCTCGCAGTTTTCTTTTACAATATTCGAGAAGAGAATTTAACTGTTAATGAAAATGCATATATCGCTATTCGTGAAAGTATTATTATTTGGGAAAAGGCACTCATGCCTAAGAAATCGTTTCCAAATTGTGTGAGGAAGCTTGTTAATATGTATCAAGTTTGTAGAGATTTACAAAAAATGCAAAGAAATTACAAAACGTATTCAAACGGCGACAACAAGAATTTGTAACTATTTTAGAGCTTTTCTTTGCTTGCTGCCATCATGTATACGATCTGGTAGTAAAAGCTGTATTCGAAATGAACATTAAACAAGTAACAACAAGTCCCGAGATTGCACTCTTTAAAAAGTACAAACGGAATTGGAAGAACATCTATCCAACTAAAATACAGTGCTATGGAGAAACAGTGGAATTGTTCTAACCCCTATCTGAACTTGGCAATTTGCTTGAATTTTGCCGCTCTGAACTTTAAAATGTTATGATCAGAGAGGACTGTCAAGAGTTGATCAAAATTTCTGTCATATTTTTAGGTGGAGATGCAGAAAAATAAAATAAATCAGACCTCTGGGTGCTATGTACCAAGCTAGATGCATGGTCCGAGCGGTTTACTCCTTAAACTCTCATTATTTTGTTCTCATCTGAAATGAAACGCCAAGGATAAGAAATCACTGTTAAATGTCTGCTTCTTTATCGTGAAAATCTATGTTAAACATGGCTTCAATACATTTTGGCAGTTAAAGAACCCTAAAAAGATTTGTGCTTTTTGAAATCTTTGAAAATCTACGAAAATGTGAATGAAGAATTTCTCCAGCATTTATGGTATTTGACTGATGAAATAGCAGTATTAGCACTTTTTGATGATGATGTTGACAAAGAAACAAAATTAAAAATGATGACAATTTACATAGAGAAAATTTCTCGACCCATGAAAAAACATGCATTCCATCGAAGGAACAAAAAGGTTCAATGTATAGCGAGTTTCATATATTGATTTTGTAATTGTTTATTTAGTTATTGATTTATATCACGCGATTGTTACCTGTTCTTTTATTTTTTTTTTACAGAAAAAAGCACCGATGATCTCATATCTGTCAAAAGCCATTCATTGTTTTCTAGACTCAAAATTTATGATAATTTTGAAGAGTCCCTCTTCATGGGAGAATAATGTTTCGTTTCCCGACGCGAAAAAGACGATCTCAATGCTCAGAGCAATGAACAATACAGCTGAAAGAGCGGTAAAATTGATGCAGGACTTTCGGGATTTAATAACGGTGACGCAGGAACAAAAACAATTTTCGTTATGTTGCGTACAAGAACACACGAAGGTCTATCCCGACTGTAAAAAGAAAACATTGATATGAAAATAAGTTCAGTAATGTTTCTTTTACTATAATATGTTAATAAATATCTTCTTTGAATAAAATAATGTTTTATTAACCAAAGAAACACACATTTTACAATCTTTCCATAGTATTCCCCATACAAGATTTCATGTTCAAGTTTGACCGAAAGTCGGCACGGCTTACCGTTATCTGATTGCAATAATATTTTTTATTTATGTTTCTCAGGTGAAATAGAAAAAAATAGAGGGTATGTGTATTTGATTTTGTAAAAAAAATTTTTTTTTACCTTGTATCCTGGGACACCCTAATACACACACACACACACACACACACACACATATATATATATATATATATATATATATATATATACATTGAAAAAATCACATTGGGACACAAGACAATTTTATTTCACTCAAGAAAAATGCAGATAACTTTAACATTATATTTCATTTTTTCTTTTCATGAGGTTTAGTAATATTAAAAAGAATGTATTCTTTAAATCCGTCTAATTTCTTACACATGTGTATATTATTGTACTATCTACAAAATCAATTAATGTCCGAGCTATATTTAAATATTGATATTATTTATAATTATTAAACAAGTAGAACTTATTAAAAAACACGTACTGCAATATATGTTTAAAAACCCACATAAATAATGCCTGCACCTCTTAAAGGTATATACAAATATTATACCTTTTTATACGCCCCCCCCCCCTTATTTTTTAAAGTGTCCTGAACTAATTTAATATATATACACAATGAAAATTTCGCATTAGGACGCAAAACAATTTGATTTGACTCAAGAAAAAGGCAGGTCAAGAATTACACAGATCAATCGATATAAGTAAAACTTATATCGATTGCTGGTTCTTACTACTTTTTTACTCCAATTGGGTTTATTGAATTTATTGCATGCATGACTGCATAATATTTATATATACCTTTAATTAGAATTGAATTTTTTTAATTGAAGGTGTTTTTAAAACACGCTTCCAAAGAATTGTGATATTATTTATTCATTCTATAGAATACAGTTTTGAAATTATTTTAATACACGTTTTACATAAATAACGTATTCTAAACAAAGTTATCTTACCCATTGTAACATAACATTTAAATCTCTTTTTGAAGATACTTTTATTTCAATTGCGCTACATTTTTTACTTAAATATATTAAGATTGCTTATTTTATAATTTTCTATGAGTTGAAACACGCGTTGAATATCTCTAAAATGTCTGTGCATTTTAAACAAGTATTCGAAACTTTATAGTCAGTTGAATCAAGCACTCTTTTTGCATGCATTATGAATCCATAAAAGGGGTGAGATCTCTCAAAAACAATACCTCCTATAACCATTAGACAACTCAGCAAAATTCTACTCTATAATTATATTTGGACATACAATACTTCCTTTTAATCTTGTTTCAGATAAATTTATGCTTATCACTGCGGTAAGGAGTGATTTATTGAATTCTCGCTAGCATTAAAATTGAAAATTTTCAGTTATATTGACATTCCAACATAAAGAAATTGGATCATGTGCTTCTGAGAATTTATTTTCCTGCAAAAGTAAAGGAAAAGGAATCTAAACCCCATGATATAACATAAAATCGATATCGACCAGCTTTTTGTACCTAAACAGAACATAGAACTTCAACTCCTGAATTAGATTACGTGAAGGAATAAGATGATCTTATCCGAAAATTTATTCTGCTTACGAAGAAAAGCAGGATGATTCTCATAATTTAACTTGTGTATCATTAGGATATTTCAAGCAGATTCATATATATACTTTTTCATTTCCCTTTTTTCGTCAAATAAACCGTTTAAAACCAGAAAAATCTATTTAAAAAGATGTTTTGTTACTATGTGGTACTTTTTTATTTCATTTATTAATATTTCTTGTTTAAATTAAATTTATTTGACTTTTAAAAAAATCACAAGATTGGCGGCTATTTATATGTATATAATACTTGTACATATACGCATCGTGAAAAATTGTTAAATGATTAACGGTGGGTGCCTCTTTTTATTTATTTTATTTTTTCCATTTTTTAGGAGCAATATTTTTATAACACGTTTAAATATTAGGTATATAAATATTCTGTAGATGAGGGCAAGTATAATCAAAATCTTTTTTTTATTTACGTAAATATATTAAATAATGTTTGTTAACAGCTTTAAATATTGCAGTAAATATTTCTTATTGTAGTTGCCTAACGTTGAAAAACCTATTTATCAACATTTCAGCTTGTTATTAATCATATGCAAACTGACGTCATGTTTATGATAAAGAATAGACAACAGAAAGAAATATCGAAAAAGGATTGTTATAATAAATTCTACGGCAGTCAGATTAACCTTTATGTTCCGGTGATACTTTAAAGTAACAGCAGATTTTTATTGTTATAAAAATATTTGATTCACCCTTTTCCTACTGTAAGCATCAGGATCAATGATTTATAATTCACGCAATCACCGATAGGTATACTTAGTAGTTCTGCAAGCAGAAAAAATTTGACAAAGATATTGCCCCACTTGTGTGTCTCATTCTCGTTTCAATATCGGTGTGTTATATTTTGTGGTATATCTATGTGGTATATCTGCAGCGAAATATTATATATACACTTATTATTTATATACACTTATGCATAAGTTCATTGTATTTTTTTGTTAATTTTTGAATTCTCAAAAATAATATTATTTGTTAAATTGAAAAAAAAATAAGTCGCAATTCAAAAACAGGTGATAACTAAAAAGCAATATTTGTCTTGTAGCTTAAGAATATAAGAAGGATATTCCTTATGTATTATTTTGTGCCCATTTAAGAGAAAACTCTCAAAATTTTCCATCATGCAACAGTTTTGACAAAATTTGAACATTTCCATTTGGATAGTAAAGGAAAAATAAGTCATAAAAACGTTAGACTTTCCAATTGATAAGTTATAAATTTTCTCATAAGTACACCAGATTGTAGTAAACATAATTCAGACTAATAGTAATTGCAGTATATAAAAACACGCAAGCAGCGTACAAGACAAAAATTCGAGGAAAGGGAGACATTTTTCTTCGAGAAAAAGTAAATTATATTATAGCAACATTTAGCTTTGAGACAAATATGACAAATGAAATTTGTTACTAAAAAGTAAAATACAGATTATTTTTTGGCGTATTTCTCTCTCTATATATATATATGTGTGTGTGTATGTGAAATTCATGCAACACTCCTATATATCAACGTAAAAGTGGTATTGTAATCCATGCTAAAAAATTTGCCAAACCTCTGTCATTCATGAGAACAACTAGAGCGCAGTCGTGGTGGCAAATATAAGGAAGACGCAAGAAACATTGGAAGAATTTCCCGTTCAATAAATAATAGAGGCATCGTAAACTTAAACGTCGTTAATTTGGCAGAAACACACTATGACGATTCTAGAAGACTAGCCATCGGCTCTCGAAATATAGCTGTATCACTTCAAAATAAACTATATAATGTTAAATAGTATTAGAATCACACAAATCAAAAGTCATACACCCCAAGTGGCGGCTTGTTATTAAACAGACGAAAAACGTAAAAATCTGGGCTTCCAGCCATTGCAACAGTATAAATACTAAACGGAAAAGGCCGCGAACGATTACATTACAAGTGAAGAACCAATTCCGTCGAAAGCGCCGGAAGAACGGGGCGGCAGAACAGGGTACGATATGACGAACTCCGGGAGGGGAGAGGAGTACGCGTGATTTAGATGAATTGACTTAATATTCTCGGCATAAGATTTATAACGTAAACAGAATGCAGGCGGGAAGCATGCAAGGAATTATGGGATATGGAACACCATAGAACAAAAATAATTAAAATATTGAAAGAAAAGGAATTTAGTCTCAGAATAAAATGAAAGAAAGTAATTTAATGGTTTCTTAAGAAGTAAGTTACAAACGTATTAAGGTATTTAGAGTAATAATTAAAGAATACGCAGGTTTAAAGGCATGAAATAAAAGACAAAATATATTAAAGATAGGTAAAAAAAGGGTAGATATTAAGAATTTGGAGCAATTTTACTAAGATAAAAGGGCGAATTTTTTTATTATTACATATATATATATGTGTGTGTGTGTGTGTGTATTTGTTAATGTCATTTCATTCAGAATATCACAGTTTTTGTTAGTGGTCGGTAATGTTTATTTAATGGTTATATATATCTATGCATATATATATATATATATATATATATATATATATATATACATACATACATATATATATATATATATATGGGGCATTCTCACAATCTTTTGACTTTTAAGTCCCTGAATAATTAATCCCTGAAGTATTTTTAGCACATATTCTTGTGGGTATTTTTATTTCATATACTGGGAAACATCGCATTGCATGATTGCACGGCATTATTAAGGAGATAAATAAGTTTTGGACGATATTGGGGGGTTCAAATACCAGGAAAACTCCTATACCGTCCCGTGGCACTGATGCTGATTTTTAAGTTTGGAGCTATCTGTATAAAATTGTTTCAATAAAAGTAATTCGTTGTAATTTTTTTTCCGGAAGTGGGACAATTGTTTTATATAAATGTGTAGCAAAAAATTAACCTGCACACATTTTTGCGGTTGATATTGTTTTTTGAACTCTGTCCCTGGGTTTTAGATTCCTTACCATCCCTCTTCTAAAATTATACACAAAATCACTTCAGATGCAGCCACAGAATTTTTTTTCTAGCTTTTTCTCATGCAGAAGTATGCTAGAGAAAGAATGTCTAAAATTCTTTGACAGGAAATTTACTGCAGAATTTAAATCAGCATTTAAATATCAATTTCAAGCATCGTGGCTTTATTGGTAGTCTTACCGTCCCCAAGGTTTATTTCTGCACTTTTCAAGGTAAATTAAATTTTTTTAATGTAATCCAATGTAAAAAACTGTTTCTAAAAATCAATGAACATTGTGGTTAAACATTTAGTCTTAACATGATTTACCTAAAAATAGTGGTAATTTTCCTCACCGTCCTATCATTACCATCCCTTTTTTCCATTACCCTCCCTTTTTTCCATTACCCTCCCTTTTTTCCTATACCATCCCCCTTTTTTTCCCTTCCGTCCCTTCTTTAACACCCCTTTAAGACAATGTTATACCAAAATTTTGTACTAAAAATACTACATTGTTATTATTTCTTATTTGAATGTCCTGTGGGCACTATGCAAATTAATTATAAGTAAAAATTTAGTAGAAAATAGAAAGTTATTGTGGTAAGATGGTAAGGAAAATTAAACTGGCAAGTTTAACTTAAACCTCAGTTAAATAAAAAAAATTTGACTGCTGACCATTTTTTCTTTATTTTGAATCATTAAGGTATTCGTCTATCAGATTAAAATGTTATTTTAGCAAGTTTAATTTCACTAGATTTTTATTCCTGAAAGTCAAAAGATTGTGAGAATGCCCCATATAGTATGTACATATAATATATGAGAAGTGTCATGGTTTCACTGCTAATGGATGTATTGTTAATAGCTGATATAGTCATGAAAATTATATGCAGAAATAAGTTTATGATTATAACATTGTGAAAATTGGTGGCATGGTTATTCCGAAATTGATAATCAAAATTTTAGAACCGATATATGTGAATGTCTAAGCTGGATACATGAATCTACAACAGTAGTCGAGACGTGGTTCTGTAAAATTTATGGTATGAAGAGGTAATCGAAACACACAGGAGATTTATCCTCAGTTAAAAGTCAATTAGTATTAATCGAGCCTTTATTGAAAACGAAACCAGTTCATCATGAATTGGAAGACTTTTAAATGTAAAATTTTCGTTTTATTCAAATTTATCTTCACACTTTAACTTAAGCCACAGCCAAACTCGATCCCTTATACGGCCGTAACAAACAGTCGAAACCCCTTTGTTTTCGTGGAATCATACTTTCACTCCGGAGAATTGTAGGGGGTGCTTTTAACTACTGTGTCTAATGGGGAATTTCCTTATCTTTCTCTACTCTACTGTTGTGTGTTTTATAAAAATATGGCAAGGAACTTTACAAATGAGGCCAATTCATCTTCATATAAGAATTCTTTATCAAGAAAATTTTTAGAGTTTACTTAATTTTAATTTTATAATTTTTATTGTGTATTTTATTGTAAAAATTCTCAATGTTTGAAATATAACCAAGAAATAGAACGCGCATATATCTACAGACACATTTATTTATATGAGTATGGTAAATAGACTTATGAATTAATATTTTTAAATTCTGAAAAAAATATTCTGTAATTTCTAACCAGTGCTCTAAACCTTCTGCAAAAGCTATTCTACGTTAAATGGAGACATAATATTGAAAGTAAAAAAAACGACTTATTGATTCTCTAAAATAATAAAACCTGTAAAAATTATTATTTATTTATTTATTTTGTTTCCTTGTTTTTCATGATCACCATCCACAATTTACTGAAAATCGTTACAGATATATATATTTTGTAAATAATTAAGAAGCGTGTAAATATCCATGTTTAGAAAAAAAAAATCGATATAATTTGATTGCCGAATATTGGCGAAAAGGCTTGCTTATTTTGTTGATATATATTATGAAGCATGTAAATATATTTTTATTTTTATCGTATATATAATACCATGACTGTCCGAAGTTAAAATATTTAATTTTATATGTAAGTGTGTTGATTTTCTATATCTATATGCTTGTAATTTCAGATCAACACATATAATGGCCAAATGCCAAATTTATTGAAAATTGTTTGCAATGTACATATATCTATATTTTTTAAATAATTAAGAATCGTGTAAGTTTCCATGTTTAAAAAAATCGATATGATTTCTTGCCGGATATTGGCGAAAAGTTTTGCTTATTTTGTTTATATTATGAAACATGTAAATTTATTTTTATTTTTACCGTTTACTTTAATACAATGACTCTCTAGAATTAAAATATTTAATTTTATATGTAAGTTTGTTATTTTTCTATATGCTTGTATATTTCAGATCAACACATATAATGGCCAAAATTATCAAAAATAGTTTGCAAAGTACATATATCTATATTTTTTAAATAATTAAGAATCGTGCAAAATAATCGATGTACTTTGAATATTGTGTAGATATTTTTAAAAAAAAGATATTATATTTTTTATACTATGACTGTCCAGAATTCGAATATTTGATTTTACAATTTCCCTTAAAATAAAATTATTTTTTTCCTAAACATAATAGAAATCTATAATAATTATTATTTTTCTATTTCCCAATACACTTCATTTTCTGTATCACCAATGTTTACAATTATTGAAACAATTGTCCGCAATCAACTTTATATACCTATATTTTCCATCCGAAGTATGGTGTAAAAATAATTAAATGTTCTAAAAAGTTATCCCGATTTGAGTAGAGGTTGGCTTTTTGAAAAAGGTTTGGTAATTTTTTATTTTGAAACTAACAAATATTATAAAAAAAATTACTGTGTATTTTATGGTCAGAATTCTCAATGTTTCAAATAATCAGGAATTTAAATGTAAATAAAAGTAAAAATTTATTTATAATTTTTGTTTTTGATGTTATAGTAGAGTGTTAATTAAAATATTTTTAATTCTTGAAGCATTGGATTTATTTATCTCTAAATCTTTTAGTTTTTCCTGTTTATAGTATAAAGGACGCCGAGGGAAAATACACATATAATATATATCTTTTATAACGCATATAGGGCGAGGTTTTTTGTATTTTTATGTGAAAAAGTAACATTTAATAAGCATTATTTACAGTAGAGAAACTCTATTGACAGTAAGTATTCACGCAATCTGCCGTTGAGAGTAGAACATTAATGATTCCGAAACTAAGGGGAATTGTGATGACCGTATAAGGCAAACAATCGAGTTTGGCCGTGCTTAAACATATTAAATAAAAATAAACAAATCAAGCTCCTTTCAGTATGGTAGAAAATATTTTTGAAAACATTGATGTCGCTAGTACTTTAGGCAGAGGGCAAGACGAAAAAAAGTACTCCCCGACCACTGTGTAGCAACTTTTATTGGTAAATCATCAGGTTAAAAAATACGCAATGTCGCAACAACCCGAAGTTAACGGGAAAGAGCTTGGGAAACCACCAAAAGAAGCCTCATTTTACTGTAATATGGTCCTCATATGCGTGTCAAAATGTTTGACAGCCTCCGTCGAAGAAAAATGAAATACGCTTATGATCAAAAATGAATCTATCTGAAGTCAAATAAATTGAGATTGAAAAACAAAAATATATAGTCGCAGAGCCAAAGGAAATTTGCAAGGTGATTTTTTTCTTCTATCACGTAGGATTTTTTTTGTTAGAAGATATGTATATATATATACTTCCTAAATATAAAAACAGAGATAAAATAATAGAAGTTTATTCCATTTTCAAAGCAATATGTTATTATGCAAACTTTTTTTGAAATGAAAAGGAAAAAATATATAGATAATATATTAATTCAATTTTAGTAATAGGAAATAGATGATGAATTGTAATTATATAATGGTTATGTATATAGGGTACATGTGCCAGTAATGGACACCGTTACAGTAATGGACACCCATTGATGTTTTTGGTTCATAAAAAAATAACTAATAAATATTTAGCTTTAATTATTTTTTTTATAATTCCCCCTAGCATGTTTTATAAAACTGGGTTATTGTTGACACTTTTAATCACACCAATCAGGAAGCAGAAAATAATGTTTCAAAGTTTCGCTATTTTTCTGTGAAAATCTTAATGAAAAGGCTAAGAGGCTTGTTTAATTAATTTATACATTATTTATTTTCTGGCAAAATTTGAATGTTTTTTGTTTGAGTAGTAATAAAAAACTTAGAATTTTATATATTAATGGCCATTTACAAAATTTCATTTATTTTCAAGGTTTTAAGAGGGGGTGTCCATTACTGGGATGGTTAATTAGTGATTTTCCAGTAATGGACACCCCATGTAGAAATTGCTAAAAATGCAATTTCAGTAATGTTTATAGTGCATAAAATATTTTGACTTAACTGTAGACCTAAATAATTAAATTTAATTTTTAAATTATACTAACCAAAATATAATAACACCAAAACTTTTATTAATAGCTGCTTTTAAATTATTTTATGTGATTAATACGATTTCAATATTTTATCGTTTTTTTTCTTTTTATTTAATGCATATGTATCTTGCCTATTTTATAATCTGGCAATCAAACTAGCCAGGAAGCAGAAAATATTGTTTAAGAGCACAGAAGAGGAGCTCATAGGGCTTAATTCCTGCCTGTTTAAATAAAAACAATTAAGTTACAGAACCTATTAAAAATCTATTTCCTGTCTTAAATGTTTCCTTATTCACCTCTGACAAAGGGGGGGGGGGGGTGTAATATTATTGAAAGCCATCGGTAATATTCATGAAACTAGTACATCTGCAGATCAGTGACTTCAAACATCAGTTCTACAGTTTTATTTTGAAATAATTTTATATAGTATTTAAAGTATTTAACTCACAACACTTCACTATAATTTCTATAATTTTACTATAATTTCACTCACTTCTTTCATATTTGTAATATTAATTATTATAAATGATATATCAAGTAGTCTCTGGAAGATTAATTGTTAAAAATAGCGAGACAAAACTAAACACTAATATTCCAAAACTTTTTTTTTAATTACCTTTTAAATCCCCCTACTGTTTCAATAATTTGATAGCTGTAATTGCCTGATATTTGGTATTTTAAACTATCTATCCAAAATAATTAAAACATCTATCTTCTGATAATTACAACAATTTATGCAAACAGTAAATGATTATCACAAATATTTTATTAATTACTGGTATCCTAATTGTTAAATGTATTTGAAAATAATTATTTTGTTTCATTAGTATGTATTCATTAAATCCTGGTTCTGAATACAGTCATAAAAACAATTATTTATTAATTTTTATGGGTTGTCCATTACTGGCACAGAAGGTGTCCATTACTGGGCCATAGGGTGTCCATTACTGGGCTTTTGGGTGTTTCGATATATTTCTATTATTTAAAATTAAATTTCGGTTCATATTTTGAAATGAGACTATAAGAATGGTTAAATATTGTTGATATGTTAATATAATATTGAAAAACCTGGTATATAATTATTATAATTATTAATTAAAGAATAATTTTAAAAGAAATTCCTCAAGGGTGTCCATTACTGGCACATCTACCATATATATATATATATAACCATTATATTAATTACAATTCATCATATATTTCCTATTACTAAAATTAAATTAATATATTATATATATTTTTTCCTTTTCATTTCAAAAAAAGTTTGCATAATAACATATTGCTTTGAAAATGGAACAAACTTCTATTATTTTATTTCTGTTTTTATATTTATGAAGTATATTTGGCATTACTACCGTATTTTATGGAAGAAACGCCGCACCCGTCGTAAACGCCGCACTCCTCAAATTGGCCTAAATAAGCTTAAAAATATCGTAATCGCCGCACCCGTTGTAAACGCCGCATCCATCGGAAGCCTACATTTATCGACAGCGTCACATTGACCTAAATTTGATCAAAGTTTTCTGAGCAGTGTAGGATGCCTCGTTTTTAATATCTTAGGATGTCTGAAGTTTTATTTAAAATATTTAAATCCGATTTTAAATATTTTTATGAATTTTAAAAATAAGAAAACTCAGTTGGTACTTAAAAAAAATCGTAAACGCCGCACATGGCGTAAACGCCGCACTTGGAAAAAAATTAACTTTTAAACTCGTAAACGCCGCGGCGTTCCTTCCATAAAATATGGTAATTAATGTGCCGTAATATGAAAGGTAAATTAAATTGAAGTTCTTTTTAATTAAATTGCGTTCTTTTTAAAACAAAACTATGCCATGACAGATAACCAACAAAATAGATTCTGATTTAAAATTAACGAAATTTTTAATTTATAGTAAGAAAACGGGGACTTCAAAAGTTACGGAAAAAAAAGATTTAAATCTATTAGAGAATTTTAAAAATTAAGCAATATCTTAATAAACAAATACGAAAGAATACATTTAAAAACTTTTGTTTTTTTGCTCTACGATCGGCGATTAGACACAATTCCGAAAGGATCGACATCCACTCAATGCTTACGGCGCGAGAGACGTGCTTACTTACAAATACTTAAGTACAAATGCTAAAGAAAATGAGAATTAGCATATATAAAATCTTATGTATTACTTAAGTAAAAATTCTAAACAAAATCAGACATTTAATTAAATTGGTATACCATATAAGAAAAGTTGCACTTAACAAGCAACAAAATCAAAATAACTTTAGTTTTTGATCATCGCCTACGACTTACAATTTATGTAATATTCAGAAAATAGAGCATTTACTTTCAGTTACTCTAAATATAAACTGGCCATACATAAAAAATATCTTTAGTAACATTTTCATAATATGGTATTCATCATTTTTTAAGAAAAATTATTTATTTAATTTAGTACTAAATATGTAATTGACTTAAAAGAACCATCTGTATTCTATATGAACAAGTAGCCAAATCGTGCACTAAATGACCCCTCACATATAAAATACAGATACTTAAGGTAGTTGCAATAATATATTACATTGAGTAAAAAGTTTTCCACCAAGGAGAGATATCTTCGAGACAACAGCTGTCATTTGTGTGGTTGTTAGTTATTCAACCAACAAATTTCTGCATTCGAAAGCAGAGCATAGGAACTACATGACTGTGTACTTTGTTTGTTAAAAAATTATAATCTTGTGCTTAAAATTGTGTTTAAAATGGAGCTATCACGTCAGCAGCTCAGAACGATTATGTATCATGAGTTCCGTAACAAACTCGGTGCGACGGAATGCCACAGAAAAATGTGTCAAAGTTTAGGCATCAATGCAGTTTCTTATGATATAGCCAAAGTTTGGTTTCGGAAGTTTAAAGCTGGAAATTTTGATATTGAAGATGAACCACGTTCTGGCCGCCCTATTGAAGTTTATTGTGAGCAGTTAAAGCAAATATTTGATCAAGACAGAAATGTTTCAACACGAAATATTGCGTTAGAGACGATCGTTTGCCAAAAAACAATAGTTAACGCTCTGAAACGCATAAATCTAACGTTTAAGTTCAACCGCTGAGTACCTCACGTCTGAAAAATCGAAGAGAAAAATATACAGAAGAGAATCACGAAGAGAAAAATCTGTTGTTTGGCTCTGTTCAGAGATCAAAGGAAAGGGAGTATTTTGGACAGATTTATGACATGTGATTAAAAGTCGGTGTACTACAACAATACAAGCCGTAAAGGAGGGTGATCAGCCCCTGGGGTATCAGCAGGCTCGGTTGCAAGACGTGCCCTAACTAAAAAGAAGCTGCTTCTCTGCATCTGGTGGGATTGTCGCGGAATTCTGCACAAAGAGTACCTGAAAATCGGATGGACTATCAATAGTGCAATATACAGAAACATGCTAATGAAAGTTCGAAAATTCATTCGCGAGAAACGAAGAAACGACTTCAGAAGGAAGGTGGTTCTCTTTCATCAAGATAACGCCTGGCCACATGTTAGTACGATGACCAGCTGGACGCTCTACAAGCTGGAGTGTGATTTCATGCTACAACCACCATATAGCCCCGCCATGGCCCCTTCAGATTTTTATCTATTTTTTCATCTGCGGTTGCATCTTGATGGCGCAATCTTCGATTCAATTGAGGAGGTCATAAATGAGATCGATCTCTTTCTGGACTCGCGCACGTCACAATTTTTTGCAGAAGGGATTGAAAAGTAGCAGACGACTGTAGATTTAAACGGACATTACTATCCTCATTAGCTTTGATGATTTCGTATGTATTTATCATTTTATTAAAAAAAAAGTTTTTGGCGCAAAACTTTTTACTCAACGTAATATATAAGAGAGGCATGTCTAAAGAAATTAAGTGTTTTACTGTTGAAACATATACTCTTACCACTTTTCTATTGCAAAAATAATATCAACAAACACCACTATAAATACTTTTCGTATTATTAAGTCAGTAAAAATTTCCAAAATATATACTATTCTTTAAAATATGAGACATCACTTAATACAATTTTTAAATACGTATAAAGATAAACTTATTAACTTATAGACAAACTATGGTTTTAGGAATAAGTGGGTTGGGATCCCCAGAAAAAAATAAGTGCTTTCATATACAATGTAAGTTTAAAAAATTGACACTATCATGGGAAATTTAAATTTTCAAGTGTACCATAATATAAATATTAAAAATCCTTTACATAAAATATTTCATGTAGAAAATCAAGAGAATTATGTAAAAAATATATACTGTTATCCACAATCATAGAACAATATACACCGTGACTACTGATGGTTTACTCAAGGTTTCAGGTGGCTTGGATCTCCTTAAACAAGGCTCCTGACACCTTGTGCCAAAAGAAAAAAATAAATATATACATTAAAATAGCACAATATACCACCCCACAACTGCAAAAATAATAGCAATGTTCTTCTCTAGAGATCCTTGATACCTTAGCGTTATTAACACAAATTAAAGTCTGCATGAAAAATTAATAAATGTCATCAGAATTTTCAAAACAAGCTGAAAGTTTTGGTACACAAAAAAATCAGGTATGTGCATTGTTGCAAAGGTGTAAACATTGTGTTTACCAAGTAGAAACCGACGCATAGCCCTAGATGATAGACACAAAAAGGCAACTCAACTTAAGAGTTGAATTGACATCATATAGGAGAATTGGACGAGAATTTTTATTATGGTCGACAACACACCATCTGTGTGCTTGACTTCTTATGAAACTATTCATTAACTTTTAGTAATCACTATTTCTGGACACACTAAAAGGATGAATTATAGAGCACTGGTGATGACAAGATGATGTTGTACTTGGTGATAAATTGGTGATGCAATGAAATAATATGCACACACACACATCCTGGTCACGGCACCAAATGTGGCATTACTAATTAATGTGCCGTAATATGAAAGGTAAATTAAATTGAAGTTCTTTTAATTAAATTGCGTTGTGTAGTATTGCAATTAAACCATTAGGTTCTTTGAGGTCAGCAATTGTAAAAAACAAAATATAGAAATAATGGAAAATTCTTACTTGGATCGTGTCGTCTGTAAATAAATGAAGAGGAGACTTGAAAACAGTATAAATTAGTTTTATTCCATCTTTTTGAAGAGAAGAAAAGGCTTTCGGTTGGTCACCGTTCATAAATTAATTTTTGCCAATATAATAATCGACTCCACTTGCAGATATTTCTTTTAAAAATTAAGGTGCAGCACAAATCAAATTTAGGATCGATGAAAGACATAATTACAATCTTTTCCACGGCATCAAGAAATAATTTAAACAGGATTTAAAAAAAAACGAAGACATTCTTCGGATACCATTCGCTAGACTCCGCATCTGGAGCCTACGATCTTTTTAAAACAAAACTATGCCATGACAGATAACCAACAAAATAGATTCTGATTTAAAATTAACGAAATTTTTAATTTATAGTAAGAAAACTGTGACTTCAAAAGTTACGGAAAGAAAAGATTTAAATCTATTAGAGAATTTAAAAAATTAAGCAATATCTTAATAATCAAATACGAAAGAATACATTTAAAAACTTTTGTTTTTATTTGCTCTACGATCGGCGATTAGACACACCTCCGAAAGTATCGACGTCCACTCAATGCTTACGCCGCGAGAGACGTGCTCCGATGACGTCATCACAAATATTGCAGATCTCAGAGGAGAAGTTTCTCGGTTTAGGCGCGACGAAACGGCGGAGAATTTGCCGATGTACGGGATACAAAAACGCCCGCGCAAAATTAAATGGATTTAAGTTTAAAGAACATCGATGTATAAGGTCAAAATAAATAAAAAAATAACATGATTTAAACACTGTGAGATTTCATCTCACAGTATATGCATATATATATATATCTTCTAACAAAAAAAAAATCTTACGTGATAGAAGAAAAAGGTCGCCTTATTTTAACTAAGTGCACCTGAAATGGTGCAAGGGAAAAAATAAAGTAGCTATTATTTTACAGGCCTGTGATAATTGTAGGTTACTAATAAAATGTTGCTGGTATAAAGTGTGTTTTTAAGTTTTAACAAAAGAAAATTTATTTTCGAGATTTTCATGAAGGATAGATACGTTTATGTTATTATAAATGCTATAAAAAGTGTAATTAAATTTAAAGCAATTTTCGTTTTTACACAGTTGCTAAATATTTAACCCGACCGTACTTAAAAGTGCTCTTTTAGTTTATTATGTCTAATTAACCAATTATTTTTTAATTTTATATTATTATTATATGAATCTTCTAATTTGCTTTTATAACGTAAGATAAAAAGTTTTTAAGGTGAGATATATTTTTTAATTCATAATTTTGGGCGTAATCCGTTATACAAGATTTTAAGTTTAAGTATATGTTTTTATTAAATTTTAATTGGATTATGTTTTCTAAACATACAAATTCATGAGTCTTGAAGTAAAATCTTGAACGATTCATTTATATATTTATATTGGTGAAACCATTATTTCATGACCTTTTCATGAGTTTTTTGTTTTGCTTTTTTGTTGATACGCATGAGTTAATAATAACTGAATAATTTAATATTGTTTAAATATGGCATGTGTAATCTGTAACCAATTTGCACTGCTGTGAAAAATTCAATTTTAAAAATTAAAATACAGCCTTTCGAAGCTCAATTTAGTTCTTAAAAAATATAATAAGGTTTAAATAAATTCTTACTTATAACGCACGTGATGTTGCATATAACAGATGTTATACATCACAAATATTGCATTTAATAACTTAAATTTTCTATCTTTAATAATTATACAGGGTGTTTCAAAATTATGTGTCAGAAATGTAAAGGCAGGTGGAAGGGACCTTAGTAAGCAGATTTCGTACAGGAACATGAGTGCGGAAATGCAGCGTTGAGGCAAGAGAAGGCGCTGTTGAATTGGACGGATGAAAGCGCTTCGCTGACTTTAATCGTCATTCCCCGCGTGGATTTTGGGCAACATACATCATTACACCGATTTGGAGGTTGCCGACATGCATTTCATGTATGTGACTGAGCAAGGAAATGGCTTGCACTCAACACACGTCCAGCAGTTCTCGAGCTTTCCGAAGGATATTCCTCTTGTGTGCATAATATTGCTTTTTCCACTGCAGGAATTCTGCGATATGTTCCAGTGTTCGTATCACGCCTGGAGGCATAAAATGATCCACTCGCGCACAACGTCTGATGACGACACCCAAATGTCCGGTGACCCGGCAGGATTCCTACTTGGAAATTGTTCCATGTACATCCTTTGAACAGCCGCTCCATTTTCTTGCGCAGCCTTACAGATGAAATGCATGTCGGCAAGCTACGCATTTTTGCAAAGACGCATGTTGCTCAAAATCCATGTAGAGAATGACGATTCATGCCAGTGAAATCATTTTATGCACTGAACTTAACATCGCCCAATACCACCTCAACGCTGCATTTCTGCACCCACATTCCTATACGAAATCTGCTTACTAAGGTCCCCTCTACCTGCCTTTACATTTCTGACGCATAATTTTTAAATACCCTGTATGCATAAATAAATTTATTGTGAATACAAGGTTTGTACGGGCCCTGAAATTTCAAGACTAGAAAATTCTGCAGTACCAGTATTTTCTTATGAAAAATCTCTCCTTATATGAGGCGAAATTTCGAGCGTTTGAACCGGATATTTTTTGTTATAAAAATATACTGGTATTTCACCTGGAAAACAACGGTACCGGTATGAACACTGGAATTTAAACTCTCGTTACCCATTTTTAAAAATTAGAAAGACAATTTCTCGAATGAAACAATATTTTAAACTACAAAAGAAGTAACAAAAGTTACTATGAAAACAATAGATTTTCCTTAAAAACTAGAGTCACTGTTTAAGATTCTTAACATGTGATGAAGAAGTTGGGCACCAGATTTCTTTTCTATGAAGTATTATCGCACTACAGATTATTGGTGCTTTCTGGGAACACAGTATTTATTCTACTAAAAGGAAATATCAAGACTTTACTTTTTTTCTCGGCAACAAAATTAAAGAAGTAAAGTTAAAGAGATTGTCAATTCAATACGTTTAAAATCAGTCTCTTCAACAGAATTTATAGACTATATGGAGAAAAAGAACTTTTAAAATAATAAATAAAACCATTTATGAATTTTAAACAACTCTAACACGAGGAAAAAATCTATCTACAAGGCGAATACCCTATATATTTCTATATATTCCATTAAAATAAAAATTACGGTAAAAACGAAAACAATAGCCTTGTTTGTGCATCTGTTTGTGTGCATGTATTACTGTGCATTAGCTTAATTTTACTTCCAAACTATTGATCGATATGCGTAAGTGGAAAAATATTAAACAACTATAACTGTGAGGAAAGATGCAAACAATATATAAAAAAAACGTTTAAACTGCCATATTAATTATTTTTTGTGAGTGAATTTTTGAAAGAAAAATAATTCCTTCTCGGGATGCTTATTTTTAAAAAAAGTTAGGAAAGACTGAATAATTTATATTTATATTGCTATAGCTCCATTACTTCTCATAAGTAGGGGCCACAATATTTAATGGCGGACTCATCACTCCAAAATTAGATCCTCCACTCCAAGATTTAGTACAAAACTTTTAATAGATCATAAAAAGATACAACAATACGTCATTTAATACGAATATGTACATTTATAATACATATGTACAGACCTTAGGAATTTCAGAAGAAATCCGCTGATTCGAAAAAAAACATTTCATCATTTCCCGCTTCTCATAAAACTCCGGGGGAAAAACAAGCAAGCAGCTTGTATTTCGCACCTTCTACATTGCGTGCCGTAGAACTTTCTGCGTAAAAAAACTAACGCAAGGGATGATGGGAGAAATCTATTTGGCATCAAGCTAAAATTAGGGACTGTCGTCTAGTGCTGCATCTAGTGTAGCAATATTTAAATATTTGTGACATTGTTGTTTTATCACTATTAAGAAATCTTTTTTATTCTTTTTGTTCAATAAATGTTAGTTACACATTTTGACATCCATGTATTTCATATAGAAATCAGTAAAATTTGCACTATTACAGCTGTAAATAATGTTCACACTCTTTTGCAATACTTTTGTGCCACTTGAACTATTTGATATCGAATTTTTAAAAAGGACATAAACGATTGAATTGAAACTTCCAACGCATCTATTTTTTATAAGTTAATTATTTAAAGCAAATTGATTTTCTGTATCTTTATTCTCTGTTAAAATTGAAATTACGAAAAATTGCACAATTTATATGTGTATTGTTGTTTTATCACTGTAAGGAATCATTTTTTATGTTTGTTCAATAAATGTTAGTGCTTGTCATATTAACATCTATGCGATTTATACAGATATTGCAAAAAGAGTCTGTACTATGACAACCGTAAATAATGTTTCCTCTCCTTTTTACTATTTTTGTGTCACATTAATTAATTGGTAACGAATTTTTAAAACGGACAGAATAATGGAATCTAAACTGCCGTCGTTATTATTATTTTATGAAGTAATTTTTCAAAGCGAAGGGATGTTTATTTAGGATGGTTATCTTCACTTAAAATTATAATTATGAAAGGCTGCTCATTTTATATCTGTTTTGTTGTTTTACAATTATGAAGAAACTTTTATTTATTTTTTAGTAGTAAAGTAGAATAACTTATCTTAAATCTGAAAGTGATTTACTTTTGTTTTTAACGCATTCATGCATGTATTTGTAAGTTAAAGCTAAAATATGTCCGCAAACAACGCTGACGTCTTATCGACAGGGACCTAAAGAACGACCTAGTGCGACCTAGTGTCAGCGACTTAAGCAATGAATGCTGATGTTTTGAAAATTTATGAACGTCACAAAATTTCAAATTTTACATCGTCAAATAGTGCAAAAAATACACTTACAAATGCAATTTGTTTGACAACTTTATTTCATTTTACTTATATTTTATTAGTTATAAAATAATTTTCAAGCACGATTTTTTATCTGTCGGTATCGCGTGCAGCCTGCTTACGAAAAACATAATTAACATAAATAAAGTAAATTGAACATACATTTAACGGATATGTGATTGAACTACGTGCTTAAACACTTAAATAACCAAAATAAAATGTTTCTTCAACTAGTAAAATGCTTGATGATTTCTATGGCTATTAACCAATAGCATGCGGTTAATATGAAACTATAGTTTTTAATAAATTTTAGAGCTTAATTGATATATTTCATATAAAAAAGCTTTTTGGTGATGCTAGTGGGCAATATAAAAATATATTAAATGTAAAATTTCTGTTAGAGTTTTTAATTTACACCGTGCAATATGATTTGTAATCCGGAAATCGGGTTGGATCCAATGGTTATTTTTAAATGGATAAAATAATTATTTTGACTTAAAATAGATTTTAAATGCATTAATAATAATAAATAACTCTGGATTTATGAAAATCTGACAATTACTGTATAATTTCAGAACTACCCTTAAATAGGTTTACATACGAAGATCTATTATTATCGTTATTTAACAGTCTTTTGGGCTAATTTAAAAATGGGATACGTTAAAAAAATTATATGAATTCAAAACTTTTACAAATTTAACAACTACTTACTTCTTTCTTATCTACTGAGTGCTTGAAATTCTTTAAAATGTTGCTCTTGGGCAGAACAAAAAAAAAATTGTCAAAAGTTGCTTTTCCAACAAAATATTCGAAAAAAAAGGACTTTGCAATGATTCATTAAATGATAGGTTTTGTTTATGAATGTATCTTTTTAAATTGTAATCACAGTTTAAAACTTTTTTTGAAAGTTATTTTTCCAGAAACAAAGCAAATAGAAAATACTAAAATAAAAATAAATAATAAATTAGGGTGATAACGGAAACAATATGTGGAACGAAATTTTGTTATTCATAAAGGAAGTTATTTGCGTTTCGAAAAGTTTCCCGTTTTACATTACATAAATTTTCTTCTCCCAGTTTAGTTATTACTCTGCTAAGAAAAATGGGATAGGTAGGCTATATGAGTGTAAAAAATGTTATCGGTGTTTTCCATAAATATTCAATATTTCAGACTGAACATATAATCGATCAAATAAAATTTTTTAGAAGTGTCTGAATGAATAGAAATGCAAAAATTACTTATATAAGTTTTGTGCTCCAATTCAGCATAGAGTAAAAACTGTATAGGATGACTAGTTTTAAGGTTGTTTAAGAAATATTGATTTTCACATTAAAAAAATATATATTTGATTTGAAGTTAGACTAACTTACATATTTGACAAGAAATGTTTTTCATGCGAAACTCCCAAAAATATTTTAATATCAATATATATTTTTTCCTTTTTGAAGAGACGAAGCGTTAACTTGAAAACAAATACCCTAATGCTTAGTTATAATAGCGTCAATAAAAGTAGTTTGGATGTGTAAGTTAAAAAGAAGTGTCAGAACCTTCTGTATAAGATATTCAACTTCGACAGAATATATAATCAATCAATCAAATGGTTTCAGAAATGCGTGTACCCAAAGAAATAGAAATATTACTTATATAAACTTGGTGTATGGAATTCATCGCAAATTAGAAGAATATTTTTAAGAAATGGTTCTGAAATATCGATTTCTATGTGAAAATACTATTTTATTTTAAGATAGAGGAACTTGTATACATTTTTTTAAATAAAGCTATCCTTTTATTTGGTAATATAGTAAAAATTCTGAGCATTGGACATTTCAGAAAAGCGGTATTTATCCGCTATTCAGAGGTGCCCGTTGTTGAGAGGTAAAAATGCATAGATAAATAGGTATTGAGGATTTAAAAAAGTGTCCGCTAAATATAGGCGCCCGTTAATCAAGAGTGTCCGTTATGAAGCTTTACTTTATTTCTTTCAACAATAACTAATGGGAATATAAATCAATTTGTATAAAAAATAATAGCTAAAAAATGATGAGGGTTACCATTGCCGAAAAAAAAAATCTTCTTTATAGATGTTCAACTTTGACTGAACATAAAATCAATTAACATAAGTTTTCAAAATATTTGTACACAAGGAAAGGGAAAAGTTACTAACAAACGCTTAATGAATTGCATTCATCGCAATTTAGATGAATAGTTTGAAGAATTGCTTTAAAAAGTATCATTTTGTACGTGATAAAAATAAAATATTTGAAGTAAAGGAAATAGCATATTTTTTAAAAGAAAGCTACTTTCGTGACATGCTCATAAACACTTTTTGATCCGAAATGTTTCTTTGGAAATTAACTGATAGGAAGATAAATTAATTTGCATAAAAATGAACAGTTAAATAATGCCGAGGTTTGTGTGGCCCAAATAGAAATATCAGAATCTTCTTCATCAATATTCAACTTTGATACATCATATAGTAATCAATTAAGCAAAAGTTTTGAGAAGTTACAAACTTAATGTGTGGACTTTATCGCAAATTAAAAGAATATTTTGATAATTGGTTTGGTTTGATTTGGTTTGTGTTTATGACGGCCAATTATCAACACGTGGGATATAGGCCCTGAGGGGGGGGGGAGTGCCCTTCGTGGTGGTCTTTCAAAGGGAAACTAACCCGTATTTACGCATGGGAATCCACGGTTTCGAAGAAAACCACGAATACTCCGAAACGGTTAGGCCGACGGGCGCGATTGGGTTCGAACCCAGCACCTCCCGTCTACTTTGATAATTGCTTTTGAATTACTGATTTCTCTGTGGAAAAAAAAATATTTTATTTGAAGTCAGATAAACTTATATATTTATAAATAAAGCTTGTTATCGTAACATGCATACAGATTCATATTAATCAGTAAAGTTTCTTTGAAAAATATATAATTGGAAGTTAAATTAATTTGTGTCAACTCTAGAAGCTAAACAAATTTTACGATTATAATTGCCGAGTGATACTTTATTAATAATATGAACAAATAATTATCATAATTAACCCTGTTTTAATTAAATATTTATAAGAAAATACGATAAGATATATGAGATGATATACGATAAAAAAAATGATAAACTCTTTAATAATCATTTGGCAGGGCATATAATCAATCAAACAAAATCTTTCAGAAATGTCTGAAAACACAAATAAAAAATACTGACCTAAGCTTAATGTAAGGAATTCAGCATAAAATGCAATTTTATGATGGATGTTTAATCTTACTTTAAAATATTGATACAAATGTAAAAACTTTTTTTATTTGAAGATATTTAAATGTAACTCATTTTTAAAAATGAAGTTATTTTGACGAAAAGCTAAAAATACTTTACAGTCAATGATGCTCTTTTGAAAGGCCTGCACATTTAACAGTAAAGGAAATTCTTAACTTCGTTTCATTTAGAATACTTCAAAGAAGTGTAATATAAGATACATAAGTTCCGATTTATGTCGAAACTTCTCTCAAGAATATTCATCTTCTTTCACTGAACGTATAACTTCACAATTGGATCAAGCAATAGCTTTTTAGAAGCGTCGGAATACATAAATATGGAACTGTTAGACAAAAGCTTCATGTATGGAATTGAACAACAGCAACAAAAAGCCGAATAATAAATATTTTGGCAGTTAGGACATACCAATTCCTAAATGAAAAATTAACTGGTTTGATGTTAAAAAAATATATATGCATTTTTTTAAATAAACCTTTATTGTGAAAAGCTTAACAATGATTTTTAATCTCATTAAACTGTATGAAAGGTAGAATAGGAAATGTAAGTACGAAATAAATATTTAAAATGTTTTTCATAAACCTTCATCTTCGTTGACAGAGCACATAATCAATCAAACAAAAGCTTTTAGAAGTGTCTTAATACATATATATCAATAATTACTGACATAAGCTTTTTGACGTTTCGAATTCAACATAAAATAAAAGTTGTATGATAAATATTTTCAAAAATGTTTTGCGAAATATCGATTTCTGTATGAAATACTATTTGATTTGATATTTAAAAAATCACAAGTTATTATTCATTTTATATTTGAGAAAATTAAAATAGAGAAATTATACAAAAGGGTTAGGGGCAAACTTATAAGCGAGACCAAAGAAATTGAAAGTTGAATTGTCCCTTTCCGCAATATAACAATCGAAATAAAAATGTTTAATAAAATCAGTGCTAGGATATTAAATATAATATAATAAAGATATTGAGGCAAATACATAATATTATATAATTATAACTAATTTTTCAATTAATTCTCACCAGTGAAATTAGGCTCGAAATTCTTGAATATTTAATGTGTGATTTATCACATCGATCGTCCTCCTAGCTTAAATGATGGAACACTTGTAGCACTATTCGAAGGCTTCCGGGTTCGATTCCCGGCTTGAACAGTTTTCACTCTGTTGGTTATACCCTTAATAACTTTTATCAATTTCATAACAGTCCAAGTATATTTACGGAAGTTAGAGAATGGACAGTCAGGCAAACGGACAGACAAACAGAATGCATAAACACTTTTCAACTTTTTTGGAAAGTGTTAAAAAAGAATTTGATCACTTAAGTTATATGGATGTCACTAAATCTATGATAGAAATAAATAAATTTGTAGATTTTTTTTTATATATATCGACTTCATTATTTTGGCCTAGTAAATGAAAACGTATCAAGATCTGTGACATTTAACCAAAAAAATTATGATTTCTCAAGCTGAACTTGACACAGTACCGTTAATTGTTTTGAAAAATGGAAAAAAGTTGATGTCATAAAGAATGTTATTTTTAAAATTCTACATTTTCTAAATAAATTTTCGAAAACAATAAGAATTGTAACATACAAATTTTTAACAGAAATCTATTTCTAATAGCTTCAAATACACGAATAACAAGTAAAAATTAAATTTAAAAATTCAAAAAACGCGACTGCATAAAAAGCGATCTAATTAATTATTTCTCATCAATGTGAAACCATTTTTTACTTTCTTCTATCTTCAATAGAAGAAAGTATTGTAATCGAAATTTTTTTCGACTTCCGGTTTTCGACGGATTTGCATGTTTTAGGGGTCAGAGATTCCAAAAAACATGTTTATAGAAAATGTCTGTCTGTCTGTGTGTCCGTCTGTCCGTCCGTCCGTCTGTCCGTCTGTCCGTCTGTCCGTCTGTCCGTCTGTCTGTCGCCATTGTACCATCAAAAAGTGTATGAAGTTATGTATAGAATTAAACCAAAATTTTATTATAAGTTTTTGGCTATGGCAAGCAGGTCCTCCCGGAATTTGGAAAAAATTCGCCGGTAGGGGGCGCTGATATAACAATTTTTATGCGGTTTTGAATATTGTACCATCCAAAAGTGTATGGAGTTATGCATAGAATTGAACCAAATTTTTATTTTAAGTTTTTGGATATGCAAGCAGGTCCTCCCTGAATTTGGAAAAAATTCGCCGGTAGGGGGCGCTGTAAATGCGATTTTGAATATTGTACCATCGAAAAGTGCATGAAGTTATGCATAGAATTGAACCAAATTTTTATTTTAAGTTTTTGGCTATGGCAAGCAGGTCCTCCCTGAATTTGGAAAAAATTCGCCGGTAGGGGGCGCTGTAATAACGATTTTTGTGCGATTTTGAATATTGTACCATCGAAAAGTGTATGAAGTTACGCATAGAATTGAACCAAAAAATTTTTTTAAGTTCTTGGCTATTGCAAGGAAGTCCTCCCTTAATTTGTAAAAAATCGCTCGTAGAGGGCGCTGTAATAGCGATTTTTGTAAAATGTTTGTGCCATTTTGAATATTGTACTGTCGAAAAGTGTATGAAGTTATGCATAGAATTGAACCAAATTTTATGTGTTTATTTTTGGTCATGTCACGAAGGTCCTCCCTGAATTTGGAAAAATTATACCGGTAGGGGGCACTATAATTGCGATGTCTGTACCATTTTCATTATTGTACCATCGAAAAGTGTATGAAGTTATCCATATAATTGAACCAAATTTTTTGTACATGTTTCTGGCTATGGCAAACAAGTCCTCCCTAAACTTGAAAAAATTCCGAAAGAAGGGGGCGCTATAATTCCAATCTCTGTGCCATTTTCATTATTGTACCATCGAACAGCGTATAAAATTATGCATACAATTGAACCAAAATGTTTGTGCTTGTTTTTGGCTTTGGCCAACAGGTCCTCCTTGAATGTGGAATATTGCGCGGTAAAGGGGCTCCGTGCTAGCGATTTTTGTATACTTTTCTTGATTTTTCGTAGTTCTATTGTGCATCGGCGGCTCATGCAGCGGCGGGAACTCGCTTCCTGCTAAGCCGGCTATTCGCAAACAGCTAATAACAATACAATAAGGAAAAAATAATAATTTTAACAAATATCATGATATAGATTAACTCGTTTTTAGTCCGTTTAATTGACTTGAGCAGAAATTTAAGATGAAAATCAAAGTTGGTATAGTATTGAACTAATAATATTGAAGTATTAACATGTGTAACTAAGTTTTGAAATATTAAGATGTATAAGATAGAAGAAAGTTTTGGGATGGCACATCCAACTAGTTTTATATTACTTACCTATTTTTTTTATTTACTTGTATTGATGACTTTTAAGTTGTGTTTAATTGTTAGTTCGTAACTATAAACACTGTTTTGATGAGGCCTATAGATGGCTATGATTGTTAGAGTTGCAGTAAAACTAGAGATCCTACTTACACAACTTCCAGTTTGTGTAATTTTCCAACGGAGCGTCTGACTGTAAAATAGTCAATGAAATATCGGCTTCATTTTGAAAGACCTATCCAATGATATGCCACAAAATATGGTGCGTTATTTTTTTTTTGTCTCTACCGCCATTTTGTATTTTAAGGCCGCCATTTTGAATTAATAAAAACAAAACCTAGCCTATAACAATCGGACGGTTAAGACAAATCGATAGAGACCTCATTCATTAAAATTCATCCAGCTGTTCGGATGTTTCGAGTGTAGAAAGAAATTCACATACCCAGATACGAGTGAAACACATAACCCTTCTTGGCAGTCGGGTAAAAAATACAGCTCATAGTGCCGAGAAATTCTTGTGTTATGTATAAAAAACTTTTCGCATTGCAATTTAATTTGCAATGAATACAAATCAATTTATCATTAGGAACGTCAAACTTTAAATTTTCATAAATCTGAAATCACTAGACCGAATGACTTTTTTTGGAAATCCTAAAGTAAAACTTACTGAAAAAGCCAAACGCAAAATCTCGATTTGTGTTCGTATTGACAATTTTAATGTTTTGTAGAATATTTTTATGCTAAGCTTACAGACCTAAGCTCATTTTTACTTTCTTCTATCTTTATACGAAGAAAGTATTGGATTCGTGAAAATATTCGAATTTCGGTTTTCGATAGATTTATACGTTTTAAAATTTGATGGTTTTTAGCAAATGTCTGTATGTGACCCTGTCTCTGAGTCTGCCTGTATGTGACAAAAATTTTTTGTGGCGCTCTATCTCAAGAATTAATGCATCTAATTTCACAAAACTTTAGATTCAGTTAGACCGTGATAATAAACTGGTGCGGATTGATTTTTGGTGTACATTACTCAACAGGTGGCGCTTCTGCGCTGCATTTTTCACTATTTCTGCAATAGCTCTATCACAAAAATTAATGCACGGATTTTTATCAAACTTCAGAACAAATGCAAGGAGTTTAATAAAATTTTAGATTCAGTTAGTGCTTTATATAAGTTGCTGCTGATTAGTTTCTGTGTAAATCGCACAATAGATTGCGCTACTATGGTGCAAATCGCACAATAGGTAGCTCAGCTAAGGTGTAAATGGCACAATAGGTAGCGCTGCAATCACGAATTCCGCAATAGCTCTATCTCAAGAACTAATGCGCGGACTTTTATGATACTTCAGATTCAGTTAGACGTTGACATAAGTTCTTAGCTAATAAGTTCATAAGTTGATTAGCTTTTGGTGTAAATCAGCCCACAAGAGGCACTGCTATGCTGCATTTTTCACGATTTACGCTATAGCTATATATCAAGAACTAGTGCAAGGATTTTCATAAAACCTCAGATTCAGTTAGTGCTTGAGATAATATGATGTTGATTACTTTTCGGAAAAAATCGCCTTAGAGGTGGTGCTACTATGCTGCATGATTATCGGAATAGCTGTATCTCAAGAAGTAGTGCTCGAATAATTCATGAAACTTCAGATTCATTTAGTCCCTCATATAAATTAGTGTTGTTTGGTTTTTGGTGAAAATTTGCGCAACAGGTGGTGCTGCTATGCTGCATTTTTCACGATTTCCGCAATAGTTGTATCTCAAGAACTAATGCATGAATTTTCATCACGATTCAGTTTCTCTTAGTCCCTAGTATTAATTGGTCCTGTTTAGGTTTTGGTGTAAATTACCCAAAAGGTGGCGCTGATATGCTTCATTTTGCATGATTTACACGATTTTAGCGACAGTGATATCTTAAGAAACAATGCACAGAATTTCATATCTCTGGAATCCTCAGTGTGGCCATAGATTGCTATTTATTTTTGGCACTGTGCTAGCGAATTTTGAAGCATTAACATGCATGAGATAGAAGAAAGTTTTGGGATTTGCATATCTGACTAGTTATAACATAAATAAGATAAAGAAATATTTTCCAGACAAATGCCTAATTTCGCTTTTTCCGGCAAAATTTGGTGATTAAAATGTATGGGAGTTATTTTTTATGGGGGGGGCGGGGTAGCGGCTGTAATAATTTTACATTGAATAAACATGTGACTAAGAATTCACAATTTATTTATTTCAAACGCAAACTGAAATATATTATTTACACAGAAAGAAAAAGTACACTGCAATAAAGATGTGTGTCATATCTGTATACTAATGATTTTAATATAATGTTACATAAATGATTTAATACTTAAAAGATGATTAAACAATTAGAAAAATGTTACAATTCAAGCACTTTCAACTAATACAAAGCCATCATCTGTATTTTAAGATTTAATTAGTTCAAATTTTAAAATCCTGATGTTGGCTTAGTATCAGATTAAAGTACTCGATTTTAATTGTTTTATCATCTTTTTAATTTTTTAATCATCTTTTAAGCATTTATTTAATTTTATATTATGTTATTAAGGTGAATTTTAGCATTCATAACTAGTTTATTTTAATGATTTTAATCATGTGAATGATACATTAGCGTTAGATAAGCACTTACGTAGATGTATAATACACTTGGTGGTTTTCTTTTACTATAACAGAATTTTTATATTAAATACTTTTAAAAATATACAAAACAGTTGTAAAACACTGCAGGAAATAATAAATTTAAAAACAAATACCAGAAAAAGATTTAATTTGAAAAATAGCTATTATATGGTAGTTTTTGACAAACAACGAAAAATAATTTCAGCTAATACTAAATCAAGCTCAAATTTTCGTATCTTTGGACAATATATTTTCAAATTCAGCAGAAAATTTTATTTGACAATTTCTATTTTTACCCCCCTCCCTCCCCCCAATAAAAAAAAAGGAAAACGATCGCATTAAAATTTACTCCAATACCCAAATGCTATTAAATTATTGATAGAAATGGATGTCTAGAATCCACATTTTATGTCTGTTTTATTGTCGCTTTATGACTTGGCAAATTAAATCGAAAACGTTTAAAGATTTGTGAACCTTATCCAATAAATTTCCAATTCAAAGAAAATTGAAATAATCTGCTACATTGTAATGAAAATAAAATAATGTTTGAAAGCTATTTACTTTTTAACACAGTTGAACGATGTTTATGATTTCGATTTGTCTGCCTGCCCCCTGTACGTATTCTAACTCACGTAAATATAGTGGGATTGTTATGTAATTGCTGCATGGTCCGAATGTTCGGTAAAATTAATTGTTTCGAGTTAATAAAATCATCATCCATTTCTGTCATCTTTAGCTCATTGTCATAAGGGGGGATGTTTGGAGAGTTTTGATATACATATCTGTGTGCAAAAAGTCAAAAAATAGTTTCTGGGAACATTTTTAAATGCTCATTCCTAGTACAGAGATAAACCAGTCATTTCATTTTTATCTGTCTCCCTCCTTCTTTGTACAAACTAACAGACCAAGAGGCGGCAACGCAGACAATCACCTTATCGAGTTCTCGGCTGAAATTCCAGAATTAATTGAAACTCGATTCGTACATTAAAACGCAATCCATCTGCCAAGTCATATGTTGGTGGAAAACACCTGAAAACCGGATTTTAACGGTTGACTCGTAGGTTTACCATTGTATTTTCCTGCACCCAAAGGTATAAAAACGTAGAGGACTGGGAGCAGGAAAAGACAATGGTAAACGTACAAGTCAACCGCTAAAATTGGATTTTCAGGTGTTTTCCACCAAAATTTGACTTGGCTGACCGATTGCGTTTTAATATGCAAATCGAGTTTTAACTAATTCGGGAACTGTAATGTATACATAGCAATAAAATGCAAGTATTGTAACGCTATGGGAACGACCACTCTTACTCTTGTCATCATCAGAGCAAATTTCCATATATATCTCCAATTCTTTTATTACAAAATATATTTAGGATAAATTTGATTCAACTACTTAAAAATGCATGTACTCTACTTTCATAAACCATATACAGTTTGTAACAAAAGGCATGTAAACTTGCCTTGATAATAAATGAAAATTTTGTTACTCTTGTGATTACAAAATAATGCAATTTTTAAAAATTGTGTTTGACGCAGAAATTCTGTGAATTATATTAGACTATAGAAAAAAAATTGACAGTATATAGCAGAGTAATTATATCCTTTTAAAAAGAATTAATCATTGAACTCACCTGATAAGGCATGAATTAGTTACATTTGATTTTGCAAAATGCTAAGTGTTGCTCTTGTGACATTTTGCCCATCATGTAATTTTAGCAAAAATTTAATTTAAATACTAAATAAAATAATTAAAATAAGTTTAAAAAATTATTTTCCATAGAGAACAACTGTTAAGGATGGTTTAATTTTAAAATAACATAAAATAATGTAAAAATATCTAAAATTAACAAACACTATAACCACATAGCAATCTCTCAGTTTCTGCTACTTAACAGAATAATTCATTGTCTTCATTATCAATAATATCATTTGCAACTTCTCCTGTATCATGATTTACTTAATAAAACACAAATTCTTTCTACGAATCATCTTAGTGTAAGGTTTGTAGTAGATAGTGTCATTTTTCATGGTTTTGACAAATTGTATTTGTTGAATACCCTTCGCTGTTTGTATTTTCTCTCAAAGTAATGAAACTTTGTTGTTTCATTTTTTTGACAAAATAAGCAATGTATCTTAGAATTGCTTTTTTAACACGCACTTCAGTCTATATATATCATTATACAACACAAAATAAATCTACAGCATCTATACCAGGAGTATTTGAAAAAAAAAATGTCCAATCAAGTTAATTGAGAAAGGAATCTTATTCATTGCAGGCATATTTGCATAGTTATATTTTTGTTTAAATTGAAAAGCACAACCATCATATAAAAAAGTAAAACAGGTACATTTTAGGAAAATACAAATTCCCTTAAAGATGCAATGTTGAAATTTTACATGCGAAAGCATTTACAAAACATTGGTTATGAGTTACATTGTCTAAAATAATAGCATAAGATTTTACTTTATTTGTATCATACTAAATAAAAAGCTGAAAATACAGTCGCTTGTGGATTTGACCAATAATGTAGTATTTAATACCAAAAGTTCGTCTTGGCATGGAAATAAAACAGTTTCCAGAAAATCCACTGGCATAACTATTCTTTGAGAAATGGTTATTTTTTGGCATTACGAAAATAATTCCTTGTACAAGTTTCAATGAATGTGTGCTACAGAAATGGATTTAGTTGCTTTCGAAAATTTTTAAACAATCAGAAATGGTTTTCTTTAACTGTTACTTTTTCAAAACGTTTATCAACGTTTTGAAAAAGTAACAGTATTGATGAAGAAGTTGATAAAAGTTTTGTCAATAGCAAAACGTCTATCAACGTTTTGCTATTAACAATAACTTATAAGAAGTTCTGTATTATGGACTTCCATTTCAAATAATTCTTCGATGTTATCTCCGCAAATTAGACATTGTGAATTCCTAAATTCTAAATATCATGTATCTCGGCAGACAAAGTCATTAAATCCATCACAGGAATGTTTAATGTAGGAAATACACCAGAATTGTTATACATTATGAATTGCTTGAATATTTTCGTGACAGCAACAATTGGTGGTATGGATCTGCAAAGGAATCACCAATTTTCCAATTTAGGAAAGCTTCTTTAAACAAAAAACGTATTCTCTTATTAAATGTCCCCTAGAATTGATGAAATTATGTGACCTTTTTCACGCTTAACTAACGTAGATTTAGCTGGAGAATGACATCTTCTTAAATCATCATCGACTTAAAATTCTCCAAAGCTGTGGAGTTAGATTTTTTTCTGTTGAAGTATCTGAGGTTAACTAGTTCTCTACTTTTTCCTTTTCTTAATATTTCTATTTTCTTCGTGAAGCTTTTGCTGGTTCTAAGACTTTTCTTCACATTATCGTAATATATTTTGTTTTGTTTCTTTCTCACAACAACATATTCAATTTCATTCTTATTTTTTCTCTACAATTTTTGGCGCTTAGCAGATTTTTTTCTTCTCTTTAAAACAATGCCGTGTATAAGAAACGATATTAAAATATTTCCTTTAAAATATACTATCAGAATCCTTTCCATAAGAGTTACTATAAGAACCTCTGTAGGTTATACAGCAGAATTTAGTAAACGAAGCTTTACAAAGCCTATAAAATATCTAATCAAAGACCATTTGCTTCAAACCAAAAGAAAACACACAAAAATGACACGAGTTGAGTTGTTTTATTATATCTTTAATTACTTGTCGTGATTATTTTATAAGCTTAAGTAATACCAAAAATGAATAAAAATAAATCCACCCATTAAAAAAACACTAATAAAGATAATTTATCTTACTTAAAATTTACAAAATTTCCTTAGTTATACCTAAAACTGTTTCAAGAACTTCTCTAATAACAGAGAAAAAACAACAAAACTTTAAGCATTCTGTTTGTTCTGGTTGTAATGCAGTGTTATATCAAACTATCGACAAAAGTATTATGTGTCACTCTTGTGACACAAACGTTTGTTACTCTTGTGACAACTCCCCAGAGCCTATTCCATGCATAGCATAAACAAAATATTTAATCTAAAATATGTCTTATACCTCGAAATCAGAGAATTAGAAGTTTTGGGTAAAAATTTAAGTAGTTTTTTTTTAATTAAAACTTTTGTATGTTTTCCGTTACTCTTGTGACATTTAAGTATTAACGTTTAAATACAGTCAAAAATATATTAAAGACATTATCTAAAAGATTTTTATCTATGTAGATCTTAAAGATATGATAATTGTTTGTTGATTTGAATGCATAGAAATTTTATTGAATTCTAAAAATTAAAAAAATCATACATTTCAATAAGTTGTATTTTAAGCTCAAATGTAAATGTAGTTTTATACTGTTAGTATCCAACTCATTTTCAATAAACACTTGCTCTTATGAAAATAAAACTTAAAAATTCATATACTTCAACTCTTTAGCTTTAAATTGATGTATCAAACTTGCATTTCCGTTTAAAAGACATTTTCAGCAAAACTTTTTTTCTGCCATGGACGTTCCCCTATCCTTTGCGTTGGGAATATTGGGAATAATACACTATATAGCCATTAATCCCCGAACTCTTTCAATTTTAGACATTTTGTCGAATATTTCAAGACATATCTTTTGGATTTTTCTGGAACTTCAGGATTATGAAGAATATGCTTGACCATGTTTATTAAACATAATTTAATCAGAAGGACAATTAGGGCGCCAACAAAAATCAAAGATCAATAATAATATATGGGCTCACCCTGTGAAATAAAATGCATGAAGTGATCTATCGCTATAACTTACGAGTATGTAGATATGGTACAATATGTGTATTCATTTGTGTAAAAATAGCACGTATAACCATAGAGATATATCGGGGTTTTTTTTTTAAGTTCAAAATATTCTTGCATGTTTTTTGTTTATGTCATGCAGGGATTTCTACCAAATATAGCGCCAGTTTCATAAATTTTGACAAAATGTAGTAGAAATAAAATAGTGCTATTAGAATATAAATATATTAAACATTTGATGAAATATGAGCAATTGCATGAATTATTTTTTAACAGCCCATGTGCGCATAATAATATTTTTTTTTATGATTTAATAGTCAACTCTATGGAGCAACACATAAAAAAAAGCCTGTCAAATATCTTGAAAATTCAGAGAGATATCGGCAATAGAATGAGATTTTTTATGCTTTCTAAAAACTGCTGAATGAAAAGGGATTTTCCACAAATTGTCATTTTTATCAACTTGCTTTCAGCAAAGGAGTTAGAATTTAATGAATGTCAACGAGTAGATTTAGAGGAAATCTTCGATTATGATAATGCTTTTTTGCTTGGAAGAGGCTCTTTCTGGTGGTTTTCCAAGAAGAACTAAAGCATCAATAAAAAATGAAAATTAAAAAGATAATAAAAATTAAAAACGACAATTTATGAAAAAACCCTTTTCATTTCGGTTTTTTTTTTTTTTTTTTTTTTTTTTTTTTTTTTTTTTTTTTAACAACCAAAATTTAATTCACTCTATCACCGATATCTTTTTCTATTTTCACGAAATTTGACTGGGTTTTTTTTATGAGTTACCCCATACAGTTGACTATTAAATCATGAAAAAAAAATTTGTTATCGTGCGCACATTCCCAAATAAAAGTATTTCATGCAACTGCGCATATTTCATGAAATGTTTAATATGTTTAAATTCTAATTGTACTATATTATTTCTACTACATTTTGTCAAATTTTCTGAAACTGGCGTTAAATTTGGTAAAAAACCCAACATGATATAAACAAAAAACATGTAAGACATTATTAACTTAACAATATCAATAAATGTTCATAAATGTTCAATATCAATAAATGTTCAAGCTATTCTTACACAAATGAATGCACATATTGTACCATATCCACATATTGGTAAGATGCGGTTTCGTGCATTTTATTTTACAGGGATATTTGATCCCAAATATTATTATTTTTCTTTGATTTTTTTGTTGGCCCCCAAATTGTCCTTCTGATCCAATCGCCGTTGATAAATTAGAAGTCAAACATATTCTTTATAATCCTAAAGCTCCAGAACGATTCGACAAGTATATCATTAAATATTCGACAAAATGTCTAACATTTGAAGTGCCCGGTAATTACTGGCTATATAGTGTATATCTAAATATTTCTTACCAATATTGGTATCATAATTTTAATGTGAGAACTGTATTTCATGCCACATTTCATGCTATTTCACGCCGAAATATTGCCTTCATCGTTTTATAATTCGGTAAATTAAATTGAGAACGTTCAAAGAAATCTGAAGATTATCCAATAAATTTAAAATTGGAATAACTAGTGTTAAATACCAAAGAAAGTTTACAAACATGTTTTAAAATTTTGCATACAAGCTTTCATTAACATCAAAGGAAGTTATTGATAAGTTTTGACAAACGTACTTTTGTATCTTAAATTTAATCTTTAACTAATTGCATTTATAGATAATTTAATGAAACTGATCAACCAAAATAAAACAAATATCACATATAACAAAACTAAAATATTATATTTTAGATAATGTTTCAACAGAATAATGTGCTTTTTGTAATTTCAGTAGGGGAGACCGGGGCTAGTAGGCGCAGTTTTTAGTTATTGATTTTTATAAATTTTTTGTTTAAGTTTTTTAACAAACTTTAACTGCACTTTTAAAGAACAGACATTTGGCTATAAATACCCGCTGTTTTGAGTTTGTAGCTCTTGTAGTTTATGTTTAGCGGAAGCCTAAAGTGAAAGGAAAATTGTGCGCCAACCTACCCCATCACGGGGCAACTTGCTTATACCTATGGGGTAAGTTGGCACACGCTTTATAAAAATTTAAATGAAACTCAAATAAGACACGCTGTTAAGAGGAATCAATTTCATTATTATCAGTAAGTTTAATCAAAGGCGTAATCGCCGTACAATGCAAATTCTAAATTATACAGACATAAAAATAATGGATAAAACATTAACACTGGGTAACTTCTATCTTACTCGATATCATAATCAGAGTTACAGTTGTCGCAAATAAAAAATCGAGTGTCTCCGTTTGGGCAATCCCCATGTGCCTAAAATCTTGCATTACAACCACTTTTCACTCTGTTTGTTGTATTTCAACCTAACAGCACATACCAGACGCCGAGCCAACTTACCCCGTGTTCAGTGCGTCTACTAGCCCCATAATAAATTTCTTCACAAAAGGGAGACGTAACCTTCTAAACATAAATCATCCAAGTAAATCACATATGGGGTAGGTACAGTGAATCATACACTAAGAAAACTGCACAAATTAAATCGCAATTATTAAGATAAGTATTAGAAATTAGAAAAAGAATGAAGCAACAAAAAATTACTTATGAGTGCAAAAAAACTGAAAAATCGTAATAAATGTCCACTGCACGTAGGTAACACTGCAAAACTACAATGAGAATTGTACAAAGCAAGGAGAAAGGTACTCTGTGATTTGTTGCTCAATCTATATACAAACAGGCTATTTATGAGGTCTGCACGTACTTACCCCTGTAGCCAACTAGCCCCGATCTCCCCTATTACAATGTCAATTGATAAATCATGTTTTCAGGTACTAATTATTATTGTGGAGAGCAAGATCAGAACAGGCCCTTCGTTAAATGTCTATTTGGTTATTAAAAAGACACACTATTTTTTTTTAAATCCTTCTATATTGTCTTAAAGAATTTATAGTATAAACAATCATTGTGAATATTTTTAGTTGTTATTTTTAATATCATAATCTGGCACTTAAAAAGGAATAAATTTTATGAAAGATGTGAACCAGTAAAGGACACTGTGTAAGTATGTAATATACCTTTTTAAGCGTCAGACTATTATATATGTTTTTTTAATAACTAAAACTATTTTTAATGATTGTTTGTAATGTAAATTATTAAAGACAATATAGAAGGATTTTAGTGTCCTTTAATAATCAAAATGACATTTAACGAAGGGTCTGTACTGATCTTGTTCTCCACAATAATAATTAATACCTGATATCATGGTATGTCAATTAACATATAACATATTATATTCATACTTTGGCCAATAACATCAAAATAAATAATTACCGTAACTGTAATTTGGCAACCCCTTGTACATTACTGCCAGTTCACAATAAACGTTTCTGTTTAATGATGTATTTTTGTGGTGTTCTTACAATACAATACATTCAAGCTATGGGACTAAGCACGTGGTTGAAATAATGTCCGATCAGTGCATAGAATTTTCTATGCACGAAAGAAACAACAAATATGAGAAACGTCTACAGTAAGAAATATAATACACAAAATTTTCAATTACAGTGTTAGACTTTAATTTATTCGAGTTGAATAACTGAAATCTCAGTTTGTTTACTTCAATCTATTTATGTTAAGACTGAGTCCGTAAGTCTTACTTTAATTTCATATCTGAAATATTTGACACAACTTTACAATCTGAGCGTCTGAAGGTTTACCTGCATTTTCATAAATATGAACTTAAAACTAATGTAAGTTTAAATTTTAGTTTCCCTGTTTGTTCTAAAATACAGATCATATCTATTTATTTTACATATATATTAAAATGCAAATCTGTTAAAAATATTTTTATCTGCAGGAGAATTAAACTGATTTGGGGAAACGGAAAATACGGGCAAACCAAGAGGGAACAGTTTTATCAATTATTTTCTATAAGTGATGTAATATACGAGGCCAAGTCAAAAATTAGCCGCAATGTATTTATAAATTTTATTGCAATACAAATGGTAAACTAGCGTTGTGAGAGTTGTGAAGGACTTGGACAAACTCAAATGCCTAAAATGGACCTTTGCGAATCCTCCACCTGACACTGACTTTAGATAATGAAACTGGCAACGAGATGTGAATGATGATCGGGAGAGCTGAGACAGAATAGGTGTGACGGAGTAAAGAAGAAGCGTGAAGGAGTGGATTATATATGTTTGTGAAACATAGTTTTGATTTTAAAGGGATGTGATGTTTTAGATTAATAAATATGTTCAGTTTTATCTCTGCCTGGTTTTAACGATTACATGAGTGCTAGTGAAGTTATTTGACGGCTCCATATATGCAAATGATATTCGGCTGCGAGTTGTTGGTTACAGAACTTACATAGCGGCAAAACTTCAGTAGCGTTAACATCATTTTTCAATATAGTACCCTTAATTTTCAACGCACTTGTTCCATCATTGCACAAGCGTCCTGATGCCTTCAAAAAAGAAAGTTTTCGGCTGAGCAGCGAGCCACGCATGCACCGACTTTACGAAACCCAAGTCCTGTGAAGATGAATTCGTAGGCATAACCATGACTAATTTGCAGACGATATACCACATCATCAATAGTCACTCGTCTGTCTAACAGAATCATGCACGTGCATGCTCAATGTTGTCATCATTTGTGGCATTACACGGTCATCCGTCTCCTTCCTCATGCGTAACACTTGCGTGATTATTTTTGAATTTTTTAATCCATTCGTAGACATTCTGTTGCGGCAAGACCCTGTTCCCGTATTTTTCCGAAAGTCTTCAATGGATTGCGGCGGCCGTTACACATTCCGACCACAAAAGCCGGATTACTGCTCGCTGCTCCTCTTTGGTGCAAACCTCTAATGGAGCGCCCATGATCTATCTGCAACAAAAGAAAGACAAATGGGGGTATTACGACCAAACTTTCAAAGCATGACCACAACAGCATAACAATAAAATAAACGAGGACAGAGGTCAGTAAGAACAATGTAAGAAGAGTTATGTTAAAATTGTGAATAATTTTTGACTTACTCGCGTATATATATATATATATATACTATATATATTTGTTTAATGTATTCATTTTTTTATTCAGTTACATAACAAAATGAATGTCTTCATAACATATTAATAGAATATGTATCAGAAAGGGAAACATAAAAAGGCATATTGATTAACCTCATTTATTCTTTCTCCCTACAAATAAAAAAATGATTCTAATAATATTACCTATCACACAAATCTCAAATAAAACAATCTTAATAATATTCATTTCCCTACGAAAAAAAGAAAAATCTAAGGACATTTCAGGACAGTAATCATATTTTTGTTGTAATGAAAACATTTCTCCTCAATCCTTCTTTGCGTATTCCCCTTTAGGATTACTAGTAATAAAGAGAATTACCTAAAAGCAAAAAAAAAAAAAAAACGAAATCATATCTCATTCAGGTCATCCTAAGGCGATACATTCTTTTCAAGATATACGTCTGTGATAGGCAATAGATGTTCTTAACATCGATTGCAAAGAGAGAGTGGCTTTTTTTCCGTGATTTTTTTTTCTTTGTGACATTTTCTATCTATAAAATCCAAATGGCATCGTATAAAATCTTTAAAAAATAGTTGGTTTTAAAATTCAATGTTATATATAATTAATCAGCAAAAAAAAACTATGAACATATTCAAGTCCGACAGAAGAACTTTTTATTTTATTAATTCCATTAATGAAATTGATATCCTGCATTCGAATGAACTAAATCAGATTAAATAAATCTAAAACAATAAGGAAAGAAAGGGATCCATGTAAAGAATTTTTTTATTTGTTGTACAATTTTGTAGCAGCTATAGTCTAAAAATTAATTACATTTTTATAGTTATTTAGGACGTTAGTAACTGATGGGCAGAATATTTTCATACGTATGAGATTAGCCCGCACAGACAACTGCATTTTTAATAAGTTCCTATCGGGTAGATTGTGTGAAGATGCCATAATTTTTGACTTAATTGTTTTAAAAATCGCCCGTTGTTTATATTTGTCATTCATTGATTTCTTGTTAAAGTTTAGACTCTTATGTATGCTTTAAAAACTTATTTCATTTTACATATGTTATAGAAACCATCGAAAATTTTGTTTTTGTAAACACTTGCATTTCGGCCTCTTACCCATAGGTATGAGTAAGATGACCAACTATCTAGGGGTAAGATGCCTTATGGAGTTTCAATGTAAACAATAATTTTTGGGAAGCAGTATAAAACATAAGCGGACGAATAAAAGTAACTTTAATATTTTGGGCATACTAAAGTTGTTAACTTACTCAATATTAGGAAATTACAAAAATATGAATGTAACAAACGTTGGCAATATAATAAAAGAACAAACTAATATTTATTTATTATATAATTATTTATGTTATCGTAATATATTTGTTTGTATAATATTTATTTAATATATTATGTTCTATTTAACATTTAAAAGAATTATGGCTATTAAGTAAAGTATGCCTATTTTTAAACATTATAACACGTTTAACTACGGTAAAGTGACTGTGATAAAATGCTTTAGAGTCAAGCTTTTTTGTTAATGTTTTCATATATCTCTTTGTTCTTTTTTGCAATATCTTAGGTCTGCCAGAAACTGCACATTTGCTTAGGAACTTTGAGCAGCTTTTATATAATCAGCAGTTTCACTGAATGCACTTGATCCCATCACAATTTCCTGAGGTTTTATTGCATTCTGTTAGATAGTCTGGACAATCATTCACTTAAAAAAAATCCTCATCTTCTGAATCTTAGGAGGGAATTTCATCATCATCTATATCATCGTCAGTGGAAGATTCTGTCTTTCTACCCTCTGAATTCTTATCTAATTCCTTTTTAGAAAGGCTTGCGACACCTGGAAATTCGCAGTGGCTATTGTCACACCGATTTAGTTTGGCTTTTACAGGCCATTAAAATAATTTTTATTTGAATATTAAAATTAGAAAAAAACTTTGGTGAAAATTACGTCATATTTAAAACGATACATTTAAAACGTCTAGTTTAAAATAAATTTCTTATAGCGTCTTTATAAAATTATTTATTTAGTCATTTTATACAAGCTAATTTTAAATTGTTGGGTTGATCTTATTTAATCAATCACGAAAGTAGCAATTAGCTGTTTTGATTCTGTCTTAAAATCCCTCAGCCAAAGGGAAATGAATGGAAACCTGATTACAGGAAATCACCACTACTCGCTTAATTACGCTTTAATCTTCCGTAATCTTTTCAAAGCAGATCAAATTAGTGTGTTTTTAGAGTCTGTGGTGTATGGATGGAGGTTGACGAGCGTAGCTCGTAGGAGGCAGAAACCCCTAGTTATCTAAAACTATATTATACACTACCAATATTTACATTTATTATTAAATTATTTATAACTGCATTTAACATAAAAAAAATTAACAATGATTAAAATGAATAATTATTAAACAATTGTTTATAAGGCCAATAAAGTTTATTTATAAGGCAGAATACATATAGAAACCTTTCAAATTATGTTCTAATTAGATTTTAAGATTTCTTTATGTCACTTTAAACATTTGGGAAATTTATTATCTTAATCAATGATTTTTTTTAATAAGTTAGTTAAAATCACGATTTAATCACTGATTTAAATTATCCGATTAAAATTGTTGACGCCAAGAGTAATTTAAAGAATGAAGAAACAACCAGACATTTGACCACAACGGAAAATAACCGGCATCTTACCCCCAAAAATTTTCGTCGACTCACCCCAAAGTATTGGGCAAGACGCCGGTGCCCCCCCCCACACACACACACACACGCACACTGACGTGAAGAAGCGGGAACCGGCCACCATTTATGCTTTGCAGAATAGCCAGTTACCAGTACTCTCTAAAAACATCAGATTTATTTCTCTTATGTTTAAACGAAGACTTATATAGGCAAATAAAGAAGTCACGTAAAAGATTTGAGATTACCAGAAGTGTTAAGACGAAATAGCAATAAAAAAGTACCTCTTAAAAAAGTAGGGAACTTTCACTAGGGAACTTTCTTCCTTACAACTGAGCAGCGTTTTTCTACATTGCCTGCGCATATGAAAATTACGTGATACGGGATATTGTACAACACGGCATCTCACCTCAAGTTACCCTATAATTAGACAACATGGTGCTTTCTGCAAAATACAAAAAAAATTATATTATCTATATAATTACACTAGCTTTAATTTTTAAAACTCTTAATTAAGATTCTAGATCAATTATCCACAAATTCTACTAAACTGTTGAAAAAAAAAATCAGAGCTTGCACTTGAGATTTTACACAGGAAAGGAGAAAATTTTGTTTATTATTAAATTACAGCTGTAGCGAATGACTTTTTGATTCATTGAGAGATTTTGTAAAAATGATATTCTCGCTTCTGGTATAATGTGTTATAATTCGCAAACAGTGTGAACAACTAACGTTCTTCTGTTTTTATGCATCAAATTTATAGAATCTTTAGTGTTTTTATAGCTGTAAATATACCATTAAGATTGTACATAAATTTACAGAGAAGTTTTTCTGCTTTTTAATAAAATTTCAGTCTTCAATTCACTGTAAATTTCTATCAGAATAACGGATTATCAGTAGGTTCTCCGTTATTGTTTTTAACAGCGTAATATCTTGAAATTATGATATTTGAAATAAATTTTATAACATATGTAAAAATTTTAATCTCCTGTAAGTGGTAAAATTAATTATAAATAATATCTGAAAACTCCAGACTGTAAAAGTTATTAGAAGAGAAATTGCAATTACTTCCGCTAGGGTATGTCCTAATCCCGAACCTTTCCTAGAGTATTTTATTACGAAAGGAACAACTATCTAATATTAATTTCACATTACATTTATCTATGTGCTAGGATAGCAATATCACTACATTGCTGTCTCGCTTTTAGATTTTAATCCGTTCTGAATGAGCGGCGTATGTCAATTACTCTATAAATATTTTATTTCGGTGATCTTTTTTTATGACTCACTAATGTAACTACTATACAGTTCTGAAAATGAATTCAACTTGCTAGTTCAATGCTGCGAATTACAGCCTTGCACTATACTTAGCTTTCATGTTATCTTTATAATTATACTAGAAACATAGCCCGTCAAAAATGGCGGAAAATGAGATATGAAGATATATACAGAACATGTGCAAGAATATGAGTTTTTCTCGCTTGTTCACAGTGATAGATGAAAATAACACATCTTAAAAACTCAATACGTTTATGAAAAACTATGTGTATAATGAATACGTAAAATATGCAATTTAACTATAAGTTAAAATTTGGTTACAAAACTTCAGGATATATGCTTTTTGTAAAATCTCTTTTATTATTTAAAAAATGATCTTGCTCTTCAGTATCTTTGAGATAATTTTTTAACTGCAGTTAGGAGCTTAGATAGTGCAGTGTCATCTAGTGGCGGTTATTTTTTTAGTAGCATCGGGCTGAAGATGCAAAGACGTACATTTTCGTATATTGCACTTTAATGTCTGACCATAGATTTTGAAAAATGCCTTAAGTGCATGAAAGATTAACGAGTTTCAATCGAAATTTCGGCAAATTAGCCAGCTATGGTCAATTTGGCCTCATATATGGAAACTTATTTTTGTCGCCAAATTTGGCTGTATTTCGCTGAATTTGGCGATATTTTGGCAAGTTGGTCAACATTTGGCCCTATTATGGTAAATCTGCTATTAGTACTTTTCAAAAATTGCTCATTGTTGAAGATGATACCGATTTCTCCATAGGAAGCCTGACATGTCCGCGATAAATGAGGCGATCCAACCGGAATTGTGAGGGACACACAAAGACTTGGATTTTATATAAATAGATGCCGCGCCTTGTTAGAAGATTATTCACAATAAGCAAAATTTATTTATTTCACATGCTATGTACAGCGGTTTAAATGTCTACGTTCACTCATCTACTAAAACCATTATTCTTCCAGGATGTCATTTTTCTTCTCCTTACACTAGTGATAAAATTAAATGTTTGGCGTAAACAATCCTTTAATTCAACTGAATCGTTCAATCTGAGTCATCAAACAATACTTCTTTTGTTACTTATTTTATAATTAAAATTAATTAGACAATATAGCAAAAATATTTTGGTAAAGCCAATTAAACAGTCAAATGAATACACGGAGAGTTAATTTATGTTTTTATATTTTCACTAGGGGGCTCTACCCCCTGCAAGCTACGCTCACCAACCCCCCTTTCAAACACCGAAAAATCTAAAAGCACGCTAATCTGATCGGTTTTAAAAAGATTAGAGAAGTTTGAATTATGATGAAAAAACCTGTAACGATCTCCCTGTAAACGGGTTTCCATTCAATTCCCTTTGATTGCGAAAATTTAAGGCCGAATCAGTTGTTGTTAAGACATCCAATGGTTGGTTTTCGTGTTTGATTAAAGAACATCAGTTAAACATTTGAAAAGAAGCTAAAATGAAATGAAATAAGTAACCAGAGTCTTTGCCTTCCGGTATTTTTTAACAACGTTATAAAACGCTTCACATAATACAGTTTACTGCTGTTAAAGCAGTTCCTTCAAGTGCGGTGGTTCATTTTTGGACCACTTAATTTTAAATCTTAAATGCCACATTGGCACCAGAATATTGGAATGAAAATTTTCCTTTTATTAAGTAAGGGAACAAAAGCATTTTCGTATTTCGAAATTTGTTTGTAAATTCTGGTGCCATTCACTGATTTCAACATTTTACCTTGCCTCTGAAAGGGTTAAACGCATATTAATGTATTTATTATTTTAAAGTTTCTTTTCTCTTTTAATATTCACGTGTAAATACAATTTTCGAGACATAATTTTCAATATTTTCCTGCTTTTAACACGTAATCATTTAATAGTAATTTTAAAGTTTTTTTTTTCTGTTTTTAATAGTCACGTAAAAATAAATTTTTAATCGTAAGGAAACAAAATTCTTTGCACTGTTTTTAGAATTGAAATTAATTTCTATAATAACAGCCTAAGTCATGTAATAGCCATGTAACTATCATCAACAGTTCCCGTCAAAACCCTTCACTTTTTATATTCCAGGCGGCCATTTTGGTACTTTAATCTTAGCCTGCCACAGGTGGTAAGTCGCCAAACATTATTCTATCGCCACCATTTCATCTACATTATAACAGTCCAAGTCATGTACCTGCCATAAACAGTTACGGGCTCAACTTTTCGCTTTTTATAACAAAGTTTTCCATTTTGATTAAAGAATCAAAATTATTTTTTCGAATAAAACTACATAAAAGTTGCCATGATCGCAAAGAATTCTTGGTGCTTTTATGTTAGCCGGGTGCAAATATCGCCAATAGCTTTGTTTTAACTCGCCAGTTAGCATTTTTTTTTCGAGTGGTAAATTAAAACGGTACAACTTGGTTATCCTACCGACAAAAATCTATCGCTAAATTATAAGATTAAATGTCAATAATGGTTGATCGTAAATGCCACATTCACTTGACAAAGGAAGTTACACGTGTTTACGCCATCAAATGATTTTTATTCCGACGGTTTATTTGTATTTTTATTAATGTTATTCTAATTTATAAGTTATTTCGTTATTTAAAATAAAAATTATGTCAATTTGTATAATTTGGCGAGTGGTTTGGCGATTTATATAATTTGGCGAAATTGGTCGACAGGATAACTAAATAGTACCATTAAAACATTTCTTTGAAGTTGAAAATTAATATCATGATTTGTTGCATTATATTTAATATTTGGCACAGATGTCATATACGCATCGGCTTTGGCGTGATTTTTTTTTACGACAATTTGGCGAAAATCTCGTTTTCGAATACCAGTTACATATGTATTTTTAAATTATTTTTCTATTATTTTTAAAATGAAATAATAATAATAAATAAGAAAAAAAGTTTAATTAATAACTATAGAACAAAGCAATTTATAAAAAAAAATTTGAAATAAAAAGAAAATAAATGTAAATAAACATTTATTAATAAATAAACAACAATAGCCGAGTTACCACGTCAGGCAGAATAGCGCCATTTTAGAGCGAATTAGGTACACCGGTGCGTATATGACATCTGTGCCTAATATTTATCATTTCGTTTCGTTTAAAAAATAGAAAGAAATGAAGCCATTTATTTTAAATGTTTCAGTTTTAAATTAAAGTTTTGTATTTTAAATAAAATGATAATGAAAATTAAAAAAAAATGCGACTGTAGAAATGTTTGGCGATTTATCACCTCCGTCGCGCTAACATAAAAATACCGAGTTCTTGATTTCTCTAACAGAATCCTCCGATTTTGCGAAAGCTTGTTCAAGTAAATTGAATTATGAATAAAAGTACTATGATACATTTCTTAGCATACATTTAAGGAAGGCCAAACTGGTCGCCAAATTTGTTTAAAATAATAACCTTTTCTAAAATATGAAAAAAATATCTGTTATGATTAAAATTTGAGTTGCCATCATTAGAGAAAAGAATTTAAAATTAGAAAAAAAATAATATCGCGAAAACTAATTCGAATTTAAAAATTCTAATACCAGTTTTGAGATCTGCGGATCAATACGGATTTTTGGTGTTAATTTTATTGCATAATATTCCATATTTTAGGACGAATCACCGTGAAATATAATCAGTTGTTTAATCAGTCGTTTCATACAATCCTTTCATAAAGTCGTTTCATAAATTTGTTTCATTAGGATTTTATATATATAGGGTAGATTTGTAATATTTGGGCATTAAATTTTTAAGCAATAATGATGTCACAAGTTAGAGAATTTCTGCATAACCAGAACCATTTTAATGTGCATGTATTATTTTTTTAAGTAACATTATTTTGATATATATTTATACATATCCTGTAAAAAATATCTATATATAATAAACAATTAAGAGCTAAAACTTTTTACGTTCTTGAGGCCCAAAAGCGTGTTTTGCAACTCTATATGAAAAATGTTTGAAATATCAAGATTTCAAATGTCATTAAAAGCGAAATTACAATAATTTCCATTAGGCTTCGGCGCACATATCCCCAGCATGCCCTAAAGTACTTTGTTATGCATGCAACAATTCGAAAATATTAATTCCACATTAAAATCATATACGAGCTATTGTAGTGATATCACTCATTATTGTCACGCTTTTTTTATCCGCTTTAAATGTGCACACATATGACTGCTGCTCTATAAATATTTTATATGGTAGATATCATTGCTTTTTTCACGGTTGTTAAATCTCGAATGTGGCTGTTAAACGCTTCGGTAAATAAATTCAACTAACTAATTAGATTGTGTGAGAAACTAGTCGTGCATTATCATTAAATTTCATACTATCAAATTACATACTGTTTCTTGACTTACAATGTTATTAAAGGAAATGTCAATGTGATTAGAAATGATTGTCTGATTATTTTAGTATTTAACAAATGCATGTGGTGAAATAATAATTTTTTTTTTTCGAAATGCAGTTGCAAAGTGTATATAGATGATATTTAAATAAAATTACTCATTGAGAATATCAAAACAAAGAGAGAATTAATAAAATGGCTACTAAATGCTGTTACATATATTCAGTCATTTTATTTTACAGATATAAAAGAGAAAAAGAGAAATACACCAGTCTTTATCGATTACCAAAGATAATCTCTTACGCCGCTGTCCGTCTATACTATTAATCATTTTTAAAGGAAATCTATCCCACTCAAACAGTTAAATTTTGAGAGAGTCCAAATAACAGTGTTATTTGGAATTTACTTTAGCTTCTAAAATTTCCCATATGCAATATTCTAAAGGATTTAGATCCGGTGAAGAAGGTGACGAATCTTTTTGCATAATTAATTTCGGCCAATTGACGTCAATTGGAGTCGATTTGGCTCGGTGTGAAGAGCAGAATCTTGCTGAATATGCAATTATTTTTAGAATACGCATGTGGCAATAAATGTGTAGTCAATATGTTCTGTTTGTAATATTCTGCATTGATTTTTAACCCTTTATCTATGAATTGCGGATGAAATTTTCCATTCTTTTACACTATGTATCATAACATCAATTGATATCAATGAGATATTTAAAGGTTGATACTGTTTTTAATGATTAAACTATAACACTTTGATTACATATTTTTTCGTTTATTTTATTTTGGTTATTTATTTATTTTTAATTGAATGCATTTTTAAATTACTTTACTCAAAGAGTTTTGGCACTATTAATTTATTCTATAGAATTCACTTTTTAAATCATACTAATGCACGTTTAATATAAATACCGTCAACCTAAATTAGGTTTTCATACGGATGGAGATATAACATACAAATCTCTTTTTACCCGACTGAAAAGAAGGGTTATGTGTTTCACGCGTATCTGGGTATGTAGATTTCTTTATACCCTCGAAACATCCCAACGCCTGGTTGGATTTTAATGAATGAGGTTTCCATAAATTCATCTTAATCGTCCGATGGTTATAGGCTAGGTTTTGTTTTTGCAAATTCAAAATGGCGGCCGTAAAATACAAAATGGCGGTAGGGACGAAATTAAATTTTTACGCACCCTATTTAGTGGCATATCATTGGATAGGTCTTTCAAAATGAAGACTATGTTTCATTGGCTATTTTACAGTCAGAAGCTCTGTTTAAATATTACACAACCTGGAAGTTGTGTAGGGAGGATCTCTAGCTTTACTGTAACTCTAACCACCATAGACATCTATAGGCCTCATCAAAACAGTGTTTATAGATACGAACTAACAATTAAATGCAACTTAAAAGTCATCAATACAAGGAAGTAAAATAAAATAGATATGTAAAAAAAAAAAAATAGTTTCACATTCATGAGAAATAATTAATTAGTTCGCTTTTTACGCAGTCGGGTTTTTTGATTTTTTAAATTTAATTTTTATTGAAAATTCGTTTATTGCAATTTGCGCTACATTTTTTTTTTCTTAAACATATTAAGATTGTGTATTCTATAATTTTGTATGACTTGAAACACGCTTTGAATATCTTTAAAATGTCTGTGTATTTTCAATAATTGTTTAAAAACTTTTAGTTATGCCGAAGCAAGCACTCTTTTTGCATGCTTTATTAATCCTGAAAGGATATGAGATCCTTCAAAAAGAATAAGTCCTAAAACCATTAGATAACTCAGCATTAAAATTCCCCGGCATAATTATATTAGGATTTATAAAACTAATCTTGTTTCAGATAAATTTATGCTTACCACTGCGGTAAGGAATGATTTATTGAGCTCTCGACAGCATTAAATTTGAAATATTTTCAATTATATTGACATTTCAATAGAAAGAAATTTTATCATGTACTTCTGATAATTTATTTTCCAACAAAAGTAAAGGAATAGGAGAAATCTACATCTCCTGATATAACATAAAATCGATATCGGTCAGCTTTTAGGTATCCAAATAGGAATTCAACTCATGAATTAGATTACGTGAAAGAATAAAATTATCTTATTGGAAAATTTATTTTGCTTACGAAGGAAAGAAAGATGATTCTCATAATTTAACTTATGTATCATTTGGGTATTTCAAGGATCACAGATGCATATGCATAGTTTTCAATCTTCCTTTTTTACGTCAAATAAATCATTGTAAACGAAAAAATCTATTTAAAAAGATGTCTTATTACTATATGGCAACTTTAATTTCATTTACTAAGTAAGATTTCTGCTTTAATTTACGTTTATTTGACTTTAAAAAAAAATCATAAGTTTGGCGATTCTGTATACGTATACATATATACATTGTGAAAGAATATAAGAATAATTAACGGTGGGTGCCTTTTATTTTCTTTTTTAAGAGCAATATATTTTTCATAAGAAGATTCAAGATTAGGTTGCATAAATATTTTGTATATGAGGACAAATATAATCATAATCTTTTTTTCTTTTACTTAAAGAATGAAAAATATTATTTTCTAACATCTTTGGATATGCAATAATTTTTTCTTATTGCAGATGCCTAACGTAGAAAAACTTACATTTTTCAACAGAACTGCTTTCTTATAGTCCTATTAATTTTAAATTTTAAAATTAGGTAATAATTTAATGTTTACTTATAATAAAATGGTTAAGCACGGATTTGGAAAGTGCCTACTTTTTGCATTAAAATAAGCATGAAGGATTTTGATTTATTTATTTTTTTTTTGTCTTAAACGGTCGATAAAATAGCGGGCATGCCTACAAAGTATGCCTAAAATGTTTCATAATCCATGCCTGATGCATGTTTTTACACTAATTTATTTAACTCGACTTTGTTTTTATATGTAAACATTAAGTATCGTAATCGATTTTTAAACTATTTCTTGATATACCAGAATTATAAAATTGACACAAGTGTGTTTCAGATGACAATACAACATTAAAATATTTTTTAAATCTATATATATAAAAGCCGTTCTCTGTATGTATGTCCTTTATACAAATCTTCAGTTTTTGACTGATTTGCACGAAACTTGATGTACATACGGTTTAGAACGTGGAAAAGATCGCTGTCTACTTTAAAAAACCATCAGACAACTATTTATCCCTTTTTCCTACCACCTTCCATAATTTAACATTATAGAAATATCTCTTTTATTTAATTTTATAATTCAATCATTTCTTTCCTGTTGCCACAACTTAAAAAACGGTGCAATAATTAAAAATTTGATAACACGCGTACTTTTTTTTTATAAGCTAATAAAAATTCAGACTCAATCGCTATATTTTTGCATTTTCGAAATTGTTGTTATTCTAATCAGGAAATGTACATTTTTTCCATGTAAAATAAAAACTGTAACTAAATGTGTGTTCAAATGACGTAGTATATCTTCATTTGAATGTTTTTGAAGCTAAAAAATCTATTTTAGTACAGGCGTTTCAATATCAAGAAAATAATTTAGGGAAAAGATAATAATTAAAAAAAAAAAATCGTTTTCTAGGTATGACGTCAATTCCTGATTAACTGACACTGCTTTCTAATGATGTTTTATTCTGAAGGGATACTCTTGAACTTCTGAAATAATTCCTTATTATTATCATCCATAAAGTGAAAGATTTACTTTGGTTTCATGAAATTTAAACGTTTGTATTAAAATAGATTTTTTTTTAATTTCAAAAACATTCAAATGAAAATACTACGTCCTTTTAACATACGTATGGTTAAAGGTTTTACATATATATATATATATGAAAAATATGCATTTTCTGTTTAGAATGAGGTCGATTTCAAAAATGTAAAAATACAGCAAGAGAATCTGTATTATTTTATTGTGTTGCCACACCCTAAAAAACGGCACAAATAATTAAAAAAAAGGCAAACACGTGTAGTTTCTTTTCATAAACCAATACAAATTCAGTCATATTATTACATTTTTGAAATTGACGTCTCTCTAAGCAGCAAATGCGCATTTTTCACATTTTAAATAAAAACTTCAAGTCTTTGAGAAAACTTAAAACCTCCATTTAATATATTTGAAATTAAAATTTCACTAAAATATAGGCTTTTCTATTCCAAGAAAAAGGATCAGAAACACAACCCACTAAATACGGCGCCACTTTCAATAAATTATGACGTCAATTTCGATAAATATGGCCTCAAATTGGCTCTAAAAACCGGTTGCTATGATTTATTTCCTATTTCGTTATAATGTTGTTTCTTTAATTATACCATTTAGGTAAATGTTTTAATATTTTAAATGCAGTGATAACATTCTGCGATTTACATCAAATACCATATTATAAAATCTACTTTTATACGATTTATATTAAATTGAAATTAAAACATAACAACTGTTTTTTTAGAGTTAGCTTTCTCATTTTAAACAAAGCTTCATAGATTGTCTTCATTTTCATGTAAATTGCTGTGGTTTTGGATTTTATGATTAGTGTGAGTTTTCCGTTTAAAATTTATAGGCAGTGAATCTTAGGATACCCGTGTTTAAAGGTACCTGATATACTGCGCATTAACAGAACATAAATAAAAATCGTTTTTAATTTGAAACATTAATATATTTAGTGTATTTTTTAGATTTCTCAATAACTACATAAAAGAGCTTTTTTGGTACTTTCGTATTATGGCGAGTATCGTGAATATTTTCCCTATAATTCCCTTATAATCTGAGTAGCAGATTTCGTTCGCTGTGCTGGTTGGTTTCTCCGAACGAATCTTGAATTAAATGAAATATATCTGTGAATTTGATCCGTCATTTTAATGCAATATTGGTTTTTATCTGAAACGTCCTTCAGCGTAGATGAAAACGTTACTGCGCTATTATACTTTCTAATTTTTAAGACAAAACTTCGGTTGTTAAGGGCCAAATTTTTTAGTTGATGATTTACAGTAGAACTTGGTTTAAGAATGATAGACCGATATGCAATAGACTAAAACTATCCCTGAAAAATTATCTAAGATTTTAAAAGGCTAATCATTCAGAATGGGATTCAACTAATTAGTAAATTTTCAGTTAACTCTATAACAAAACATGCAGAGCAAAAATGGGATATACTAAAACCATTATGGAAAAATGCGTGCATAGTAACAGTGAAATATCCATCAAATTCTGTCCAGTAGAACTTTTTAAAAAGGCTAATCTTTCATAATCGGCCTGATCTGTTTACTGAACTTTCTTCCATAATTTTATATATAACTGTTTGACGTAAATTCAATATTTTAAAACCATCCGTGTAAAATTATCCACGAAACGATGCTAGTTCCGAGGAAGTCCATTAATAAAAATCTTTTTTTTTAAATACTAATATTTCATAATCGGGTTCACATGATTATAAAACTTTTCCCTATAATTCTATGACTAAGCAACATAAAACAATATGTTATACACTAAAACCTTTCCTGAGAAACTGATAGTCGCATTGAAATCCATTCAGAAGAACTCAAGTTATAAGCAGCCGGAACGAAATTACCGTTTGCATTTTCTATACACAATAGATTATTTTGCGCAGTTCGATTTGATATATGTTAAATTCGTGTTCTATTTTATTTTATTTTATTTTGGCGTTTTAATTTCTTTTACCAATTTAGTTATGAAATATTACACGAAAACAAACAAGTATTGAATTATTTGCAGCGTTTTTGAGCAATTGAGTTAATCTTTTCTAATTACACGCACATTTAAAAAATATTCATGCTTGAGAATCACTTTAAAACCTATATAAAATCTATAAATTGACATAAACTTTTCAAACAAATATTATTGAATTTTTTTGTTTTCTATTAGACGTTGGAATAATCGAATGTGTGATGTTTAGAAGTTAAATTGTAGTAAAATCGGAATTTGTGGATAGATTAGGTTGTTGTCACCAATAATATGATGACAAAGTTACACACAGACATGCTTTTTCTTCATAATATTGCCTTAAAAGCAAACGGATTCATCTTTCCTCATGGTTTCGTTAGGCTGCACGCACATTAAAAAATATCCATGTTTGAAAAGTACTTTCAAACCCATTAAAATAAAAACTAAAAACTGAGATACAATTTTCAAATACATTTCATTTGAAAGGAATTTTTGTTCTATTCGACAGCTTAAAAAATTAAATTGCGTGCTGTTTAGAAGTTAAGAAAAAATGCTGTAAAGGAACAATTTGTCTGTTAGGTCGTTGCCATCAACAGTATGATGTCAGCGTTACACACTGACATATTTTTACTTTATAATGTAGATATACGCCATACAAACGAGAATTTCACTCTATGATATGCCATTTGGTGGATTTGTTTTTCGTATTGTCAGAAAATGACAAATTTTTCTGCTACACCAGCCGAAGAAAACGGGCATTGTGATATTAAAGATCAGACATTATATTATGGTGGCGAGACAATAACTTAAGTTTTCTAATTGTCATTTTAATGATTTGTGGACGAGAATGCACAAATCTCAGTTATTGTGATTACTATAGTAATTCATTTTAATTTATTATTTTACATGGAAGGTCTCTTATAATTGACACGGGCAAAGCCGGGTTGTTCTGCTAGTTATTTATAAATTAATATACATTTTTTTTTTTTTTTTTTTTTTTATGTTAGCCCGGCACATGTGATAAATCGCCAAGTATTCCCAGTAACGCATACAATTTTGTGGGAGTTGAAATAACAATGGATTTAATTATGCGCCGGTAAACGATAGCCAAAACAAGCCAAATGGCTTCCACGAACTGCAAAAAAGAACATTTTAAAGGTTGAAACATAGGAAATGAAGTAAATCTAAAAAACGAAGAGCGTAATATATTATTTTAATTACGCTTTTACAGGGTGTCCCAAAAATGACTGATGGATTTTAAAATTCAATAACTTGCAAACGGTGACAGATATTAAACAAATTCTTGCAGGAGTGTTATGTAAGATGTCAAGAGTTTTTATGCTGCGATTCTCAGCTTTAGTTACGAATATAATCGATAGATGGCACTGCAAGCAATAACCGCTAGATCCAGGCTCGATTTTTCGGCCTATCTCTTCTTCCACGCGAAAAAAAAGGGATTAAAATGTATTGAATGAATCCCGAAGTAAAAAATCGGGTTTGTATTGAGCACGAATTGCTCTCAGCGCCGTCTATTGTTTGAAATTCGAACTAAAATCAAGAATCACAATTAAAAAAACTCCTGACCTCATACATAACCCTCCTGAAAGATTTTTTAAATATCTGTAACCTTTTGCAAGTTATTGAATTTTAAAATCCACCAGTCCTTTTTGGGACAGCCGGTATCAATTAATACTTTAATATTAATTACTTTACGATTATGCGTCTAGAAATCAATTTAGAAATCCTAAAAAGATAGTTGAAATAATATTTGTATTTTCTTTCCCGTTGCCCCGTGTTAAAATAGAAACAGAAATAAAATTATATATTTTTTAATAAATTCACTTGCTTTCGACACTTTAATATTAATTATTTTACGATTATACGTCGAGAAATCAATTTAGAAATCCTAAAAAGATAGTTGAAATAATATTTTGTATTTTCTTTCCTGTTGCCCTATGTTAAAATAGAAACAGAAAAAAAAAATTATATATAATTTAATAAATTGACTTACTTTCATTTTCTACGAAGCGTAAGGGAAAAACATTCAATTTTTGAGAATCGAGTTCTTTGTCCGTGCCAAATTAATTAATTGTTATGAATATTGTATGAGTATAAGACGAATTGTAAGTCAAAACATTAGGCGCGAATTTCCAAATTAACATTGACTGTTCATAAAAGAATGTATTTTAAAAACTATTTTTACTTTTATACTTATTTTTGTTCTTGTTTTAAATTTTTCAGATAATTTTTAAAAAATCTAGTTTAATAAGTTATCTTTCCTTAAATATCTTGTTAAATGTGTATTAAAATATAAATTTAAATGTCTTATACGTATCTACTAAAAGTTGCGTCCCGATGAATACTAGTTATTCTATAGCTCTATTCTTTATTAGTTAATTTTAGCTTTGTTACACTCTAACAAATAAGTGCGTAAATTTACACATTAAAACAGGTATACTGATGATACAAAAACGATTTGTCCATATGTGTAAAAATGAGAGTACATTGCCAAACACACGCCATGGTGTGTGTCAATTTCATAATACACGTTTTCCTGTGTAACGCATTATCAGCTTAAGTGTGTAAAATGTTATCAAATAACTCAGAAACACAACGTTTAATGTGTGAATTACACATGAGTACACATATATTTGTGTAATATACAGAAAAGATGGATTTGTGTAAACAGAACATAACTTTATAGTTTGGGGTGTAAATTTTTAACTAAATATTTTTATTGTCGCAAAACAAATTTACATGAAGAACAAACATATGTGCTTGATCTGTTTGTTTTCTTTCTATCAGATTTGTTTTTAAACCACAAAATAGTGTAATTTTAATAAAAATAAAACAGGATTATATTATTAATTCTTGCAGTACATATTATTTGCAGTACATATTATATGCAGTACATATAATATATGTACTGCATGCCATTCTCTGTTAAAGTTGTTTTGAAGCCCTAAAATGATATAGTCATAATTTACGAATAGAATCTGTATAATCTGAATAAATACACTATAAAATAAAATTTTGAAAAATACGGAAATCGTGATGCTGGTATTATTTCTGTATGTTGTCGGATTTTTTCTCCTACAATTTCAGTCACAAGTTTTGAAAGATACATCTATACCAAGAGGAGAAATTCACTATTACAACGTCACTATAATTCACTATAGTCTTCAAGCAATACTTACCAAAATGGGATTTGAACTCATGATCTGCGACTTTCTAAGTCATTAACTCGACCATTCAGCTACTATGATATAAGCTAAGTTTTCAAGTGAAATTATTTATTGTGTTCACATAAGTACACATATTTCTGGGTACTATTCTGTTTTTACACATATTTCGGTGTAATAGACTTTTCTTACACATATAGCTGTGTAATATTCTTACACCTTTTTCGGTGTAATATGCAAAATACACAGATATTTGTGTAATATGCAAAATTTGTAAGTTACATTAACACACCAATTCGGGTAAATCCGTAACATTTTCTACCATTTACACACTTGGTTGAGTTTTTGTAGGGATAACAATTACACACTTTCATTAAGCCAATAAATACACACTGTTAAAAATTTGCAGCATTCTGGCAGGTCATTTGAACGTTTTTCCCTAAAACGGCTACACAACCGTAATTTTAACATTATTCTGAATATATTATTGGCCATTTTATGGTCAGAATATAATTAAATTATGGTTATGAAACTGTTTTTTCAAAAAACGGCCGAATGACCTGCCAGAATGCTGCAAAATATTTAACAGTGCATATAAGTACAGGTAAATATTAACGACAAGTACGTGTGTAACTTTTATGACAAAGGTGTAATTTTACAAATTTACGTATGTAAAAGTGCTAATTTACACATTTATTATTTAGAGTGCACATTTCTCGTAACTAAATTTGGGTTTATAAAACTTTAATCTTGTTAGAGATAAAATTATGCCGAATGTTTTAATGAGTTAATGTAAAATTGAAGTTTCAATTATATTAACAACTTAGACTAAGGAAACTGTATTATGAGGAAATGGAAGTTGCATTATGAAAATGGAAGAAATGCTTTCCACAGCTCTGAGAAACATTTAATTCTGTTCTGACAGTATTAAAATTTAACTGTTTTCTATGGTATTGACATTAGATTCTGGAATAAAGAAATTGGATCAGATGCTTTTAAGAATGCATCTTGAACTCCTGAAAAGAAAGGAAATGGAAGGAATTTGAATCCCATGATATTGCAGAAAATCGATATCGACCGACATTATCGCAATAAATTCTACCAAGAGTAAGGAAAAAACACTCATTATTCATAATCGATTTCCGTGCCCGCGCCAAATTATTGTATTGTTATGAATATGTTGGGAGTAAAACAGGAAGTGCAGTCAAAACATTAGGCGTGATTTTCAAGATGCACATTGAATGTTTATAAAAGAATGTTTTTTAAAAACAATTTTTACTTTTGTACTTTTTTTGTTCTTGTTTTAAATTTTGTAGGTATTTTTTTTAAATCCACTTTAATAAATTATCTTTCCTTAAATATCTTGCTAAAGGCGTATTAAAATATAAATATATAAAAGTCTTATGCATATCTAATAAAAGTTGCATTGTGATGAATACGGTGGCTTTAGAAATTACTAGTTACTAGTTAATCTTTATTACATTCCTCGTAACTAAATTTGGATTTATAAAAGTTTGACCTAGTCAGAGGTAAATTTATGCTGAATGTTTTAGCCCTTCATATCCAAAATTATGATTTAAAAAATTTCCTCGAAACTTTTTGCCTTTGCATTACTATGATACATTAGAAGATTTATGCATTAAAAATAAAATATTTTATTTTATTTTTTTAATTACGCCTAATTACTTGATATGACACTTCGAAATAACGTTGAATCTTAACACTTTGAAAAAAAAATCGAGAATTAGAAAAAAAAAAAAACTATATACAATTTTTCCTTATTATTTTAATATAACTTATTATGTGAATATTCTATAGTTGTACCACTATCGTTCAATGGAAAGTATATCTGAAAGAGATTTGCAAACTTGTAGTTGTAGAAAACTTTTAATGATTCATAAAAAAGATAAAACATATTTAAAATAAAATTTATAATCCGTATTTTTTTTTCAATTTATAATAATATAATATTTGTATCAAAGAAAAAAGAAGACATTTTTTTGGCTTTATTATTCATCAATATCATGCATAAATCACGCCTTATCTTCCGCTATTTTGTATCAAAATCAACCTGATTAGTACCCAAGCATCCCTAATAAAGATATATATTTTTTTCACCATATACGGGGTGTCCCAAAAATGGCTGATGGATTTTAAAATTCAATAACTTTCAAACGGTGACAGGTATTAAATTTTTTTTGCAATAGGGTTATGTAAGATGTCAGGAGTTTTTATTCTGCGATTCCCAGTATTAGTTATAAATAACAGCGATATATGGCGCTGCAAGCAATCGGAGCTAAATCGAGGCTCGATTTTTCGGCCTTTCTCTACTCCCATGCAAAAAATGAGATTAAAATGTTTTGAATGGATCCCGAAGTACCAAAATTAGCACCTATTTATCGCAGCGCCATCTATTGTTCGAAATTCGAACTAAAATCAAGAATCACAGTAAAAAAACTCTTGACATCATACATAACCCTCCTCCAAGGATTTTTTAAATATCTGTCACCGTTTGCAAGTTATTGAATTTTAAAATCCATCAATCATTTTTGGGACATCCGGTACATTCAAACGATAAAAATCTAAGTAAAAATCATTTGCGACGTAGTCCAGACTGTACTCAAAAGTACCGCTTTGAAAAGTGCTTCGTAAAGTGAACAAACAGAAAATTAATTTTTATTGGGTCGTTCGAAAAGTTGTGTCCGTTTGGGAAAATCAATTAGTACTGAAAAATTCTATCATTAAATTATAGACATTGATTCCGATATCTAATGTCTAATAATTACCGGACAGAATTTTCCGGTACAAATTGGTTTTCCCAAACGGACACGATTTTCAAGCGACCCAATATTTCGTCTAGCATGTTGTCAAAGGATCTACTTAAAGCAAGAAAAAAAATTTGATGCCTTAACTTTAAAAATTAATATGTTTCAAAGCAAAGTTAGAGATGCCACATCAGACAACAAAATGGAAGAAAAAAAAAGACACAGGCGCCATAATAGGTTCGTAAATAATTTTCATCTGCCTAAAACTGCTATTGCTATCTAGTGATGGGCAATGGAAGTATTTACTACCGTTTTTTTAAATTACAAATGTGAATGCATATGAGTATGTTTAAATTAAATAATTGAATTTAAAGTACAGTCGAGATTTAAAGGGTTAATGAGTTAATGCACTAAAATTGAAATTTCTATAGAAATTTCATATATTTCATATATATATTATATTTCAGTTATTATAGTATGTTATAATATATTATAATAACAATTTAGACTAAGGAAACTCGATTATGAGGAAATGTAAGACAGATTGTGAAAATGGAAGAAATGCTTTCCACGACGCTGAAACACATTTAATTCAGTTCCCTACAGTATTAAAATTGAAATGTTTACTATGGTATTGACATCAGATTCAAGAATAAAGAAATTGAAATAGGATGCTTTTGAGAATGTATTTTGAACTCCTGGAAAGAAAGGAACTTCAAGAAATTTGAATCCCATGATATTGCATAAAATCGATATCGACTAACATTTTGGTGTCCCGTGTGGAACATATATGACTACAACTCGCGAATTAGATTACGCGAAGGAATAAGATGGTCTCTAGCCGAAAATTCTATTTGTTTAAGAAGGGAAAAAAGTTTGATTCTTGAAACTTATTTAATCTTTTATGTGGATTTATAAGTTTTTTCTAATCCTGTTACAAATAAAATAATGCTTATTTTTGGAATGTTTTAATGAGTTTTTAGTAGCATTAAAATTAAAATTATTACAATTATATTAGCATTCTAAAATTTAAAAAAAATGGATGATGTGGTTTGAAAAATTAATTTTTCAATGTAAGGAATGAAATAAGTTCTTTCTAATCCTGTTACAGATAAAATAATATTTATTTAAGTAAGGAAAGTTTTAATGAGTTTTTGCAGCATTAAAATTAAAATGATTATAATTATATTGACATTCTAAAATTTAAAAAATGGATGATGTGGTTCAAAAAATTGATTTTTCAACGTAATTTATGAAATAAGTTCTTTCTAATTTCGTTACAGACAAAAAAAATATTTAAGTAAGAAATGTTTTAATGAGTTTTTAGCAGCATTAAAATGAAAATGGTTACGATTATATTGACAATCTAAAAAACAAAAATGGATGATGTGGTTCGAAAAATTAATTTTTCAGTGTAAGGAACGAAATAAGTTCTTTCTAATCCTGTTACAGATACAATGTTTATTTGAGTAAGGAATGTTTTAATGGGTTTTTAGCAGCATTAAAATTAAAGTTATTACAATTATATTGACTTTCTAAAATTAAAAAAAAAAATGATGATGTGGTTCGAAAAACTATTTTTTCATTGTAAGGAATGGAAGAAAGAACTAAGTTCGTTAATATATTATATAAAACTGATATCGATTAATTTTCAATATCCAACTAGAACATATAACTTTATAATTGCAAATTAAATTACGAAAAGGAATAATAGAATATCAAAATAAAAGTTCACTTCACTAAAAAAAGATTGAATTAATGTTTTAGAGAGTTTATTTAATGCGTCATCAGGTCGCATAAATTCGTTCAAAACTTATTATAAATAACATAATGCTAAATGCATTAATAATGCTTAATTCCTTTCCTGACAATATTTAAATTGAAATTGAAAATATATGAAGAATAAAGAGTATATACTGGATGATGTAGAATAATGTAGTTAAGGGACCTGGATTATAAAGATTACAAAGAAAGTTACTCTTTAAAGAATGAAAGGAAAAAGAAGAAATCTGCGTATTATAAAATTATATAAATTAATATCCTTCAATTTTCGGTATCCAAATACAAGAAAGAAGGTTAACTCAGTAATTACTCAGAAAGGAAATTTTCACTTTACTTACAAAGGATAGAAAGAAATAATGATTCTCAGAATTTATCTAATGTGTTTTCTGGATTTATAAGTTTGTTCTAATCAATCCTGTTATAAATAAAATAATACTTATTGAAGTAAGGAATATTTTATTGAGTTTCTGGTAAGATTAAATGGAAATATTTTCTATATTAATGACATTCTAATTAACAGGCATAATGATATTCTGAAGATTTATTTTTCTATCTAAGGAATAAAGGGAAAATTTATAAAATTAAATCCCTTCATATTATATAAAGGTGATATCGATCATCTATTAGTATCCAAATAGAATATATCGCTCACCCGCCAGAAAAGTGACACATCGCAAAAAAATTCATTTTACGTTTTATTCCACTAATAAGTCTGTAATAGGTGTGTCTTGCTACACAAACAGTTTCATAAGTGTAGTTAGGATAAAGTGCCCATATATCGTCCCCCCCACCCAGCCACTTTTAGGCCTTAAATGTTGTAATTTTCAGTGAAAACCTACCAAATTTGGATTTTACATAAATTAACTACCCACGCACATAGAAACGTAGGCAAATATCGTACATAAAATTTTAACAATGCGAAAAAATATTTTTTAAAAAGTATCTAAAAATGCAAAAGAAAAAAATGGTCCCAATTCCGTCCCCTCAAAAAGTCCAGTACGCCGAGGCTTAACTTATAATTAAATCAAAATTTATTTCTAAATGAGTAAGTAATTTAATTTATATTAAAGTAAGGCACAATGAAACGTACTAATTATCAGTGGAATAATAACGTAACGAAACATTAGCCATCCAAACATGAGAAAAAAATTGAAGAAATTTTCATGAAAAGCATTCCTAATTTTATCCTCGGGACGAATATAAGAACTGCAAGGGGGACGAAATTGGGACCACGCTAGTTCCCAATGTGGCGGAGCTTCAGTTCCCGTAAGGTTAACTGAGCGTCCTAAAACTCACTGTATGCTACTGTCAGCATCTTACCTACGTAAAATACATGCAATGAATAAGAAATAAATACTTACAGTACAGTAAATAACGTTCTACAAACGACATAATAAGAACTCAGGTCTACTAAAAATAGGAAATCCAGCGTCTTTAATTTATGTATCCGTCTTGGAGAACGAAACTTTCAATACTAACCCCTTTTACCTTCCGTCCCCTGTGCCTTGCGTCATAAGTTACCCCACTTTTGCAGAAGCGGAGACGTCAAGGAGGGGGGGGGCGAAATTAGGAAAGGGGACGAAATATGGGCACTTTACCCTATAAGGAAAATCCCTCTATTTCGCTATATATATCCATTTGAGACCACAGAAGAGGGGTGAATTGTATGGGAAGGTGAAATTATCCAACCCTCCAAACCTCATCCTACGTCTTCATTCTTAAGGGTTTTATGCTTTTATGCATGTTTTTATTCCTGCATGCAGAGCCAAGTGCTGCAATTTCATCTTATAGTAAAATCATACAAATTTTCTTTTGTCTCTCCTGTGAAATTTATTTTTGTCGAGATGTGTAACTTTTTTTGCGGGTGAGTGATATGATTTCAAAATTTTGTGGATTAGAGATACTTGAATGACTAAGAGGAAATTGAGTCAAAAATTGCTTACGAAGAAAAGAATATTGATTCTTTGATCCAACTTTTACACTTTTTTCATGCCACTCAAGTTTAATAGTAAAATTTGAGTTACTAATCACCGGTAAAGTAATCCAAAAATTCTACGAAATACTAGTGGTACCAGAAAAGCGTAAACGTTCACAGCTATGCTTTTATAGAAAAAGTAAGGCCTATTTTAACAAGAAATGTTTCATGTATTTTCTGATAATATTAAAATTTAGATGCTCTCAATTATTTTGGTATTCTGGAAAAAAATTGTATGATGGATTTAATGGATTTAATGGATCGATTGTTTGAGAATTTAAATTCTCAGAATCCTACACCATATAATCATCAGCTAACCATGCTACAAACTTTTGCCCAAGACTATATTTCTGAGCAAATTATATTGTTTCCTTGGATATTTTAAGTATATCTATGCTACCGCATAGAATTGCTGTATGAAACACCGGCAATGTGTAGAATACCAGGGAATTTTATGGAATGGCGAAACCTGGTCGGCAATTTATAAAAAGATTCACATTTTACACATTTCTTATACATTCTATTTAACCCCTTAAAGGTCACATTAAATTACGGTAAAAAATTCAAATTGCTCATTGGCACTACTTTTTCGAAAAAGAAATATTCAATGACTTATCATTATTATTCAATTATCTTATTTAATAACAGGTAAAAGGATACCTGTAGCCCATCGCTCTATTTTATAAAACTGGTGGAAATCGAACAATCTGAGTAAAAGACACAGCCCGTGAATATCACGGGAGCGAAATTAAGGGGTTAATGACAAATGGCAAATCGGCAAAATAAGAAATACTTTCCGATTCGTTTCGAACATCCCGTGGCAAGTCAGATGAATTTTAACTCTTGCTTCAGACTCAGAATTTGCCATTTGCATTTTGCGCTTTCTTTGAGAGTCTCAAAATGCGATTCGTCGTGGGTGAAAAAAAATTGTTTTATAATGTGCTGAATGAAAATGGAAATGCAAGATGTAGTTTTTGAGAAAGAGTGATGGTCAATAGACATGTGAGAACGATTCGAAATTGAACTGTCGAAAGTTCGAATTAATGCTCCAAAAGTCAGTTTGGTCTTAACCGAAAGTACTTACCAGAAATTAATATATAATGCAATAAAAATTCAAAATGACTGCTAAGATGGAAACATGGGACTATTGGTTGCTGAATCACTATGATGTGATGTTTTTGGAAAATAAAAGTAAACTCAATTATCTTTTAACACGTTCACGCCGGCGCGGGGGGTCACACTCGACTGTCTCAGAGCTGCCTGGTCTCCGGCTTTTTGGATATGAGTATTTTAATACAGAAAATGTTGTTTCATTTAATTAGAACAATTGGGCGACTTAAAGGAACAACATTTTCTCTAAAATAACAGTGGTGTGCAAAAAGCCGGAGGGTGTGACCCACCGCGCCGGCGTGAACGTGTTAAAGAAGGTATCAGTAATATACAGTATTACGTCATGGACTTTGAGTTATTTCATGTATTTTATGAAGGTTATTTAGTTATTGGACACGGAGGACGTGGTAGAACGTTGAAAGAACATTGAACCTTGTACAAAAATGTTACACGTCATGATATTGAACTGTACATCCACCTTGCCGGAAAAAAACGGAAATGTATTAAAAAGATCATTATTTAGAAACATATGATTTTTTTAAAATTTAATTTCCGGTGTCACGTGGATATTATCAGATAAACAGATAATGCAAATTCATTATGGTGCACCAAGAACATGTCACAAAATTTGTGATTCTCTAGGTTTTGACTTCAAAAAGAGTTAAAAAAGTAGTTTGCAACTTGTTACATATTATCGCTACCTGAAGCGCCATCTGTATTACAGCCTGACAATGAAAGGGAAATGACAATAATGTGGTGACCAACTTGAGGGAGTTTTAGCCAAAACTGAAGATCGTCCATGTGAAGTTTTACCTTTCATAAAGTCAGGGTAGTGTCGAAAGAGCTAATCAAGATATAGAAAATATGACCTATACTTTGTTGCAGAACAACAAATCTGACAGGAGTGAAGAGTTGCTTTCGTTCAATTTATGAAAATTGAGCTTATCATTCTGGAATTAAAAGAACATCATACGACACTTCCCTTGGATGCAAACCTAATGCAGGTCTTTCAAAGTCTTTCCTAAGTCGAGGTATTTTAAAAAACACAAATACAGAAGAGCAGATAGAAAAACTTATACAAAAAGCATCAAAACAAAACAATAAGATGAAACTAATAAACTTATGCAAGAAAAAGAGCCAGTTAAAAAAAATATATAGATGAGATTACAGTCATTAGTGGATTAAAGCAACATGATGATAACTTACTCACCGAAGAAATTTTCGTTTCTGCTACCTTTTGTGTGTGTTCAAAGGAAGCCAGTGACGCACATGCATGCACAAAGTGTCGTAAAAAAATTCATATCTTCTGTGGCCATGCTAGTAAAATGATATTTTGTGCACGCTTTCACTCACAACGGAAAAAGTTATGGAAGGTAAAATCTAAAACCAATCGAAAGTTAATTCTAAAATCAATTTGGAAATACAAACCAAAAAAAGAAAATAATAATAATAATTCAGAAAAAAAAATTCCCCGCTCCTTCTTTGGCAACTAGTGTGCGAGTTCCTATTCCTGATGTCGTGTGTTTGTCACGGGACGAGGTGATTTGCATAATATATTTAGCAGTTGTAATGAGTCTGGCAGAAGACGGTTTCTACCAACTTAGAACTAGTCTAACTAAGGGAATGTTAAAATAACGATATGCGACATCACAATTCACTTTATGCAGTAAAAATTTGATTAGGATTGAAGATGTTCCTGACCACGAAATTTCTCTCCGGCAGTTTCAAGAGCTCAGTCCAATTTTAGTGGCCAATGACTCGTCGAGTGTATATTTGAAACAAAGTACAAAAATATAAAATGTCTTTGCATGAAAAGAGTAATGAAATTTAATCCAAAATACTGTTCAAGCTTATCATGCTGCGACAAGTACGTTAATTTTATTGTCTTATTTTTTATATCAAAATTATGTTTTATTTAATTAGAAAGGCATAAAATTTGTTTTGTACAACTTTAATTTTTCTTTATATATTTTAAATAAAACTTTTAATGGTACTCTTTCATTATTCTTTCAAATTAGCATTTATATTTTTGAGGAATGGATATCTTAGAGATAATAGCCTTATCATAACAGTTTTCATACTTAGCTTTAATAGCATATGTCATTCAATAGAATGCCTAAGTATTACATACAATGCATAGGGAAAGTATATAATAATTCTCATACTTCATACTTTGAATAAAAACGCAAGGTATTCCATAAAATGACTTGGTATTACATAGGATGCTGGCGCTTCCTACAATGCGGTAATATGTTTATTTTTTCGAAAATCTATTTTGAAATTATTTTTCGACAACTATATGAAATGTAGCTTTGATATAATAAGAAATAATCTCTCTTCTCTCTATTCTAAAAAAAAGTAACTTACGCTGTCACCGCCGCCGCCGGTTTTGAATTTTTTTTGACCGGAGGTCTTTCTCCGTTAATATTAAGAAAATATTGCATACAAAAATATGAAAATCGGCGGTATTATAGAGAAATGTTTGATAAACACGCTCATGCAGACAGTTTTCAAATCGAAAAATTATTTTAAGAAATATTTAATGCTAAAGTTAGACAAAGTCGTTCCATTAAAAAAGTTTTATAGGAGCAAAAACTATACATCGGAATTTAATCATTTTTAGATCATTTTATGCGTTTTGATTTCCCGGTGTGCAGAATGCATTTATTTTTTTAATTTGACTCATTTTTGCGCTTTTATTTCTATTTTAAATTCAAATTTTCAGCATTTCGAGAGATATTTTTTACTTATTTTAGAAAATTGTACTAATTTAACCTGTTGCCAACTGTATAAACAGCGCAAACAATAATGTTTGATTCAATTTAAAAATTTATTTACACGTGACTATTATAAACAGAAAGAAAAACTTTCAACTCTTTTTGTTGGGACAGCCCAAATAATATTTCATTTCTAACAAAAGTAATTACACGTGACTATTATAAACAGAAAAAAAAACTTTCAAATTAGAATTAAATAATTACGTATAAAAAGCAGGAACTTATTGAAAATTACTTCGTAAATACTATATTTACACGCGAATTTTAACAGGGAAAGAATATTGTAAAATAATAAATTCATTAACATGCGTTAGAAGTCTTAAATAGGAGAAATTACGTCACATCACACTTATTACGTAAAATGAACAAAAAATAATATTGCAAAACAGTTTAAATTTAAAAATTGCGCAAGACATTTATTTGATATTTCGAGATGAACTTTTCAGCTCTTTTTGTTGGGACAGCCCAAATAATATTTCATTTCTAACAAAAGTATTTTCACGTGAATATTAAAAAGAGAAATAAAAGTTTGGTGAAAACTGCGTGAGATTAAAAAGGATACATTTAAAATGTCTTTTATTTATTTATTTGTTTATAGAACAACAAGCATACGACTTGTGTGCTTGACATGAGAGCCCGCTTAAAATGTCTTATTTAAAAGAACTTTCTTTTCGCTTTGCTAAAAAATACCAGGAGACAAAGACTCTGTTTATTTAATTAATTTTATATAAGCTTATTTTGAAATGTTTAACTGGTTTTATTTAATCAAAGAGGAAAACAGCCATAGTATCTTTTAACAGCAGCTGATTTTTCCTTAAAATTCTCCAAACAAAGAGAAATGAATAGAAACCCGTTTATAGGGAGATCGCCACTGTTTTTTAAATTATAATTCGATCTTTCAAAATCTTTTTAAAGCCGATCAAATTAGCGTGCTTTTAGAAACTGCGGTGTCTGAACGGGGGTTGGTGGGCGTAGCTCGTAGGGGGCCGAGCCCCCTAGTTGTATAAACTATAATTATAATTCTATTAATTATAATTTTATGTATTATAAATGTATAACATTTTTTGAAGGATCCTGTTTCAAGATTTAAAAAAAAAAAGATTTTTAAGTGTCCTTTAAGGGACTCAAAATTTTTCTAAACAAATCTCTGATTATATACAATCAATATCACTCATCTTTCAGTATCCAAATAGAGCATATTTCGACTCGTGAATTGGATTTCGTGAAAGATGATCTCGTTGACTTTGCTTACAAAGAAAGAATAACGATTCTCAGAATTTTATTAATATGTCATGCAGAGTTATAAGGTTGTGTTATTACTGTTACTTATAAAATAATATTTACTGAAATAAGGGATGTTATAGTGGGTTTCTGGCAGTATTGAAATAGAAATGTTATGAATAATATTTACATTCGAGAATAAGATATTTTGTTGATGTGCTTTTGAGAATTTATTTTGCAATATAAGTAATGAAAGTAAATAGACGACGAAGCACATTTTCCTCGGTGTTATATGATATTAATATTGTTCATCTTTTGGTATCCAAATTGAACACATTTCAATTCATGAATTAGATTATGTGGAGGAATAAGATGATCTCTCTAATTTGCATACGAAAAAAGAATTTTGATCCTCATAATCAATTTAATGTTTCATATGAATTTATAAATTCCTCCTATTCCTGCCATAGATAAAATAAGTGCTGTAGAGATTTTTGTATAAACTAAGGTTTGATTGCATGTTACGATTTTTATTATAAATCTCTACTTCATCATATCCACACTAACCATTCTTATACCATGGATCAGATCAAATATTAATAAAAAGGAAAGTATAAAGATAGTATAATTTTTTTAAGCTCTCAAGGACAGGTTAAAAAATATTTAGAGTTTTATAATTAATATTCATTAAATATTACAATTAATTTATTAACAAAAACAATAATAAACTGCGTCGTGAAAGTTTAGAAGTAACTTGTAGTCCGTCTGAGAGAATCGATTGCCAATCCATATTGGACATAACGTCCTAATTTTAAGTAATGAGCAATGCCTAAATAAAAATTACTAATACACTCATTAAAGGACAAAAGATTTATTTTCAGAAACGAAAATACATTTGTATAAAGAAATACAAAAGACAAATTGCTATCGAAATAGCCATACTAAACTTATTATTATTTCTCTTCTTTAATTTTGATGTGGAAATTCATGCTCCAACATTTCCGAAGTCATTAAAAAGGTATCATTAATTATTTTATTACAACATGCTCTAGTAACTACCATGTGACTAGAACAATTAACATTGATCGCAATTGATCTCCACTTGAATTACATATTACTTTTATTTGTTTGTTATTATAATATTATATATAGTACTATAATTAATTATTAAAAGTAAGCATAATGTCTCTTTCCTACCAGTTGGGAGATTTCCCTAACTAAGCAAACAATTTCTATACAGGGAATACATAAATGAATTGGTTTACCTTAAAGTCAGCCGGTTCACATTCTATAAGGGTAGGCTATCCAAAGGGCAGAGCTTTCTTTTCTCTTATTTTTAAAGAGGCACCCACTATTACTTACTAATCTTTATAAACACTTCCATTTCAAGACCTTTATAAGAAGTGTATTTTTAGAGAGAGAGAAAATAAACTAAAAATTTAACCCCTTTAAGAGCGCCAGTATATTATATATACCGCTTAATTTTTATTCCCAAATGCCACATTGACGCCAGGATTTTAAAATTAAGTTTTGCTTTTTTATATTGTACGCGAAGAAAAGCTTTTACTTACTTTCATATTAATTTGTTCGTAAATCCCGGTGTCATTCAGTCATTTTAAGATTTTAGCAACAGAAGTGCTTTGCCCCTTAAGGGGTTAAGATGTGTCTGATATGAGTATATGTGCATCTGTGTAGGACCCTCCTTCCTTCAGATAGTTAATGTCCCTGAGTAGTTGAAATTTCTTCTATATAAGACATCTGCCTTTAATGGTGATTGGATATGATAAACGGTGTCATTCAGTCATTTTAACATTTTAGCAACAAAAGTGCTTTGCCCCTCAAGGGGTTTGTGCAGTTGTGTAGGCTTCTTCTTCCTTCAGGTAGTTGCTGTCCCTGAGTAGTTGAGATTTCTTCTATATAAGAGTTCTGCCTTTAAAGGTGATTGGATATGGCATCCCATCTTCTTCCCAAAATTTGCATATGCAAGGGAACACTGTCTCCTATCGATGTCTGGGAACAAACTTTCCCCTGACTTCGCGAACTCTTGACCTCCCTCTAATTGGACGTACGTCCATAAATCTCTGGGATGGTTACCATAAATCCTGAGTATCTACCATTATGCTTCAACCGTCAGCGTATCCTTTTCCGTGCTAATATATTTTTTTCATGGTGACTGGGATCTTGGCCACACTGCATGCATCCGCTAAAATAAAAATAAAAAACACTGAATAAAAAATGAAAACTATAAAATACAATTAAAGCATAGGCACTCAATTACTGAATTCTGAATCTACACAACGATAGTTCATGATTGTTTCTGTTTGAAGAGTGCATTTCTTCACAACATCTTAGATGCTGTGGTTTGGAGTATTTAACTTTTAAACGTAATAAATGCAAGAAACTAGAAGTCCAAGTATCATTATCTATTCTTTACTAATACTATAAAGAAGTAAAGTTTGTTTGTTTCTTTGTTCGAGATAATCTCTAGAACTAACGAACCGATTTCAAAAGTAATGGTGTCAAAATGATGGTGTTAGTTCCTGTTCTAACAAAAGCTATATCTTATGTCCATACCACTACCCCAAACAGGGTACAAGAGCAAAAAAAATGTTCTAAAAATGAGATTTTTTGTGTTACTGAAGGGCCTAGAAACATGGAATTTGGAATGGTAGTTACTTATAAGGTATAAATGATCTCTAAGAACATTTATAAAAAAATTCGAAATTTAAAAGGTTTGAAAATGGGATAAACACGTTCTAAATGGAGATTTCTACGCAATCTCAGGAAATACCGTACCGACTTCAAAAATAACGGTGTCAAAATGATGGTGGTAGCCCATACTCCAACATAGGATATATTTTATGTCGATGTCACTACCCTAAAGGAGTGTGCAGGAGGTAAAAAGTCCTAAAATTGCGATTTTTGTGTTACTGAGGGGCCTAGAAGCAGGAAATCTGTCATGGTAGTTAGTTATTAGATATACATTATCTCTAAGAACATTTCTTTAAAAAATCGAAAGTGACGAAAAGTGTTGAAAATGGGCTAAAAGCGTTCTAAAAACATTCTAAATTGCTATTTCCGCGCAATCTCAGGAAGTACCAAACAAACTTCAAAAGTAATGCGTTGAAATTGATGGTGACAGCCTTTGTTCCAAGATAGGCTATATTTTATGTTGGTGCCACTAACCCAAAGGGGGTGCAGAAGTCAAAAACGTTCTAAAAATTGCGATGTTTGTCTTGCTAATGGGCCTAAAGACATGAAACTTGACATGCTATTAATTTATTAGTAAATTACTAATATCTTGGCTGTTTGGAGTATTTAACTTTTAAACGTAAGAAATGCAAGAAATTAGAAGTCTAAGTATCATTATTTATTCTATACCATACTATAAAGAAGTAAAGTTTGTTTGTTTGTTTCTTTGTTCGAGGCGATCTCTGGAACTACCGAATCGATTTCAAAAGTAATGGTGTCAAAATAATGGTGTTAGTTCCTGTTCTAACAAAGGTTATGTCCATACCACTACCCCAAACAGGGTGCAAGAGCAAAACAATGTTCAAAAAATGATATTTTTGTGTTACTGAAGGGCCTAGAAACATGAAATTTGGAATGGTAGTTACTTATAAGATATAAATGATCTCTAAGAACATTTATAAAAAAATTCAAAATTTAAAAGGGGTGATAATGCGCGAAAAGCGTTCTAAAAGCCTTCTAAATTGCGATTTCCACGCAATCTCAGGAAGTACAAAACAAGTTTCAAAAGTAACGGTTAGAAGTTGATGGTGACAGTTCTTGCTCTGACATAGGCTCTTTTTTATGTCGGTGTCATTACCACCTAGGGGGTTGCAGGAACATAAAACGTTCTAAATTGCGATTTCTGCGTTATTGAAGAGACTTGAATCATGAAATTTGACATGGTAGTTACCTATTAGATGTAAACGATCTCCAAGAACATCTCCTAAAATAATCGAAATGTAAAAAGTCTGAAAATGCTCTAAAAAGCGTTCTAAAAATGTTCCAAATTACGATTTCTATGCAATCTCAGTAAGTACGGAACTGACTTCCAAAATAATGCTGCGAAAATTATGATGAGAGCTCTTGCTCTAAGATCGGCTATTTTTTATGTCTATGCCACTATCCCGAAGAGGGTTGCAGAAGTGAAAATTTCTAAAAATGCGATTTTTGTGTTACACAAATTTTGCATGATAGTTACTTGTTAGATATAAATGATCTCTAAAAACATTTCTTAAAAAATTCGAAATTTAAAAGGGGTGAAAATGCGCGAAAAGCGTTCTAATAATGTTCTAAATGGCGATTTCTACGCAGTTTCGGGAAGTTTCAAACTGATATTAAAAGTAATTTTTGGAAATTTATGGTGACAGCCTTTGCTCTAACATAGACTCTATTGCATGTCAGTGTCACTGCCTCTTGGCGTTCCAGGAGCTAAAAATGTCCTAAATCACGATTTTTTTATACTGCAAGGGCTAGCAACTTGAAATTAGATATGGAAATTATTTATTTGATTTCTAAGAATATTCTAAGAATATCTCTATCTCTAATAATATTCCTTAAAAACTTGCGATTTCTACTCAATCTCAGAAAATATGAAACCGATTTCAAAAGTAATAGTTGCAAATTGATGGCGACAGTCCCTGCTCCAACATAGACTATATTTTATGCTGTTGTCCCTAACACCTGGGGGTTGCAGTAGAAAAAAAAATTCTAAATTGCGTTTTTTGTGTTACTGAGGGATCTAATATTTTGAAATTTGGCACTTAAAAGATGCGAATGCTTTCTAAGAACCGTCGAAAGAAACTTCCAAATTTAACAGGACGAAGTGAGCGAAAAGAATTCTAAAAACGCTCTAAATTATGATTTTTATGCAATCTTAGTAAATACCAAACCGTTCTAAAAATAACAGTTGCAAACAGGTGGTGATAGAACCTGCTTAAACATAAGCTATATGTTATGTCGGTGCCACTACCACTAAAGGGTTGTAGTAGCAAAAAACGTTCTAAATTGCGACTTCTGTGAATAAAATATAAATGCCCTCTAAAACGAAATGTCGAAAACAAATTCGGAATTAAAAAGGAGTGAAACAAAGGGAGGATAGAAAAGCATTCTGAAAAAAAAATCCTAAATTATGATTTCTATGCAATCTCAAAAATAATGAACGAATTTCAAAAGTAATGGTTGCGAATCAACAGTGACAGTCTCTGATCCTACAGAGGCTATATTTTATGCCGGTTCCACTACCATCTTAGGTTGTCAGGAACAACAAACTTTCTAAAAAATTCTAAAAACTTTCTAAATTACGTTTTCTATGGAATATTAAGAAATGGTAAACCGATTTCAAAATTAATCTTGGCAAATTAATGGTGACAGTCCTTCTTTTTTTGCTGTAAATACTTACTTTTGCAGAAAATTTCATTTTATTTTTGTTTCTTTGTTTTATTTCGACCAGCTTCTGAAGGGCTAAAAGAGGGATATTCGCATGTCTGTGCGCATACTATGTATTGTTAAATTTAAATGCCGAGCTCTAGGACGACATTGACAAATTCGCTGTTGTTGGATACATTTTATCAACGCAAAACTATACTAAAAAATGATGACCTCCTATTTTAAATCTTTATTAGAAAATTTATATTAGTAAATGAGGCGTTTTTAAAAACATTTAAAGAACTTGAAAATAAATGTTATGCAAATTTCCTTTCGTAAAATTTGATATGGTTTTCGGAAGCCAAATTTGATATTTTTCACTTTATTTTCTTAGAATCAGACATAAATGTTATATCATACTAGAAAGGTAGCCCGTCAAAAATGACGGAAATTTAGATATAAAGATATATACAACTCATGTGCAAGAATATGTGTTTTCTCGCTTGTTCCGCAGTGATAGATGAAAATAACACATTTTAATAACAAAACACATTTATGAAAATCTGTGTACAGTAGAAGACCACTAATCTGCACAGTTTGGTTCCAAGTGTTATGCAGATTTGGGGCTTTTTGCGGTCATGTCTATTCAATCTTTGTTCACATTTTTTTTAAATTCATATATTGGGCAATTTAGATTGTTGAGCCTTAAAAATAAATAAATAACACACTTGAAGTAAGGTTAAAAACTATTAAATTATCGTATACGATTTCATGAAATGGTATTATATGGTATTATATGTGTGTGCTTCACGATCTTGGTTACGACGTTGGCGAAATTGGCTGCAACTTGTCATAATCCTAATAGTGTGGGCCGCTATAACAAAACAGTAACCAGTTTTTAGTAAAATTTCTGATATAAAGTAGCTTTCAAAAACATGTGTAAAATTGCAGCCGTTCTCGTGTTATGTCAGTCCTAGGAATATTTCTAACAGTGAAGATTTTCCATGTATATATGGAATTTAGAAAAGCTCCTCCAAAAGAAAGGTCCTGAAATGACATTGTAATTCCTCTAACTTCAAAGTTTAATCGGTCCCTGATGTTGAGTACTGAAATCTAATAAATACAGTTATTTTGAATATTACAACAGAATTAAACAGTTAAACTTATTTAACTTAAACCCGCTGTTACTTCATGATGTTATTTTTTAGTATTAAGAAAGAAAATTATTTAAAAATTTCAAATCATGCATTTATGATTTTTTTCCGTCTTTAATAACTAAATAATGAAAAATAGGCTTTTGTTCTGAGCTCATAAATATGACAATAAAATAATGTAACTAAGAGACATTGCAAAATTAAATCTTTGTGATTACAAACCATAAACAAACGATACCGCGACCATTTTACCTACTATGACGTCATTAGAATATTGCCCATTGATTGTTGGAGAACTTACTTTGTGAATGATTACCTCAATGATTTAATATTTTTGACGTTTCACGATGAATGAATCACTTGTGTTTGTTTAGGTTTATGGAATGAGATATTAAGCTGTGAAACTAATTTCAATTGAAATTATCCAAGGATATATGTATTTTTAATCGAAATTAAAAACAATGCTTTGATCTCTAAATAAAAAGTTTTAGTTTGTATAATTTGTTATTTCTGTTAATTATTTATTTAAGCACTTTTCCATTATAGCGCATTTAAAAAAAAAAAACTTGGCGCGATTCGGGCATCAGAAAGTGAGATATGTTGCGAAAATATATAAACAGCTATGAAAACAAATCTAATGAGCTTTTATCTTTGTTTATATATGCACTTATATGCATAAAAAATCGTTTCTAAATATATATATATATTTTATATATACAAATTACGGCACAGATTTCAGATATGAACCGGGATACCTAACTGGCGCCAAAATGGTGTTATTTTGCCTACTATGGTAACCCGGCTATTGTTTTTTATTTATTAATAAATTGTTTATTTACTTTCATTTTCTGTTTTTTAACTATATAAACTGCTTTGTTTTATAGTTATTATTCAAACTTTTATTTATTTATAGTTATTTCCTTTTCAAAATGATAGCAAATAATTGAAAAATATATAAGTAACTGGTATTCGAAAGCGAGATTTCCGCCAAATTGGCGTCATAGAAAAATCACGCCAACCCCAATGCGTATATGACATCTGTGGAAAAATTACTTCTATTTCTTTATAAAAATGGGTAAATAGCTTTTTTTGCATTAAATTGTCGGCACAGATGTCATATACGCCCATATTGGCGCGATTTTTTTTTTTTTTTTTTTTTTTGCCGCCGATGTCATATACGCACCGGGTACTTAACTGGCGCCAAAGTGTCGTTATTTTGCTTGTAATGGTAACCCGAATGTTGTTTATGCTGTTGAAGTTTTCGCCAAATTGGCGTCGGAAAAAAATCGCGCCAATATACATATGGAAAAAATTGCTTGTGAGTATGAAGCAGTAAATAGGTTGCCAGAAAATACGTTGGCAAACTTCTTTCTCGCCAAGAAACTTTTCTCCGAAGTATTGTACATAAGCAATGTTTGCTGGAAATGCATTTTTAATTATGATATGCGCTTTTATGTTTCACTACATTTATGCATACTATACTGTGTGTATAAATGCTACAGTTCATATGCAGGGCTACACAAAAGAATTCGTAAGGGTTACTGAGTATGAGAGTAAATTGCTTAAAGGTGGTTTGTAAAGGAGTTATGCATTTTTACGCTGAACTGCATTTAGTTTACTAAGAAATGGGAACAGATGTCATATTCGCCCCATATTGGCGCGATTTTTTTCTGTCGCCAATATCATATAGGCAACAGGTACTTAACTTGCGCCAAAGTGCTTGATGTGGTAACCCGGATTATGTTGTTTATGCTGTTGATGTTTTCGCCAAATTGGCAACCGAAAAAAATCGCGCCAATATGGGGCGAATATGACATCTGTACCAAGAAATGTTTGTAGAATATAGATAAAATGATATACATGGTCACGCAAAGAATTGGATACATAACCGTCTATAGATGATAATATCTGGAAATGTGATTTCAGTAGTTTTAAGAGTAGTTTAAATTAAATTTCAGCTAAATAGTGGCATGTAATAACGGTACTATTGGCTATGGACGGTAACTGCTGAAATCAATTTTTAAATTTTTTTATGCGTTTTCTAAAATGTTTACTTAGTTATCTTGGCACTTCTTAGTTATCCCGTCGACCAAATTACTGTCGCCAAATTGTAAGATTAATTGCCAATAATGGTTGCCATTAATTAATTAATTAATTGCCAATAATGGCCAATAAAACCATTAATTCGACGTTTTATTTGTATTTTTATTAATGTTTTAGAATTGGTTTGGCGATTTATATAATTTGGCGAAATTGGTCGACGGGATATCTAAGAAGTAACGTTATCTTATTTACCTTATTTCCCTAAATAACGAAGTTTTGTTAAAGCATTTAGGATGTGTTGGAAAGTGTTTCATATTCTATGCTTAACGCACGATTTTTCTTTCTTCTTTAGTCTTATTTTGCATTTATTTTATTCTTAATTTTTTAGTCTTATACTGCTTTATAGAAACTTTGGCACAATTGTCATATACGTTATCATATATTGGAGCGATTTTTTTCCGACGCCAATTTGGCGAAAACATCAACAGCATAAACAACAACATCCGGATTACCATATCAAGCAAAATTACGACACTTTGGCGCCAGTTAAGTACCCGTTGTGTATATGACATTGGCGTCAAAAAAAATCGCGCCAATATGGGGCGTATATGACATCTGTGCCGAAACTTTAATATTTAATGTTTAAACTCTTCGCTCCACTCCCCTTGCATATAGTACAAACTATAACACGGATAGTGCAAAATAATAGACAGTTTGGTACTTTTCCACTGTAGGGGCTTTGGCATTTTTTAAAAAAAGCTTGGTGTAATTTGGGCATCAGAAAGTGAGATTTGGATACTTTTCCGTTATGCAGACACCATTGTCGCCAAGCGTAATAGTTGGCGCAAAATCGTGAATTGAAGCATTTGAAAAATAAAAGAAAAATCATTGTCGATACTAAAGTGAGCATTTAAAAAATATAAAATTTGAAAATTCCAGACTTTTACGTACTATTTCATCAAATCACAAATATATACTTAAAATAAGTGAACAAATAACTGCTATAAAATAAAGCAATAAAATAAGACTCATATTAAGCTGCTGGCATAAAATTACAAATATCTTTTAGCATTTTGAAATAATTGGCGCATTAGCATACATTTTGGCATGGTGTCCGTATAACGGAAAAATATCGAGATTTGTTGTCAAATCATATAAACAGCCATGAAAACAAATTTAATGAGCGTTTTTGTTTGTTTTATATTTATATTATTGATGTTTTTATGTACAAATTACATCTGTTTCTGTATAAAATTAGAGAAACGGCTTTTTTATGTTAAATAAATCGTATAAATATCGAAAAAATGCGTGTGTATATAAAATGAAACAGTGAATAGGTTCCCGGAAAATATGTTACCGAATTTCCTTTTTCGCCAAGGCCCCTATACTGGAAAAGTACCTAAAGCACATTAAAATCGCGCAGTTAGGAGCTCACACAGTACACCGTTGTCTATTGGCGGTTATTTTATTGGTAGCATCGGGAGGAAGATGAAAAGATGTTCTTTAAATTCTCACCCAAAGATTTCGAAAAAATATTTTAAAAGAGTGGAGTTTAAATTAATTTTCGGTGGCCTCCATTATGAAAGATTAATGGTTTTAAATGGGAATTTCGCCAAATTAGCCAGCTATCGCCAAGTTGGCTAACATTTGGTGCTACTGTGGTAACCCTGCATTAATATTTTTCAACAACACTCATTTCAGTGAGGCGGTCCTACCGGAATAGTGAGGGACACACAGAGACTTGGATTTTATATAAATAGATTAATACTTTAGATGCAAATGGGTTTTTATGAATTCCAACAAGCATGAGCTTTATTTTTATATTTTTACATAGTTATGTATTTTCATTTAATAAATATAAGCATAAAACTGCAAAGCAGGCATCACTTTTTATTAAATCAAGTAATTTTTTTTTTTTTTTAAGTCAATTTCTACTTATGTCATCAAAGAAAAATTTAATATGATCCCTTAAGCTAATCTTAGTTTTTGTTGCATTAAAATATCTCAATTTATTGATTTTCTATAAACAAGTAAACGCTATAGGTTTACAATGGAAGTCTATGGGAATTTGGCTAAATATTAGAGATATCGCCAAGTTAACGTCATTTTAGGCGACTCATTTTGATCGCCAAATTTGGCGATAAACTTGGCGGTATTTGGCGACAGAACAGGATCCCCCGTATGGTAAGACCCTTATAGATATGTAGATGCATTAAATGCTGTTCAATAACCGATAGCTGCCATTTTGTCTCCCATATGAACTAAAATTAATTAAATTTAATTAATGAATTATATTTGAAAAATCTATATTGACATAAGGTGTGATCAACTACAAGTTTAAAAAAATGTATTTGAACTTGAGTGGATGAATAATAAGTATTTTATTAACGATTGAAAATTTGAGCAAGACATATATAGGGAGAGTGAACTAATAGTAGGAATTGAAAAAACGATGTTATTTTCTATAAAAGGTCTTTACTGATTAATCAATGCATTTAAAATTCACTTAACACATAAAAATAATTTTGGCCGTCCTGATTCGCCAAATGTCTCATTGTGCAAGGTTTCCGGTGTAAAACTTTAGCAACCATCTCATCCATCATCGTGGACCTTAAATTTAGGATAGCTCGAGAATCTTTATACTCCAATGAGTTTAGACATTGCATTTAAACGTTGATCCTTTTTCTCACATTAATGTGTATTTTTACACATACATATAAAGTGTTTATTGGATAAATAGTCTTACTTTTCTGAAACATGTTTGTTTCTCACAAAATAATTCCTTTTTCATTTCATAACAAATTTTCTTAAAAGAACGAAAGGGTTGAGTTAAAATATCGATCGCTACTTTTTCTCTTTTTATATATCAATTTTTTGCAAGAAAGGAATTCTTTTTTCGAAATGCTTATTTCCTTTTAAAATTAAACTCTCAAAAATGTGCGCATGCCATATATTTTTTACTATTTGCTTATTACAGAGAAACATTTTTTGCTATTGTTAAAGCAAACGGAGAAATCGTTTTAAATCAATTCTACTACAGAATATTTTATTTTAAACTGAAAGTAAATCGACTTTTTCTGTTAAGCGAACAACATTATTTATTTATTATAAAATATTTTTTGTAATGTGCTATTCTATTTCTTTTAATAACATAAATAGCTTGCTAAAAATGTTTGATTTCTTAAACATGTCAAAATTAAATAATTAAGACAAAAGTGGGACGATCAAGTAGCATCAGAGTATAACTTTATAGTTCACAATATTTTCTTCTTTTGTCGACTATTAGAGCTTTTATAGTTATTAAGTATAATTTTAATATGAATATGCTTTTACTACAGCTACACTCTAAAAAAAGATAAAGATTTCTGCATGTACTAAAATATAATAAAACTGTGAACCAAAATACGCAATAAACTCTCCGACTTACCCATGTCTCCGAAAGCGTATTTTATTATTAGAAACCTCATAAACCAATATATTTTCAAGACAAAGAAGCATTTATAAAAATAAACTTTCTTTTGATACGACCGATTTTTTGGAAACGTTTTCGCGTCCAGTTGACTTTTCAATTTTGAGAACAAAATTACTTTTATGTTAATAATGTTAATCGTAGCTATACAAATAAATTTACTGAAATTTAAAGAATATCTCATTGTCTGAAATCTAATGAATGTAGTTATTTTGCTTTTTATTCAATTCATATTCATATGAAAATGGACTAAGGAAGAGTTTTTGGAGACGTTTGGAAATTATCGTACTACAGCAGTATTTAACAGATATTACAAATTTCTAATATTTTTTGAGTTTTATTGCACATGATTCGTTCAGAAAAGCAACCTGTATTTTAAAGAGTATTATTTTTATATGTGTGTAAAATTATGGAATTGCCAACAGGGCAAAGAGAATTAAGCAAACGTTTATTATTGTTATTAATTACTAAACAAAACATAAATAAAGTCATAATAAGAAATGCATAGACATATACTATCATTTGTATATGTAGATAGTAAAAAAGATAATTGTTAAGACAAAATATTACTCGATGAAAAGACGTGTACTATTAATAGTACACCAGACCCGAAAGGATTAAGCACTTTTTTCAAGACGAAAAATCGGATTTTAGAACGTTATCAATTCTTTATGAAACATTTTAGCTGCGCAATTGGATTTATACATAAGAGTAACAAATTAATATTTATTTTGATGTAAATGTAAGTATAAATAAGAGTAATAAGTCTTAATTACGTCCACTAATAGCCATATCACAATATATATTCAAAAAGTGAAAGTCAAAACATATATTAAAATATTTATTTGCTTAAAAGACGTTACTAAAAACCCATTAAAAGTATATTAAAACCCTATATTGACATGTTTCAACTCCTTCACTGTGTCGTCATCAGAATGTATAACAGAAGTTACAAATACAATGCATGTGAAAACTGCAAAGAAATCATCGAATACAAACAAGCAAACATATAACGACCCCTACATTTTCGATATCGCACGTGTTCCTTTTATGTCGCGATTCCGCAAGCTGTCCAAGCACTCAATCCATATATTCGTGATGCGAAAAAATAACGTATTGTTACAAATCCCTCAACCTCTTAAATAAATCTCAATGGGCTCTCTTATAAATAATTGTAAATAAAACTTAGACCCGCATATCAATCTACTTTCGTTAAAAAGTATATTAATGCTCTCTATTTTATTCATCCGGGATAAAGCTATATTACCCCTGTTCTCCTCTGAAGTTAAAGATGCTTTTAAACACCAAAATTGATCCTATTAATAGGGATGATCTCTCAAGAGTTTATATGATTCCATTTATTAGGGAGGGGGGAATCAGAAATCATTATATAGTTATGGCTCAACGAAAAGTCAATATCAGATGGAAAGAACATATGGGGAATATAAAATATAACAGGGGTAATATTGGTTTATCCTCGCTGAATCAAATAGAGAGTATTAACGTACTTTTTAACGAGAATAGATTAATATACAGGTCTAACTTATTTATAATTATTTATAAGAGAATCCATCGAGATTTACTTAAGTGGTTCAGGGGTTTGTAACGATACGCTATCTTTTTGCGTACCGAATATTTTGATTGAGTAGTTGGACAACTTACGGAATCGCGACATAGAAGGAACACGTGCGGTACCGAAAATGTAGGGGACGACATATGTCTACTTGTTTCTATTCGATGATATTTTTTTCCAGTTTTCGTATGCATTGTATTTGTAATTTCTGTTATGCATTCTGTTGACGACTCAGTGAAGGAGTTGAAACATGTCAATATAGGTTTTTAATGTACTTTTAATGTATTTTCAGTAACGTCTTTTAAGGAAATTTTTTAATATATGTTTTGACTTTTCTATTTAGAATATATACTGTGATATTTATTTTAATATTAATGTTAATTGAAAACGTTTGTCAGTAAAACATGTTTGTTGAACATGAAACTGTTTACTTGAGAATTGATGGCATCCGTACAACCTGTATTCTAGATTCAGAAGACTCATTAAGGCGCTATAAAAACTGCTCTGAAAATAGGTTGCAGCAAAACAACTTGCTAGTACACTTTCTAATAGTACTGATAAGTTTGATCTCTTCTTTCTGCAATAAAATCTCAAAAAGATCTATACAAGGACCTGGATTGCTTATTAAGCATAATTAAATTATTGAAAATGATAAGCTACTAAATAAGTGGGATTTTATAATTTTGAGAAAACACTATAAACCACTTTTATCAACTAAAATAATTTTTTTTATTGTCAAATACCTCCTTTACCAATTAAAATCTGTGTGCGTGTTTTTTTTAATAGTAATTTAAGAGATGGTAGAAGACCATTGATTATCCTTAATCATGTCTGTGCTATTGGAGGCAACTGCTGGTGACAGTCCACTGCCACTAGCTCTGCTGGTGTAGGCCCGCATGATCTGCTGGTTGAAGCAACTGCTGGAGCAGGTATATTTTCACATGCGCCGCTTGTGGAATAAACGGTTGCATCATTGCTAGAACCGTCAGAGATAGCAAACGCATGCTCTGGGATTGCTTGTGGGTTATATGGATAAATCCCAGTAGCTGAAAACGCAGAACAGCCATTTCCTACTCTCGCTGTCTTGCTCTAAGCTGTATTCAGGAGAGATTTAAACAGAAGTCTTCAAAGTTTACGATCTGGCTTCTTGTGGATCCAGGCGTTAAGGGTTTGTCGCCAACAAACTATATGCCAATATGTGATAAATAAGCGATCAAGTGGATGTAAGTACTGGGTGATGTGACTTAGAAGACAGAAAATAATTACTTCATTTTCTGCACCAAAATATAATTTTGCCACATCTGAGCAATGGGATGTGTGTTCATCCAACAAATGAGGAGAACTTTCCCATGTTCTTTCTTGGGGATGAAATATTTGTTCAGAAAGTTCATTAACATCTCTGTGTTGACGTGGTCGTTCATCTCTACATGTGAACCCGGTGGCTACACATCCTCAAATTCAGCCTTCTTCCTTTTAACTAGAAAAATATAGTATGGAGGAAAGAAATTACCTTCGGCATTGCAGCATCCAACTACAGTTACGGTCTCCCCCTTCTCCATTGACATGACGTGTTCGACATCGCGCGACCCTTTCTTAGCAATAACTTTCCCAGGTTCATTGTTCAGTTGCAGACCACATTCATCTGAGTTATAGATCTTCCATGGATTTTCTAAAAACGAATTTTCTTCCAGAACGGTCAACGGTAATCTGAAGTAGTTGTCGACTACAAACCTGCACATTCCTAAGCCTAGTCCTACGGGGAAAACCTGCGACTTCCTCATAGCCAGTTAAGGAATCCTCTTCATAAAAGCTGCAGCAGCCAGTCGAATCCTGAAAGCTTATTCTCCTTAATGAAACGATGTGGTATCCTTTTGTGCTCAGCAAATGTGTAAGTTAGCCGCCACAGAGCAATTCCAGTTAATAGAAAAGCCAGCTTCCTGGTAGAGTTGAATGTATTTTACAAGAGATGTTTCGTTTTCCTTTCCAAGACAGCCTGAAATAACATGAATAATAGGGATCATTGGCCAACGTTCACACCACAAATCCATAATGAAAAATAACAGTTAGATAACATTATGATGTAAAAAAAAAAAAAAAAAAATGGGACAAATTTAAAGTAAAAAGACGACTAACCTGAAGGGCCTAATTCACCTTTTGTAAGGTCTGAGTTTTCTATGCGTCGTTTCAGAATTCGGTATGGAATTTCAAATATCTTTGCTGCAACGCATAACGTTGTCTTCCATTATTTACATCTTCTGCAGCTTGAATTAAATTTGATTCTGACCCAAGAAGCTCGATCCATTTTTCTTTTGTAGTTTCGAGACATTGTCTGTATGATCATAAAATGTGAAATATGTTTGTTTAAAAGTATTAATGTTTTAAAAAAACATAATAAGATATGTAAAACTATAATACACGTATATTATAAGCAATGTAAAATATTATATAAAAATATTAAATATATGTTAATTAAAATAATATTATAAAAAAGATAATTATTATATTTTATTAGTCCCCGGTACGGTATGCTATTTCTTTCTCCCAGCTTATTTTGGGTCTTCTCCAAAAAATAACGTTTCCTTACAGAAGCCAGCCGTAAAACAAAGCAGATATATCATCGTTCGATTAAATGCCCTATAGCATTTTTTTTAATTTCTAAGCATCGCACGATTTCAGTTTTTATACCAATTCAATTATTCAATTATTATTCAAATTTTATTGAAAAAAAGTACTTTTAAATGCAATTTGTTTGAAAACTGTATCGCCATCTATTTTTGAAATATTAATTTTTTTGTAGTTTTTAGCACCATTTGTTTAATTTTAGCAACTCAAGTACTCCATTTATGTAGAAAGTAAAGGGAATATAGTTGAAAAATAGAAATTATATCTTTTTGTTGCCATTTTTTCATAACAACCGAAGAAAATGTAATTAAAATACGTTCTATTTTGAAAAAATATAAAAGAATATTTTCTGTTAAAACATGGAGCTATTATAAGCTATATTTAATTTTAAGTATTTATAGACGCTTTCAATGTGACGTCAGTCGTGACTTTTTGGTTGGAAACTGACTCCAAACTAACGGTTGCTATCCGTCATTTCTTTTTAAATATAAATCGTGGAAAATGTTACCAGTACATATCAAGTATTAAAATACTTACATGTGAGATATAGATATACGATATAGCCTTAATACACAAACAAAATGGAAAATACAACATAGCAACCGTTTGTTTGGGGTCAGTTTCCAACCAAAACATCATGATTGACGTCACGACTGAAATTGTCTATATTAATGTTACAAACAAATGAAGGCCTATGAATCATTAGATAGCTTTCTTTTTTAATGAAGGCATCTTTTCGCTGCATTTGTGTATTATTTTGCGATAGTGACATCCTATGCATGCTTTACTGTAGATATTTAAGAGTGGATTTTAAATGTGGAAATCTTAAGCGGATGCGAATGACGCCATTTTACATAAAATAAAAATGCGTGCTTTAAGTCTTAAAATTGAAATATGTTTTGTACTATTTATATATACATTTTTTTTTCATCGGGGGGGGGGGGGGGAGGCAAAACTAAATTCTGAAAAAGCAGAATAGCAGAATTACTGTTTTCTAGTTTATTATAATTATTAATTCCATTTATATTTTACACTATAATATACAGTATATGAAATAAAACATAAAATTTAAAGTTCATTTAATTTATTTCTGAACCGTGTTGCGTCTTCACCCAAGTATAGGAGGAATATGCCACACATGCTTATTTAAGTGTTGCTGCAAGGTTATGGCCGCTTCTGCTTGCCTTATGCGTGTAACAGAATTCGAAACTCACTTATAATTCTAATATCTGATTTAACCCTTTCGAATCAGATGTACTATTTAAGGGGTCTCAGGACTCTTAAAGCTTTAAAATTTTCTGAATTTAAATTTTTCTTAGATATTAAACTACTATCTTTTCTGAACATTTTGGTATAAATGTTTCCTTGACATTCCTATTAGAACAGAAGTTATGGCTTTTAGAATTATACACGCTCAATAGCTGAAGCGGCGTTTCAGAAACTTTGAAGTCAATTTTCTCCAAATGACGTTTTTGGGCGTAACGCGCACGATACCTCAAAAACTTATGAATATATTTTCATGAAATTTTCAAAACATGTGTTTCATGTTAGTCTGTATAAACTGAACCTAAAATTTCCTTCTTATAGTTTAGAAATATATTCTTTATAGGAGATTATACTGTTGAAAATTTCTAAATTTTGCATTAACTAAATAAAACTTTGTATTAAAAATAGAAAAATGCTTTAAATGAAAATTTATTTAGGTTCAGAGTAATTATTACAATGTGAAGCATAAGTAGGACCCAAAATTTTCCTTCTACTTGTAAAATTTATTTTGTAATCGTGCGCATAATCTGTTATGCCGATTTTCCGCTTGTCAAATGTCTGACACTTTGGAGCCTACTGTAAATTCTAATTCTGCATCTTGTAATTTTTCAAATACATGAAATGAAAGAACATACTTATATCTTTCATCCCAATATAAAATTCTGTCTTAAAATCAATTACATTTTAAGATATTATATGTTGAAAATGGTCTTTTTTTTTTTTTTCGATTTCTCCAATTTTAAGAGTCCTGAGACCCTTTAAGGTACATGTATTTTCATCGAGTATTATCTTTTACTTTTGTTATTATCTACATATAGTAATAATAGCATATGTCTATGCATTTCTTGTTATGACTTCATTTATGTTTTGCCATTTAGTAATAATAATAATAATAATAATAATAATAAAAGTTTTCTTAATTATCTTTGCCCCATTGGCGATTTCTTTATTTTAAATATACATTTCACTCTTTAAATTTAAAATACAGGTCACTTTTCTGAATGAATCATGTGCAATAAAACTCAAAAAATATTAGAAAATTGTAATATCTGTTAAATACTGCTGTAATACGATATTTTCCAAACGTCTTCAAAAACTCTTCCTTAGCCCATTGTCAAATGAATATGAATTGAATACTATGCAAAATTACTACATTCGTTAGATTTTAGACAATGACATATTCTTTAAACTTCAATATATATATTTGGATAGCTACGATTTACATTATTATCATAAAAGCAATTTTGTTCTCAAAATTGAAAAAAAAATAGATCCCCAAAGGGTTAAAATAAAACATCCGTTTTTTGAACTTTAAATATGAGCAACGGAATATTATAAACGCTTTGCTCACCTGGTTACACGCTCACGAAACCCAAAATTAACGGCGATTAAAGACGTCAAATTAAGATAAATTAACAAACTACGTGCGCACTGGGACAAGATACCTCACACAAGTGGTCAGTATTGCCGTCTGTTCACACATAAAAGTACTGGGAACAAACTTGCGTCTTACCCTGAACCACCTTATACATATTTACTTCTCGCAGTCGATTATCAAATTGTGGTATATTTCTTATTAATTATTATATTGATATTTTAGCAATTCAGATTGCCTTAAAATGTTTTTGTCTGCGTGAATCACTCTTTTTTTCTTTTTTCTCCCAATCTTTATAAAATAGTTATTTTTCTAAATTCTTAATACCATTTTTTTTTATTGTTATACTGTAGTAAGAGACAAATGTTTCTTAATCTACGAAAATTAAATATAACCAATAATAATAATTATTTTTTAATGTTCAGTATATAGTTGCCATTTTTATATATAAATTATTTTGGTAATTTATTAGTAACACTCTAAAACTAGAATCTTTACACTACAACTCAACTTAAAGACTCAAGTTTGCTAAATTCTAAATGCAAATAATATATACTTTAATACATTTATTTATATAAATAATTAAAAGTTTACATGTAGTAAAAATCAGGGCTGGCTATTTGCCGGCAAAAAAGGGTTTCTGCCTTGCCAGTGGCAGAAACTGGTTATAACCGGTTTTAACCGGCAGAAACTGGCAACAACTGGCATAAACATATTTCATGACATAATATGAGACTTTTTTACTAGTATTAAATTCCTTAAGTACATTTTATTCCGTATAAATAGCAAATGAAATATTGTGGGTAGTTTTAATTAAAAAATAAATAGATTTGTATTAGAAAAAATGAGTAATGTAACAGATAAAATTTTTGTTATAGTATGGTTATATAATTTTATATGTAAACAATTATTAGAGTATTTTAAAATTTCAGTTTAAAAATCAAATACAAAACTATATCCAATACTTATTTTAAATTAAACAATGAAAAGAAAAAAAAAATATTCAATACTTGCTCAAAATAATTTTCTGTAATTTAACGTATTAATTTAATAATAACACTATAAATTATCTCTCATAGAAATGTTATAGTTATATGCGGATCTTGTAATTCCATGAATTTAAAAAATATTTCATTTCAATACAGTATTCAAAGGAACAAATCTGACTTTTTTTTTTTTCGATTTAAGACTGTTATAAGCATAGATCAAACTTTGTGCGAATTTTAGTAAAAAAGCTAAAATCTTTAACAATGATTTTACGCACAAATAACGTACAGACACGACTAAAAACGATTATATGGGATATTTTTGTCGTGTCTGTATGTTATTTGTGCATAAAATCGTTGTTAAAGATTTTAGCTTTTTTATTAAGACTTAGTTGAAAATGTTCCAACCACATTTTGCACTTACAAAACAAACAACTACAAAGGTTCAAAGCAGATTTGATACAGTAATAACCGACTACCATATGCTAACTTATTTACTTCATCCTAAGTATATGGGATCAAAATTGACATATGAGCATAAAGAAGAGGCAAGGAAATTGCTTTCTGATATTAATCCCAATTTTGTGCCACATATATCCTTTGAAGCAAAATCGACTCCTGCCTCAGAAACATTTCTCCAAGGAAGCCCTAGAAAATGTCTTGCCCTTACCTTCTATGTGGTGGTCATCTTTAAAAACGAATACTGGTGAAAATGAGGATTTTTCAAATTTGCATCCTCAATAATGACATTGCCAGCAAGTAATGATAGTCTTGAAAGAATATTTTCAAACTTTTCTTTCATTCAAAACAAAGAAACAGTGTGTTCAGAAAGATTAGCAAAATTTTGTCCTATGCTATGGAATGTTCTGTGGAAAAAGTAATAGTATATTTGAGTGGCAATTTTGTTCTTTCAATATTGTAAAATAATTGTGCAAGATATTTCATTAAATTTTTTTTTTCTGTTATTTATTGTGCTTCAATTATTTACTTATATATTTTCACAAGAATCATAATCTTTAAGTTATTGCATTGCATTATTTAAAAATACTCTGAAAATACATTTGTTAAAATATCACAGATTTTTTTGTAAATTTCCTTTTTTACTTTTAAATAAAAATTCAATTCTAAACAGTAATATAAAATAGTTAAACTTGTACAGCATCAGACTACCATTGAAAATTTCTGTTTTTCAAGTGAAAAAAAATTAGTACCTATTATTATATAAACAAAGTATATTTATATGATAATTTTGAAACTTTTTTACAACTTTGAATAACATTCATAATCTTTAATTTTAATTTTTAATTTAATTGTTTACACATCAAATACATGTATGAATTAAGAATCATTGCACATTAAAGTTCTTATTAATATTATTTCTGAGTTTCTGCCAGTTTTTGCCACTTACTAGCAGAAACTAGTTTCTGCCATGCCGGTTTTAACCGGTTATAACCGCTGGTTTTAACCACTCTGGCAGAAACTTGCCAACCCTGAGTAAAATTAACCACATTTATTTAAACATTACTTGCAAGTAAAACAACTTTATCAGCAATTACTTTCCTCTTATAAACACTAAAAATTTAAGTAAACGTTGTATTATATATTTTATTTTAGCAAATGCATATGTATAACATTAATTAAGTGTATTTACTAATAGTAAGTCATATGCAATGATTTTAACTGTAAAACACAGGAAAAGTAATTTTGGCCAGGATTTTGCATCAAATACTCCACTGTGGGTCGGCTAAAGATGTATATATATATATATGTTTATATACCGGGTGTCCTAAAAAGGACTGACTGATTTTAAAATTCAATAACATGTAAACGGTAACAGATATTTAAAAAATTCTTGCAGGAAAGTTATGTATGATGTCAGGAGTTTTTTAAGGTGATTCTCGAATTTAGTTCGAATTAGGTACAACAGATGGCGCTGCAAGCAATAGGCGCTAAATTCAAACTGGATTTTTTGCCCCTTTTCTCTTCTCCCATGCCAAAAAAGGAGATTAAAATGTATTGAGTGGGTCCCGAAATACCAATCATCGGACCTGGATTTAGCGCATATCGCTTGCAGCGCCATCTATTGTTTGTAATTCGAATTAAATTCGAGAATCACAGTAAAAAAACTCCTGATATCGTACATAACGCTCCTGCAAGAATTTCTTAAATATCTGCCACCGTTTGCAAGTTATTGAATTTCAAAATCAGTTAGTCCTTTTTATGATACCCGGTATATATATTATTGGCCAAATTGCCGCACAAAAAAGTGGAAATAGAAATTCTACTGAAAATTGTTCCTTTCATAAGCGTATTTAAAAAAATAAGCTTAGGAATCGTCTTCAAATAGACATTGTACCAAACTTTCAAATTTTTAATACAAACACCTAAATTCGAAATAAATTGACTTTTCCCGTAAATTTTAATTTAAAATTCCAAACAGGAAGTTATTCAGTGCAGTATGTATAGAATTATGACGATTTGAAATTTTGAGCTCTTAATGTTAAATTTATTTTTATTGGTTGCAAAACAAGCTGTAATACCTGTAGTTTTTTAAGCGTAACTGAAAACTACTTGGATTTGCATATTTGAATCCTCTATAGAGATCGATTTCTATCGAAAAGTTCATAAGTTACAATTAATACATATTTTCTTCTGAAATATTAACTCTAAGACATAACTTAATTTTGAAATAAATTTTGAAAAATAGTAGGAAATGTAGCGTATAAATATGTCAGTACAATGTGATAACTAAACTATAAAAAAGACAAATAACCTTAATCTACAAAAATACTATTTAAGAACAAAGGAAAATATCCAATTGTATTTTCTGAATCACCCAGAATTCTGAAAAGATTCCTTTATCTTTAGACACCTCAGAAACTAATATAATTTTGACATTTACTGAAGGATTTGTAAAAACTATTTTTTTCTGCCACTTATTTCCTGAAACGTTTCCGAATATTTTATAATGTATTAAATAGATTTATCAAACTGGAATATAGGTTTTCATATGCTATCATTTCTTAAAAACACACTTTCTTGTTCAACAAATAAGTTTTACTGGCAAACCTTATAAATTAATAGCATTAACATTAAAAGTAAAGTTAATATCATTTTGGTATTCTCGCATGTATAAATTCAGTTAAACACAATGTTTAATTGAGAATCAATAGCATCCTAAAAATCTATATTCCGGTTTCATAAAAATGATTAATATATGATAAATCTACTCGGAAATGTTTTCGAAAGTCAGTAGCATCAAAATAAACTTCGTTTTTATAATTTTTTCCTTAAATCTAGAAATATATTGGTTACTGAGTCTTCGAATGATGAAGAACGATTTTCGGAATAGTGGGTAACTTGGAAGAGGTTATTGCATATTTTCTAGAGTGGTTTTATTATATTTTTGAAAATTATGAAGCCTTTGTCTTTTTTTACAGAATAGAAGCTTTAAATATGAAAATCCAAAACTAGAATTTATTCTGTCAAGTAGTTTTTTGAGCTATGCTTTAAAAAACACTGCATTGCAGTTTGTTTTGTAACTATTAAAATGAATCTAACTTATGGAGTTCCAGTATTTAAATCTCTATGATTCCTAAACAACTTCATCGAATGACTTCCCCTTTGTTATCCTAAGTTAATATTTACGGATAAAAGTTACCTATATCACAATTACGGCTGTGTATTAGAAAATTTAGAGTTTACCAAATATTTTTTTAATTTCTCCTTTTTCTGAATAATATGTAATTAAAAGGTATTCTCATTTTTTATTATATAATAGTTTCTTATTTTACATACTGGCTTCCTATGTTCATTTCTAATTCATCTTTGGAACTTTACCAGTTTATTCATATATTTGTGATTTCAATTTTATTACTTCAGCATTCTAATGGTATTGCTGCAAATGCGCATGTTATTAAGTATGTTATTTTTAGTTTAATCTTACAACCTTATTATTCTAGCATTTTTAATGGTACTCTCTTTATCAAGTAAAAGGTAATTTTAGCTTGGTAATTATTATAGCTTAGTTTTAGGTGTTCAATTTCACTTTGTTCATTTTAATTCTCTTAATACATGTATTCATAGCTGCAATAGCGCATTTTTCATGTATTATCTCCATTAGTCTTCAATTTGTTTTCATCTTGTTGATTATGTACCATTATTGCTATCTCATTCACTTGAAATCCAAATGTATATACTTTAGCATTAACCATTCAGTTAACTATATATAAATGTTTGTTTGTTGTTCCTCCTCCCTAAAACTATTCTCACTCTCTCTTACTTTTTTTTTTTTTTAACCTATAGCTCATTGTAATTTTAGCCTTTTTATATACGTTTTTTATTTTTTCCTTCTACTTCATCTAAATGTTAATCTAAGTCATTTCTTTATTTTTTCAATCAATTTCATTCTTTTTGGGGGGTAAAGATGGCAGCACCAAAGGTTATTGTTAATCATCCAGTTCCAATTTACATTTTTTCCTTTCTCACACCAGATGGCACCAAAGTTATGGGTTTCAGTCAGATAATCAACTGTAGGCCCACATGTTAAAATAGTCCTAACTCTGTTTTACCATCCAGTCATGCTGCAGTTATGCTTCCTAGTATGTAATTTAGGTATTTTGCTCTATTAATTTTTAATATCCTGTGTGAGATGTATCTTTTTTTGATCTCTTGGATTTTTATTATCTATTTTCTGTTTTTTGCGTTATAAGGAGCTAAATTTTATCATTTTAGGCTTAATGCCGACAAAATTGGATGAAATAACGCATCTTCTATGAATGAACTCACAAGCTCCTCTGAAGATTCTGTGAGTTATTCATAGTTTCTTATTTTACATACTGGTTTCCTATGTTCATTTCTAATTCATCTTTGGAACTTTACCAATTTATTCATATATTTGTGATTTCAATTTTATTCTATATATATATATATACTTCATCAAAATATGAAATTTATAGCACATTAAAAATTCTGAAAGAAGGTGGGTAATAAAAATTAACAGTTACCTATAAACTTTCAAAACAATTAGCTATAAACTTTTACAAAGTTAAATAATCAACATAGGTTAAAAGACTGTCTGTTTCTCCTCAGTGGTTGGGAAGACAGATCTAATCCTACCTCCCACTATAAAAAAATTTTTAGGTTTCGAAACACGAGCCAATCCTACATTCAAAAACAATATGAAAATTTAATTACTTCTGAATTTCAATTAAAAAACATACTTTTAAGGTAAGAAGTTAATATGTAAACACTGTAACATAAACCATTTTAAAAATATAATTTCGAACGGCGATTTAAAATAGTAATTTTATATGAATTATTTTTTCAGAATTATATTAAAATATGAGTTAATTTTCTTTCACCAAGGGTTTGGGTTTCACTATTTCGGACTCGATCAGGGGTTTTTGGTTTAAGTATGACGGTCTTATGTCAGCCTTCGAAATCTTGACATTTTTTGGATTGGGTTTCAGATTCACTTTAGGGAGAATTTTCGGTCTTCGCGTAGAACTCTAATACATCTATCACTTGTGTGCAGTTGCCCCAGTGTACCTTATGTATGCAAGCAGATACGTTAGAAAAGTATATAGATGTAAATACGGAGACAATGTATTAAGTATAGAGTACTCCCCATGACAGAAATTTCAAAGTTAAAGTTATTTATCTATCTTAACCGATCTGGATCATAAATAAAATCTTCCAAAAGAATGTTTTTTTCAATCTTGTTTTTAAATATTTGTCAACAAAGTATTCATTAAATATTCTATAGTGTTTTAAAACTCTAAATACAAAAAAAAAAATTCTTTCATGAAAAATATTTAAATCTTGTTTATAAACATTTTAGTTAAGAAGCATGGCATATTTAATAGAGAGTTGGCATCAATAGACATTTATTTCAAGGGTACTCCATTCAAAAGGCTTTTTTTAATAAAACTATAGAAGCTTAAAATTCTTGACGTACGTCGCAATATATCTCTAAACTTGACATTTTAAGATCGTACAACAGGATAGATAATATTTACCGAGTTTAATGGCACTGAGCCAACGAATATATATATAAAAGAAGGATTGAAATAATTTTTTTTAAAGAGAATGTGAGATACTTGCAAATAGATAGTACAATTTTCTTGAGTTTGCTTATTAATAACAGAGTATTACTATTTTCTTTATATCAAGTGTTTTGTATAAATAGTGATTTAAGAAACACCGTAATATTATTAATCACAAAATGTGCATTTTTTTAATTACTCAGAAGATAAGATTTCTTGCCGTATTTAGTATTTTTACAGGAAATTTTCACAGATTGTAAATTATATTTTAAGGCCTAAACTAAACGTATCTATTAGAAAGGCCCATATGCAAAAGCAGTTTAGTTCATTTTTTACTGAAATTGAAGTTTTGATGCCATGTTGTCGCTGGTTGACAGCCGTGAAAAAAAAAGTAAATACCCCCTACTAACTCTGCAACTAATTATAATAGAAGAAAGTTGCTGGTACCAAACGATTGAAAATAAAGTCAATTTGCTTAGGGGGGAAGGGGGGCATTTAAAAATCAAAACCAGAACAAACTTTAATTTTTCAATGACAACACCCAATTTTGAAAATATATTTTAAATCTCCAGTTCAAACTATACCTGGAAACGAATTTTCAAGTCATTTGGATAATAAGTTTTTTAGTTATAAGCGTTCACAATTTGGAGCTTCTACTGTTAACCCTTTAAATAACAAATTATAAATTTATGAAGAATTTCAGCGTCTTTTGCATTTTTCATGATTTTTCTAAACTATATTAGAAGACTTACACAATCATTCAATAAATTTTAGAAAGATTTGGCCAATTAAAATTAATTAATTAAATTTGAATTTATAGGGATTTTGTGCAATATTTATAACTCCACTCAAATCTTTTATTTAGAAAATATTTTTTAGTATTTTATAGAGCTAGGAAATGTACAAATACTATTACAATGGAAATATAGAAATATTTCCTAAATGAAATATTTCTCCCGCAATCTTTCAATGTCAAGAAAGCTGAAAAGTTGCATATGAAAAAGAAATCACCCTTTTAAAAAACTTTTTACACAACTGCGAAGAAGGGTTATGTGTTTCTTTATAGCCTCGAAACATCCCAATGAATGGGTGGATTTTAATGAATGAAGTCTCTATCGATTCGTCCTAACCGTTCGATGTTTATAGGCTAGGTTTTGTTTTTATAAGTTCAAACTGGCGGCCGTAAAATGCGAAATGGCGGTGGAGACGAAAAACATTTTTACGCACTATATTGAGTGGCATATCATTGAATAAGTCTTTCAAAATGAAGACGATGTTTTATTGACTATTTTACTGTCAGAAGCTCCGTTTAAATATTACACAATCTGGAAGTTGTGTAAGTAGGATCTCTAACGTTACTGCAACTCTAACCTTCATAGACATCTATAGGCCTCATCAAAACAGTGTTTATAGATAGGAACTAACAATTAAACAGAACTTAAAAGTCATCAAAACAAGTAAATATGAAAAATAGGTAATTAATATAAAAAATAGTTTCACATTGATGAGAAATAATTAATTAGTTAAATTTTTACGCAGTCGGTTTTTTTTTTTTTTTTTTTTTTTTTTTTTTTTTTTTTTTTTTAAATTTTTACTGGTTTTTTATGAAACCAATAATGCTTCTGGAACAAGATAAAGTAAAGTATCTATAACTTATTCGAAACTGTATTACTAACAACTGATGTATTAAATCAATTTTATTACATGTTATTTTGAGGTATGTGCCTACCCTCAAATCGTTGTTTTTGCGAAACTTTTCGATTTCTTTTTTTATTATTTTAAATTAAAGTTGAAACATTTAGGACTCCAAAAATGCTTTACTTTTGGTTCAGCGATAATAAGAAGGAAAATTATAGTCCAAAATATAAACCAGAAATGAACTTTCTGAAACCGAAAGTGACCGTTTAATGAGACATATAACATGTACACAGATATATAAACCCCTACAAATAGGGTGGATTTCAAAATTGTAAACTTTTTACATAATTTTTTGTACTCTATCAAAATCTTAATGTGCGTTTTCTGGAAAAAACTGCGTTTTTCATTGTGTACCTTTACGAGAAACATCATTTCTTAAAAAGCATTTAAGATAATGAAATAAAATTTTGTGACAAGGTTCTGTTTATCTATAGGTGTGTTATGAAGCAAAATATAGATTATAAGTTTGTATATATTAAAAAAGAGCCATTTTTATTGAAAAATACACATTTTTTAAGTAAAAAATCATGTTTTGTATACAAAATTTAACATAAGTTAGTAAATTTAAGAGGTTTTGATAGAGGTATTGCGCAAATCATGACAAATGCAGCATAAAAGCGCCACCTGTTTAGCGATCTGCAACAACACATAATCAGCAGCAATATTAATCAAGTTATACTTAAATCTGAAGTTTGATGAAAATTCGTGCATTAGTTCTTGAGATAGAGCTATTGAGGGAATAGTTCAAAATGCAGCACAGCAGCGCCACCTATTGGGCGATTTACACCAACACATAGTCAGCATCATTTCATATGAAGGACTAACTAAATCCGAAGTTTCATGAGAATGTGTGCATTAGTTCTTGAGATAGAGCTACTGCGAAAATAGTGTAAATCCTGCAAAATGCAGCATAGCAGCGCCACCTGTTGGGCGATTTACACTAAAATATAAACATCATCCATTCATGTCAAGGACTAACGGAATCTGAAATTTTATAAAAATCCGTGAATTAGTTCTTGAGATAGAGCTTTTGCGGAAATCCTGCGAAATCCTACATAGCAGTGCCACCTGCAGGGCGATTTACACCAAAAATTAATCAGCACCAATTCATATCAGGGACTACCGGAATATAAATTTTTATTAAATTCCGTGCATTAGTTCTTCAGATAGAGCTCCCACAACATTTGTGTCACATACAGACAGACAGACTCACAGACAGACATTTTGTAAAAACATGTTTTTTGGAATCTCTGACCCATAAAACGTGTAAATCCGTCGAAAACTGGAATTCGAAAATTTTCATGAAACCAATACTTTCTTCTTGTAAAGATAGAAGAAAGTAAAAAGGAAGATGATTCTCTAAACGAACCTTGAATCAAAAGAAATATATCGATTAACTTGACCATTTGTTTTAAAGTTGGATTTTTATCTGGATTAAAGCCTTTATCTGGAATGTTCTTCCGCATTGCCCGCATTGCTGGAAACGATACGAATGCTATTAAACTATTATATTTTCTTAGTTGATCATTTATAGTAGAATATGGTAAAGAACGATAGAGCGACATGTAATACGCTAAAATCATCCCTGAAAAATTATGTAACTAACAATGCAAATGTCATCAAAATTTGTCCAGTAAAATATTTTTAAAAGTTTAATCTTTCATAAACGGGTTTACAGAATTTTTCCTCGTAGTTCTAGATTTGAGTAACGTAGAACAATATGCCTTATACTAAAACTTTACTGAAAAAAATATCTAACTAATAGTGCAAGTATTGCCAAAATCCATTGAGTTGGGGTCAAGTTGTAAGCAGCTGAAAAGAAATTTCCAGTTTACATATATTGTTGAAGCAGGTAACACGATGTTTTTAGGCGATTAAAACCAATAACCAATCATACCGTTCCTTCATAATCTTCATAAATATCTAACAGTGCAAGTCCCGCTAAAATCCATTGAGCTAAATTCAAGTTTAAAGTAGTCGGAACGAAATTTCCATTTCCATTTTATATACATATTGTTGAAGCAGATGACACGATGTTTATTTGCGATTAAAAGCAATAACCAACTATATTGTACCTTCATAACGTCATAATGCTCATAAATATCTAATAAACAGTGCAATTCCCACCAAAATCTATTGAGCTGAACTCAAATTATAAGCAGTCGGAACGAAAGTTGCATTTTATTTTTATATATCAGCCGTTCGGCGCACAAATCGATTAACTCCATCAAATGAATGTTCAGTATAAACAGTTAAAGTTATTGTAAGTATAAAAATATTGTATCTATATAATATTTTTTCTCGGGATATTTTGATTGAATTCATTAATTTTCTTTTAATCAAGGGTAACTTTTTATCAATGTATAAATATATAGAAAATTTTCGATGTTCCTTTGTTTAACAAAACGGCACTTAAAATGGAGTTAGTCGGATTGTCTTCTGAACGTCTCATATATTGTTGAAGGAGATTACATGATGTTTTTCGGCGATTAAAAGCAATAACCAATTATATCGTTCCTTCATAATGCTCCTTCATAATATTTATAACCTTCATATCGTTCATTCTTCACATTCGAGAAACCGTTACACTCTTTAGTGACAAATGCATTTTAAGCTTTTTATTTATTTACTTATTTTTTATTATGTTGCGTGATCCTATAAAGAACTGTGCAAAATTACACATTTAACAGCCATGTAAAAAAGAAGGTAATATACTTTCTAAATTATTTCTTATCACGGAAGAAATTGAAATCAGAGTAAATGAGTTTTCAGCCCCTTATTTTTAGATTAAGATAGAAAGTATCAAATATCATAAATGGAGACTAGAATTTTCAGTTGGATGAAACTGTTTACGTTAGTTAATGATTGTGAAAAATCACTCATAAATCGGCACATACATAATTCAATACTGTTTTAAAGACTCTTGATTTCTTTTTCTTTTTTTTAAAGAAAAGTCATAAAACTAAATTATTTATCAGCCATTTATCTGGATAAAAAGATTTAGCTAAGTTAAGCTATAACTAGAAGTAAACTGTATAATGGTATGAGTATAAAAGAATACGTAAAATATTTTTAAAAAACGAAATCGTCTTCCTAATTTTTATTTATACAGAGATAAAACACTGCAACTAGTATTTTTTTATAACGGGCTGCTGGCCAAAAGTTAAACAATAAACACAAAATGCTAATTGTGTAGATTATGCGTATTCAAGAGAAAGTGATATAACTAGTCAATGTAACATCACTTTCACATCATAAGTGTCACAGTCATTACAGTGAAGGAAATATGGGGTATATTTTAGTAATCTCATTATTATTTCCAAATAAATATCATTTGGTGACTCCACTGAAAAATCACTGTGAGTGAGAGTGTTGTACTTGTTCCGAGGTATTGTTTACAACCAAGTTGTCTTTTGATACACCTGTGATGTCTCAATAGTAATATCATCATGATAGTTGTTTTGCGATGAGTCCTTAAGTGAAAGCAAAAGGAAGTCACCTTGTCACCACTCTTTATCTGTCTATATGTCTGTCTGCTATTCATTCATTCATTCTTTCTTTCTTTCTTTTTTATTCATTAATTCATTCTAAATTAGACTACATACCGCGAATTTAAGCATTTCATAAATTAGTTTCATACAGACAAACAGATAAGGAGACGTACAGATAGGTAGACAGAGAGACAGACATACAAATAGAAAGATAGACAGAAAGACAGATACACTGGCAGATAGAGAGCTAGATAGACGGATAGAGATATATACAAATAGACAGACAGAGAGAGAGATAGACAGGCAGACAGACAGACAAAAAAGTCCGTTGTTGGATGCACGAAAGCACAGGGAGCTGAACACCCGTGTAATATTTTTTTTCTATTGATGGTAAAAAGTATGTTATAACAATTGAATTAATGAGTTTTTTAGCCCCCGGAAGGGTATGCTATTTCTTTCTCCCAGCTTATTTTGTCTCCAAAAAATAACGTTACCTTACTGAAGCTAGCAATAAACAAAGCAGATGTATCATTGTACAATTAAATGCTCTATAGCAATTTTTTAATTTGTAAGCATCGCACATTTTCAATGTTTATACCATCGTATTGGGAAAAAAAAGTCATTTTAAATGCAATTTGTTTGAAAACTGTATCTCCATTTATTTTTGAAATATTAATTTTTTTGTAATTTTTAGCACCATTTGTTTAATTTTGGCAACTCAAGTACTCCATTTATATAGAAAGTAAACGGAAAATAGTTGAAAAATAGCAATTATATCTTTTTGTTGCCATTTTCTCATAACAACCGAAAGAAAATGTAATTAAAATACGTGCTATTTTGGTAAAAAATATAAACGAATAATTTCTACGAATAATAAAACATGGAGCTATTATAAACTATATTTAATTTTAAGTATCTGTAGACCCTTTCCGTGTGACATCAGTCATGACGTTTTGGTTAGAAACTGACTCCAAACAATCGGTTGCTATGCGTCATTTCTTTTTAAATATAAATCGTGTAAAATGTTACCAGTACATATCAAGTATTAAAACACTTAGATGTGAGATATAGATATAAGATATAGCTGCAACACGCAAACAAAATAGAAAATACAACATAGCAACCGTTTGTTTGGAGTCAGTTTCCAAAGATAACGTCATGACTGACGTCACGACTGACATCGTCTATATTAATGTTACAAACAAATTAATGCCTATGAATCATTAGATAGACGTTTTTTTGTCCAGTTTATTTAATGACGGCATCTTTTTGCTGCATTTGTTTATCATTTTGAGATAGTGACATCCTATGCATGCTTTACTGTAGATGTTTAAGAGTGGATCGTAAATGTGGAATTCTTAAGCGGATTCGAATGACGTCATTTTACATAAAATAAAAGTTTGTGCTTTAAGTCTTAAAGTTGAAATATGTTTTGTACGATTTATATATACATACATATTTTTTCATCGAGGGCGACACTAAATTCTGAAAAAGCAGAATTCATGTTTTCTAGTTTTATATATATATATATATATATTTGATATTAGCATTAAAGTAATTTGCGAAATTAATCATCTAGATTATATGCTTTTAATTTATACTTCGGAAATATTTTTTTCAATGACAAGTAAAATAATTTTAATAAAAATGTAAAACAATATATTTAAATAATCTACTCATATATTCGTTTCATGTATTCGAATTCATATATTAGTTGTTTCATAAAATCGTTACACAAATTCGATTCATAAAATTGTTTTATTAAGATTTTATGTAGGGTGACCCTGCTACTAGTTGATACCCTTCCAGTAGTTGATCAATTTTTTGAAATATTGCGCCATTTCAGGAGGAAATGAGTTTTACACGTGGCACTATATACATAATACTATTGTTTGAATATTGGAGCACCTGCTGTCGCATTTTGTCTGCTGCCTGTTCTAAGAGAAGCCATTTTATGATATTTTTGAAATAGAAAATGTAAAAATTTAGTTTTTGATTACTTGGAGACAATTACGGGAAGTTCAAATAATCTACTTTCATATTGCTTATTTAAAACAATAGTATTATGAATTTTGTTAATCACAGAATAAGCATGATATTTTAAAGATTAATTTTTTAATTTTGACTGATTTCATCGATTAATCAACTACTGGGAAAATGGCAATTAAAGAAATTATTTACTTGTAATTTTGTCGCTATTTAATTTCAGCTGATTTCATTTTTGACCATTATAGTTTATTCATTAAGGGTTGTAGTAACCATGTTAGTTTACTCTAAAATTTAAAAAGGAGGACATATAATAAAAACCAAGTTTCGCCGACCTTATTTGATTAACTACCGGCTGGATCACCCTATGCAGGGTAGAAATACAAATCATACTGTTAATGACGTCTGTAACCACGTTTTCTCCCAAAGAAAAAAAATGAACCATGAAATAAAATGTACCTCATTCATATAAAAAAATTTTTGGAATATCCAGTGTAACTCCAGTTTTTATTTTGTAACAGAGAATCCTTACTGTTTTACACTTTGTATTTCATGTAATTTTCAATTTCATAACATGCACTTTAAAAGTATCTTTACTTTGTTACTTGAATTGATTTAAATAGCTTAATTTGATACAATAGTTATACAATGTAGTCTTTTAACAACGAAAGTTTTAAACAATTCAGAGTTCGGTAAAGCGTGAAATCATGAAAAGAGTTTTAATAAAATGTTTGTTTATCGAATTGGTGTTATAATTTTCTGATACAAGGAAATTTATTGAAACATTTTTTGGCTTAAAACACTTTTGACACAGAGATTGTTTGATATTCTGTAACAATAATGAAACGAAATTTAATGAAAATACATTTTTAACACACATAATATTTAAATATGGATTTTATGCATACATTTCGTGGTGTTTTCTTTCGTGCGTTAACACTGTAATGTTAGCATTTTTTCTAATCACTAGGGGGCTCGGCCCCCTACGAGCTTCGCTCGACAACCCCCGTTCAGACACCGCAGTTTCTAAAAGCACGCTAATTTGATCGGCTTTAAATAGATTTTGAAAGATTGAATTATAATTTAAAAAACAGTGGCAATCTCCCTATAAACGGGTTTCTATTCATTTCTCTTTGATTGGGGAATTTTAAGGAAAAATCAGCTGCTGTTAAAAGATACTATGGCTGTTTTCCTCTTTGATTAAATAAAACCAGTTAAACATTTCAAAATAAGCTAATATAAAATGAATTAAGTAAACAGAGTCTTTGTCTCCCGGTATTTTTTAACAAAGCGAAAAGAAAGTTCTTTTAAATAAGACATTTTAAGCGGGCTCTCATGTCAAGCACACAAGTCGTATGTTTGTTGTTCAATAAATAAATAAATAAATGAAAGACATTTTAAATGTATCGATTTTAATTCCACGCAATTTTCACCAAACTTTTATTTCTCTTTTTAATATTCACGTGAAAATACTTTTGTTAGAAATGAAATATTATTTGCGCTGTCCCAACAAAAGTAGTTGAAAAGTTCATCCCGAAATATCAAATAATTGTCTCGCGCAATTTTTAAATGTAAAACGTTTTGCAATATTATTTTTTGTTCATTTTACGTAATAAGTGTAATGTGACGTAAATGTGACGTAATTTCTCCTATTTAAGACTTCTAACGCATGTTAATGAATTTATTATTTTACAATATCCTTTCTCTGTTAAAATTCGCGTGTAAAAACAGTTTTTATGAAGTAATTTTCAATAAGTTCCTTCTTTTTATACGTAATTATTTAATTCTAATTTGAAAGTTTTTTTCTGTTTATAATAGTCACGTGTAAATAAATTTTTAATTTGAAGCAAGCATTATTGTTTGCGCTGTTTATACAGTTGGCAACAGGTTAAATTAGTACAAATTTCTAAAATAAATAAAAAATACCTCTCAAAATGCTGAAAATTTTAATTTAAAATAGAAATAAAAGCTCAAAAAAGAGTTAAATTTAAAAAATAAATGCATTCTGCACACCGGGAAATTATAACGTATAAAATGATCTAAAAATGATTAAATTCCGATGTATAGTTTTTGCACCTATAAAACTTTTTTAATGGAACGACTTTGTCCAACTTTAGCATTAAATATCTCTTAAAATAATTCTTCGGTTTGAAAACTGTCTGCATCAGCGTGTTTATCAAACATTTCTCTATAATACGCCGATTTTCATATTTTTGTATGCAATATTTTTCTTACTATTAACGGAGAAAGACCTCTGGTCACAAAAAATTCAAAACCGGCGGCGGAGGGGGCGGTGACAGCGTAAGTTACTTTTTTTTTAGAATAGAGAAATTCGCCGTCTCTCATTCATTCTTTAGAGTATTGGACTGAAAAATTCCTATTGGATTTTGCTAATTTGTAGAATGTTTGTATTCGTTTTCAACTACAACAGATGGAATATCAGAATTAAAGTGATTTTTAATATGTTCCATTTTTTCACCCTAATAGAGAAACCAAAATAGATGAGATTGCTCGAAATATTTGCGCTGACTTCGGGGACAATGGCTTGGTTAGTTAGTTGTGTTGTGGTTACTTACAACCACTGCCATATTTTTATTTAATTTCATTTAGAAAATATTTTTATTAATCTTTATTCATTTAATTTTATTATTCGCATTCTAAAATTATTTTAATCCCCTTTTCTTCAACCTTCCCCTGTAAGCTTTCCTTTCTGGCGTAGCATTTCGTTTATTTAAAAATGATAAACATAGTTTTGAAATCTGTACTTCCGGTAAAAGAACTATCTGGAACATTCCATGGTTTTCTGTTTCTGATATCATTTCCTTTTGTAGCTCCGCCCCTTGGCCAAAAAAATTTAAATCAGTTTAATACGTAATTTCAAAATTCGTAAGACTTTACTATTATTTGGCATCTTATCTTTATGAAATCTATAAAATTTCCTCTATTTTAAAGCAGTTTATTATGCTTTAGCATCGCAATTTATGCCAATGCAAGGCTCTTGTATGTTTGTTCCGCCAAATTGGCGTCTTTCATTATTATGGTAACCTTTTCTCCCTTTTACATCGCAGTACGTTTTGCGCAGTCAAAGGAGTTCGAATTAGTGATGGGCGAAACGAGATGTTTTCTCGATTTTCTCGATTGTATGGACTTCTCGATATTTTTCGATTGTGTACATTTTTTCTCGATGACTACAGTTTGCAAATTTCTTTTATAAATCATATATTATGTATTATATACGTCATACATTTATCAAGAATCGTCTGCGGGTGAACTGGAATGAGTCGATGTTAATAAAGACTTGGTGACTTCGACCGCTAGCGGGCCCCTCCTTTAATCGGGGACCCTAATTTATACGTAATCTTGTAATATGAAATCACGAACAGGTTACACGCTATATACGGCACTGATATATGATAGCAGGCGGGTGTGGTGTGCACGCACTACAAAATCTTGTAAAAAATATAATATCGAAACGAATGAACCTCGGACCAGATCTCTTGGGGGAGGGGTCAAAGCGAGCGGAGGGGCACAGCAGCTGCATAATATGATTAATTCGTCACAGGTCTTTTGGCCTTTCCAACCATATGTCACATGAAAAGTCTGGATCTGAATTTATAAAAATACCCTCCCCGTGGGGAAAAAGGGGGGGAGGGGTGCGGGAGGTGGATAACATGAGTAAGTGGTCATAAGCCTTTCCAACAATATGTCACATGAGGTGTCTCGGCTAAATTTAGAAAAATACCCCCGTGGGGGAAAAGTGGGGGGGGGCGGTCACCGGAGGTGCATTACACCAATAAGTAGTCACAGACCTTTCCAACGATATTTCACATGTGGGGTTTTGGCTAAATTTGGAAAAGTGTCCCCCGGGGGGATGCAAAATGGGGGTAATGACACCGGAGGAGCATAACATCAATAAGTAGTCACAGACCTTTCCAACGATATCTCACATGAGGGGTCTTGGCTAAATTTGAAAAAGTGTCCCCCGGGAGAGGCAAATTGGGGGAGACTGTCACCGAAGGTGCATAACATCAATAAATAGTCACAGACCTTTCCAACGATATCTCACACGATGGGTATTGACTAAATTTGAAAAAGTGTCCCCCGGGAGGGGGCAAAGAGTGGGGGGGACTGTCACCGGAAGTGCATAACATCAATAAGTAGTCACAGACCTTTTCAACGATATCTCACAAGAGAGGTATTGACTAAATTTGGAAAAGTGTCCTCCGAGGGAGCAAAGTGGGGGGGGGGCGGCCACCGGAAGTGCATAGCATCAATAAGTAGTCACAAACCTTTCCAACGATATGTCACATGAGGGGTCTTGGCTAAATTTGGAAAAGTGTCCTGAAATTTCATATATTATAAATAATATTTAGTGGAGGGCTCCATAAAAAAATCCGATCTAAAATGATAAATACGGAAAAAACTACCCTCGCAGTGGGGGCCAAATTGAGGACGGGAGGAAGAAAGTCTCATAATATGAAAGAGTCATCCGAGAGCTTACCGATGACATATCACATGACTAGTCCAAAAAAAGTTTGAAAATTGCTCCCCCTCCCTACCAACGTGGGCCCACTTTTTCGCCCCGGAATTCACACAGCCGCAACTTTAAAATTTTTATGTTCAATAAATAATATTTACCGGAAGACTGCATAAAAAACCCACATCTAAAGTGATATTTAAATTTATTATAGAAATCGGCTACGGTTTTAAAAATTTGTACGCCCCTTACCCATCCCCAGGCCCCACCAGTGGCCGAGAGGTTCTGCTCTCGAAGCTGGTAGACGGGAGGTGCTGGGTTCGAACCCAATCGCGCCCGTCTGCCTAACCGTTTCGGAGTTTTCGTGGTTTTCTTCGAAACCTTGAATTTTCCATGCGTAAATACGGGTTAGGTTCCCTTAGAAAGACCCCCACGGAGGGCACTCCCCCCAGGGCCTATATCCCTCGAGTAGATAATCGGCCGTCAAAAATCCACCCAACCCAACCCTTACCCATCCCCCTTTGGGCGAAGAAAGGTTCATAGTATGAAAGAGTGGTCAAAGGGCTTTTCGATTATATGCCACAGGAAGGGTTCGGTAAAATTTTTTAAATTGCACCCCGCATGAGTCCACTCTAACGTCCTCCTCCCTCGAAATCACCCGACCCACCTTCCTCTTTAAAATTTTTATATTTAATAAATAATTTTTATCGGAGGGCTCCAGGTATGTGACATCTTGGTAGGGCTAAAATAAGAGAAACTTTGAAAATTAGGGCTTCATTTCACAGCTCATTGTCATGCCTCTTTCTCTATCTCGTCCCTTGATACTCTCGATAAATTTTCTTACTTTTCTTCTCTGCCGAGAACGAGAGAAATCCTCGAAAAGCTTCTCATAGGGAAATGTTGAAAAGCGCGAGAGAAATCCTCGAAAGGCTTTTCATTGTGAGATTTCGAAAAGGACGAGAGAAACCAGCGAGAGGCTTCCCATCGGGAAAGGTTGAAAAGGGCAAGAGAAGCTATCGAGAGACTTCCCATCCCGAAAGGTTTAAAACCGCGAGAGAACAAACCATCTAGCAGCTTCCCATCTGGAAGCGTCGAAATGCTGGAAAAATCATCGAGATGAGATTTGCTGAAATGCGAGATGTAAATGAAGCTTTCAGAGTCAAACTTACCGCATTTCTGGTTTAAGTCATAATTTCTCAAAGGAGTCCATCTGCTTATCCAATCTCTTTTTAGCTCACAGGCTACCTAAGCCTGAGAGCTAATGTACCCGTCGGTTCTGTGTGTATGCATGTACGTACGTACGTACGTATGTATGTACGTAATGCGATAACTCTTGATTAAAATGTACGATTTGCTTCAATTTTTTTTATGTTCATTCTGATAAGGCGTTCCGCTGATTAGTTTTGACGGTTCATTGGTTAAGGATAAAGGGAGAGAAGAGGGGCTGGTCCCCCCCCCCTCCTTAATTTAGATAAATAGGTTTTTCATGCAGAATTATTCGATTTGCTCCAAATTTCGTATACCGGTTTATTATGTTAAGGAGCTTCCCTGATTAAACTTGGGGGATCATTGGTTAAGGATAAAGGGGGAGAAGGGGGGCTGGTCCGCCCCCCCCCCTTAATTTAGATAAATGGGTTTTTCATGCAGAATTATTCGATTTGCTCCAAATTTGGTATACCGGTTCATTATGTTAAGAAGTTTCCTTGATTAGATTTGGAGGTTTACGGGTTAAGTATAAAAGGGGAGAAGGGGGACTGGACCCCCCCCCCCCCCCTTAATTTAGATAAATTTGCTTTTCATGCAGAATTATTCGATTTGCTCCAAATTTGGTATACCGGTTTATTATGTTAAGGAGCTTCCCTGATTAAACTTGGAAGTTCATTGGTTAAGGATAAAGGGGGAGAAGGGGGGCTGGTCCGCCCCCCCCCCCCTTAATTTAGATAAATAGGTTTTTCATGCAGAATTATTCGATTTGTTCCAAATTTGGTATACCGGTTTATTATGTTAAGAAGCTTCCCTGATTAAACTTGGAAGTTCATTAGTTAAGTATAAAGGGGGGAAAGGGGGTAGACCCCCTCCTTAATTTAGATAAATGGGTTTTTCATGCAGAATTATTCGATTTGCTCCAAATTTGGTATACCAGTTTATTATGTTAAGAAGTTGCCTTGATTAGATTTGGAGTTTTACGGGTTAAGTATAAAGGGGGAGAAGGGGAACTAGACACCCCCTTAATTTAGATGAATAGGCTTTTCATGCAGAATTATTCGATTTGCTCCAAATTTGGTATACCGGTTTATTATGTTAAGGAGCTTTCCTGATTAAACTTGGAAGTTCATTGGCTAAGGATAAAAGGAGAGAAGGGGGCTGGTCCCCCAGTTAATTTATATAAATGTGTTTTTCATGAAAAGTTACTCGATTTGTTCCAAATTTAGTATACCGGTTTATTATGTTAAGGAGCTTCCCTGATTAAACTTGGAGGTTCATTAGTTAAGTATAAAGGGGGGAAAGGGGGGTAGACCCCTTCCTTAACTTAGATAAATGGCTTTTTCATGCAGAATTATTCGATTTGCTCCAAATTTGGGATACCGGTTTATTATGTTAAGAAGCTGCCTTGATTAGATCTGGAGGTTTATGGGTTAAGTATAAAGGGGAGGTGCTAGTCTTCCCCTTAATTTAGATAAAAGGGTTTTTCATGCAGAATTATTCGATTTGCTTCAAATTTAATATACGGATTTTTTTCGATATGGCGCTTCCTTCATTAGATTTGGAGGTTCATTGGTTAAATATACAAGGGCGAAAAGGGGGCAAGTCCCCTCCCCTTAATTTAGATAAATGGATTTTCATGGAGAATAATTCCATTTACTTTACTTTTTTTTTTCTATGTTCGTTCTGATAAGGAGCTTTCCTGATTAGATTTGGAGGTTCATTAGTTAAGTATAAAAGGTTTAAAGGGGTTAGACCACCCTTAATTTAGCGATATGTTTCTTTTTTCATGCAGAATTATCTGATTTGCTTCAAATTTGATATACTGATTTATTATAGTTAAGGAGTTTCCCTGATTAGATTTGGAGGTTCATTGGTTAAGTATAAAAGGGGCAAACGGGGGATATTTCCCTTCTTTTATTTTTTGAGAGACATTATTCTTTGAAATAAGAGTATAATATACAATTAGTGTGAATAACCTGTGAGCTCAATGCCATCAGTTTAACTGGCACTTATCTTTTTATTGCTATTAACCGATGTGGGTTATGAAGCATAGTGGTTTATGTATTCAGTTCTTTATAGTCCTAGTTTCAAACTTTACTGTTAAATTTAGTGTCATTTTGCCCCGAATTTTCAGTGTTTCTCTTATTTTAGCTCTGCCAAGCTGCCCCATACCTGGAGACTCAGATAAATACTATTTATTAAATAGAAAAAGTTCAAAGAGGAAGGTGAGTGAATTCTGGGAGGCGCGAGAGTGGACAAAGGGGGGGAGGCGGGTAATTTTCAAACTTTTACCAAACCTATCTCCTTGACATATCATCGGAAAGTCCTTTCACCACTCTTTCATATTATGAACATATTATTACATATTATATCCTCCCAGAGTTGAATTCCGGAAGAGGGCTGGGGGGGGGGGGGAGCGGTGCGGGGTGAATTTTTTTCTTTAATTTTAGAGATTTCTACAATAAATATCATTAAATGAGGTTTTTTAATGGAGCTCTCCGATAAATATTATTTATTAAATATAAAATTTTAAAAGTGGGTCTGCGTGATTTCCGGGTATATTCTGGGATAAAAGTGGTAACCCGATTGGGAGGGGTAGATTTCAACCTTTTTTTGGGCCAGTCATTTGATATATCATCGGAAAGTTTTCGGTTATCACCGGAAAGTTACTCTTTCATATTATGAACCTTTCTTCTTCCCTCCCTAGTTTGGCGCCCCGAGAGGGGCACTTTTCGAACTTTTTTGAAATCGTAGCGTTTTTAAACATTTTAGATCAGATTTTTTTACGGAGCCCTCCGATATATGATTTTTAATATATGAAAATTTCAAAAAGAAGGATGGGCAGGGTATATTTCGGGGGGCACGATAATTCGAATCCTGGGAGTTGGGACTCTTTTCTATCTTTTGCTGGCATTCCTCATGTGATGTATCATTGGAAAGCTCTGTGACTACTATTTCATTTTATATATCGCCCGCGCCCCTCCCCTTACTTTGTCCCCGCGCGGGGGCACTTTTCTAAATTTAGCCGACACCCCTCATGTGACATATCGTTGGAAAGTTCTGTGACCACTTATTCATATTACGCACTTTCCTTGCCCCTCCCCCCTACTTTGCTCCCTGCGGGGGTTAGTTTAATGTATTCCAGTCGAAGACTTTCTAAAAATGGGGAAATTAAAGATCCAATCTCAAATGACGTAGAAAAATCAACAAAAAATTTTGATCCCTTTTATCATCCTTTATTTCATGTTTTTGCCACTAGGGGCTGCTTTTGATTCTTATTTCTTCGGCCACTTTGGTGCTAATTGCCGAAAAATTCTAATTTTTGATACTTAAACTCCCCTTACCGCTTCATAGCTACTCGCGTTTTTTCAGCTTTTTTCAACCAGGGGGTACCCTTACAAGACTTTTCCAGTCTTATGGCTCCTTTATAGCCTCCCTTTGGTTTGTTGTTTTTTTATTCCATCTGTTTTCAGTTACCCTATATTTAATAAAATCTGCCTTATATATATGTAAAAACCATGATTTCTATAATCGATTCTAGAACATCTCCTTTGTAGATTCTCAAAAGTAATGGATGACTGTATCGATTGTGTATTTTACAATAACGATTTTTTTCGATTGGTAAATTTTCGAGAATCGCCCATCACTAAGCCCTATCACTACTATGAAATTGTCGGCCAGAATAATAGCTAAGTTTTCCAATAACTGTTAGGTAGCTTTCTTTACAAAAAAGCTACCTATTGCAGCCGTTCGGAGGAAAGCGATTTCAAAAAATTTTGGTATATTTTCATCGATCATGACCCCCAGACCCCGAAACCACCCTTCGTTCAAAATTGATATATATATATATATATATATATATATATATGACCTATGTCACACTGTAACTCCCGTAATTATGAACCGATTTCGATGTAATTCGGTGTGTACATAGTACATACCAATGTCTCGACCGAGTTCGTTGGCCAGCTTCATCCGCCGTTTTGTTTCAAAATGGCGGCCATTTAAAATTTTTAAAAACTTTTAAAACTTGAAATGTGGTACCAAAAAATTAAAAATGGAAAAATATTTTTTTCTTATGTATTTGACCTTAATACAAAGATTCCGGAGCAGTTTTTGTTTCGTCTATATCTTAAAAAATGGCTGAGTTATAGCATTTTGAATTTCTAGCGTGGCTGACATATTGAAACGTCCTGAAATTTGTCACGCGATAAAAGGCGTATTTATGAACCGATTTGGATGTAATTCAGTGTGTTCATAGTACATACCAATCTCTCGACCGAGTTCGTTGGCCAGCTTCATCCGACGTTTTGTTTCAAAATGGCGGCCATTTAAAATTTTTAAAAAATTTTAAAACTTGAAATGTGGTACCAAAAAATTAAAAATGGAAAAATATTTTTTTCTTATGAATTTGACCTTTATACAAAGATTCCGGAGCAGTTTTTGTTTCGTCTATATCTTAAAAAATGGCTGAGTTATAGCATTTTGAATTTCTAGCGTGGCTGACATTTTGAAACGTCCTGAATTTTGTCACGCGATAAAAGGCGTATTTATGAACCGATTTGGATGTAATTCAGTGTGTACATAGTACATACCAATCTGTCGACCGAGCTCGCTGGCCAGCTTCATCCGCCATTTTGTTTCAAAATGGCGGCCATTTAAATTTTTTATTAATTTAAAACTTGAAATGTGGTACCAAAAAATTAAAAATGGAAAAATATTTTTTTCTTATGTATTTGACCTTTATACAAAGATTTCGGAGCAGTTTTTGTTTCGTCTATATCTTAAAAAATGGCTGAGTTATAGCATTTTGAATTTCTAGCGTGGCTGACATTTTGAAACGTCCTGAAATTTTTTGTCACGCGATAAAAGGCGTATTTATGAATCGATTTGGATGTAATTCAGTGTGTACATAGTACATACCAATCTCTCGACCGAGTTCGTTGGCCAGCTTCATCCGCCATTTTGTTTCAAAATGGCGGCCATTTAAATTTTTTTTTAATTTAAAATTTGAAATGTGGTACCAAAAAATCTAAAATGGAAAAATATTTTTCTTATGTATTTGACCTTTATACAAAGATTTCGGAGCAGTTTTTGTTTCGTCTATATCTTAAAAAATGGCTGAGTTATAGCATTTTGAATTTCTAGCGTGGCTGACATTTTGAAACGTCCTGATTTTTCTCACGTAATAACAGGCGTATTTATGAACCGACTTGGATGTACCTTGGTGTGTAAATAGTACATACAAATATCTCGACCGAATTCGTTGGCCGGCTTCATCCGCCATCTTGTTTCAAAATGGCGGCCATTTAAAAAAATTAAAAAAAAAAAATTAAATGAGATACCAAAAAATTGGAAAGTGAAAAAGATTTTTTTGTATGTGTTTGACCTTAATACAAAGATTCCGGAACAGTTTTTCTTTCTTCTATATCTAAAAAAATGGCTGAGTAATAGCATTTTGAATTTCTCTTGTGGCTGACATTTTAAAACGACCTGATTTTTGTCACGCGATAACAGGCGTAATTATGAACCCATATGGATGTAACTTGGTCTGTACATAGTACATACCAATGTCTCGACCGAGTTCGTTGGCCAGCTTCATTTGCCATCTTGTTTCAAAAGGGTTGCCATTTAAAAAAAATTTAATTTAAAATTCAAAATGAGTTATTAAACAATTGGAAAATGAAAAACATTTTTTTATGTGTTTGGCCTTGATACAAAGATTCCGGAGCAGTTTTTGTTTCTGAAAATTTGTTGTTTTGTTTATATCTTAAAAAATGGTTCATTTATAGCACTTTGAATTTCTCGCATGGCTAACATTTTGAAACGATCTTGTATTTGTCACGCGATAACACACGTATTCGCCTATTTCGATGTAAGAAGGCATGTGGATAGTATACATCAACACCTCGACCAAGTTCGCTGGCCAGATTCATCAGCCATCTTGTTTCAAAATGGCGACCATTAAATTAAAAAATATATATATATTTAAAGTGAGGTGCAAAAAAATTAGAAATTGAAAAAGGTTTCTTTCTTAAGAATTTGACCTTGATATAAGGATTCAGGAGCATTTTTTGTTTGTCTCTACCTTAAAAAATGGCTCAGATATAGCAGTTTCAATTTCTATTGTGGGTGACATTTTGAAAAATCTGATTTTTTGCATGCGACAGCACTCCTATGTATTAACCGATTCCGATGTGAGTGAGCATGTGCACTGCAATTACTAAGGTCTCGACCAAGTTCACTGCTTAGCCTCATCCACCATGTTGTCTTAAAATGACAGGCACTTTAAGAAAGTGCCGAATTTGGCAGCCAAATGTATGTTACTTTAAAGAAAAGCAGCTTGGATAAAGCTGACTAATTTCGCGAAATTCTCATTCATTATATTGATAAAAATTAGTATTGAATCTCCCATATTCGGTTTCCACTAAATTGAGCTTCGTGTGTTTGAATGATATAATTTGGCTTTTATTAAATAAGGATTATGAAAGCTACCTCTTCCTCCCGGCACTGGCCGGAAGGACTTTTTTTAGCTTTTCTCGTTATAATCGATTGTAAAACATCTCGATTGTAGATTCTATGAATTAAACGATGGCTGTATCGATTGTGATTTTTTACGATGACGGTTTTTCTCGATTGTCGAATTCTCGAGAATCGCCCATCACTAGTTCGAATTGCAAGGCAGAATGGTTTCCCTTTGCCGTTCTGTGAAAATTCATGTACGCGCCAGTATAATAGTTCTGACAACTAACGCAGAAAATGTGTGGCTGCCCTCACCCCTCTGCGAAATTAAAGGATCTTGTGCGTACAGCGTAAATGGAAAAAGTGAAATAATATTTATTTAAGATTGTGTGATCAGCTGCATAGTTTCTAGCGTTTTGTGAAGAGATTTTTTATCAGTTCATGTAATATTGATTCTTCGGTAATATGTGGGTAAAAATCCTGCGGATGGCTGCATCATTATTTTTTTATTCAATTGGTGCTTTCGTGAGGAGTCGTAGAATTCAATTGCTGAAAATTCATATGAAAGCCTTAAGCCTTTTTAAAGTGTTACTGCTCACTCCCCAGCAGAAAATATAGTATATTTGTCTCATATAAGTTCCCATAAATAGATTGATTTGTGTATTTTTCATCATAAAAAAAGGTTCAGCTAAAAAAAAAGAGTTGACCTTTATAAAAATGCTCCTTGTTTTCCAAGAGAGTTTCATCAAAAATAAAGATATTTTCGTTGAAGATTATCGTCTCTGTGAAATTTATTTCTCAAAATGGTCTACTACTGTTCTTTTGTTTTCAGGTCAGTACAGGTAATGCTTTTGCTTTTATTTTGTGTTCTTGATTATCAAATATATGACAAGTAAGTTCAGAATTATTTTAATTAATGACTGTTATGTCTGAGTGGTCTTTTGTGGCCACAACACAATGTAAATAACACTATACTGATTGATCACAAAAAGAATGATTTTAGGATTGTTAATTAGAATTTCAGTATTTAAAATTAACGTAAGATATTATTCTTTTACCTGTCTTCCAACCACAACAAGTTGATTATGAGCACAAGGATTTTTTTTCCTCACTCGAGGTCTAAACAAACCAGGACCACTGTTTAAAACGGAATCAGACCCATTTCAATCATTCATGCCTGAGTCTGTATTCAATTTGGTATCTATTGTCCAGTAGCCACTAGCCAGCACCGTAATTAAGACAAGCAGCTGAGCTCGGGAACAATGTAATGCACCCTGTTCTTCTTTTCAGTTCGAGGTTATAAAAAACCAGTTTTTAGAAAAACATTTGAATATCGCTCCTTTGGAAAGTAGTACGTTCTTCAATAATTCACTTTTTTTCATCTTACTAATGAAAAGATAGAATCGCATGTAATAGATCTGAATAATATTAGTAACATTCATTTCATTTCAGATTAATTTGTATAAGTTATCGAAACATTAAAATAGATTAAGTTATCGCCAATGTCTATAAAAATGAGTGAAACTTGAGTTTTATTTATAAATTATGTAAGTTAAGCTTATTTTACTTCATGTTTTTACCTCATTATTCATTTTTAATATTTAGAAAAAAATTATTTAAATTTTTCAAATCATGCTTTTATTTTTTTTATTATTTACATGGAGAATACTTTAAACAGGAAAAACACGGTATGAAAAGGTGTTTCGTTTCTAAAACGACTTTTAACTGTATAATATGACACGTTTTTCGAGACGGGTAGTTTTTAATGATGACCATCAGAATTTTATAATCCAAATACGAAAAATAGCCTAGTTCGGGAGATACTCATAAAATATTAGAGGGAACGAATTCATTTTTACATGCTGTTCAATTTAAATTCTTATCACCGAAGAAGAACCTTACATCAACATATTATAGGTTGCAATAATATATGTTCTATAACCTTTTAATTTCAATATTTTCTGGTTTCTTTCTTAATAATAAAACCGCTATATTTTCTCAGCATCACATTTGGGTCATTCTCATGAAAAGATACAAAAGTAACAAAAAAAAGAATCCTTTTTATAAAAGTACATAAATTAAGTACATTTTTATAAAAGTACGTATTAGTGTCTTTAAAATTACATGGATGTTTTCATTTATGCTTAATAAGTAACCTTATGTTAGTGGTCAAGTTTTCTATTTGATTTTTTACAAGTTTTTGATTTTTTTTAATTCTAACATGGCAACGGAGGCCATGGGAATAGACATCTATAAGGATTAAAATGAAGACATGATTTAGTAATTATAGGGTGTAGTTTATATATATTTACTTTTTATAATTAAACTGTTAAGAGTCACGCTCACAAAAAAAGCAAAACTGTCTAAAAAAATAAAAAAAAAAAAAATAAAAAAAAAAAAAAAGGTTTTTAACTTTTGGAATTGTAGAATGTTATTTTATGAAAAATAATAAGCATCAGGATTTAATTTGTTTTTTCAAACTTCTCTTTGTATTTGAGACCTCCTTGTACTGCATACACTGTTTGATAAATGACATAAACTAGACAATGCCAGTGCAAATTGGTATGTCAAGTCCACGGAAGAGAAAAAAATTAAATTTTGAATTTTTAACTACTTTGGTTTACAGGTTGCTAAAATGATACATCATCATCATCATCTTCTACTTCAGCATGGGTTAGGCTAAATCAGCCTGTTCCGGCTGCATTGATCAATCCATCGGTGCGTAAGTCTACCACGGTCACGGTAACCCCTGGGTCTGTAATTCAGAAGCTTCTTTGGCAATCGGTCATTACTCATACGCTCTACGTGATTCTTCCATTTATTCTGATAATTTACAATTTTGTGGTTGATGTTGTATATTTTTAAGTCTGGGCGTATGGAATCATTAGTAAGCCTGTACTTTCTTGTGCATCCCTTTGCAGATCTTAAAAACTTCATTTCTGAAGCCTGTATTCTGGATCGTTCTTTGGTATTAATAGTCCATGTCTCCGAACCATACAGAAGTGCTGGCGTAGCCATTACTTTATAAAATTTTAACTTAGTTTCTGTACGTGTTTTATTTTTTAGAATTCTGATCAATGATCCGCAAATATGTTGGAATTTATGCAATTTACTTTCCAAGTCTTTATTTCTGTTATACGTAGTATCACACTGTAAAAAAAAATTTGTAAAGTTACTAAAGTTTTTCTAGGAAACTGGGATTCCAGGAACTTTTTATGTAACGGCAACAACAAAAATTCCTGTAACAGACGCTGTTACAGGAATTTTTCTTGTTGCCGTTACATAAAAAGTTCCTGGAATCCCAGTTTCCTAGAAAAACTTTAGTAACTTCACAGATTTTTTTTTACAGTGCACATCCCAAGTACTTGAAGTCTGAGACTTGTTCTATTATCTTATTATCCAAGACAATTTTAGTTCTTATGGGCTCTTTTCCTCTGAAAGCCATCGTCTTGGTTTTCTTTATGGATATCTTCATGTTATAAGTTTCACATAGTTTGTGTAGTTCATGATAATGAACTATAAAATGATACATTTCGTTTTATTAAATTCAATGTTACAGCTGTCTAAAATTTGTATTATAATTATAAATTACCTTTTTCTTACCTTATTTATAATGGCCTTGTGGTTATACACTGAGAACATAGTCAAACACCAAATGGAACTAATAAAATGGAAAATATTAAATAATTTCACAACAAAAAAAGTTACATCTAAAAAACAAAAGACCTTTTTTCTCCCAAACAACTGAATGGTGATTTGGCAGGTGCTGTCGCACTTTTTATTAATTTATTTTCAGTGTTCACGGAGGGAGACTATTTTGGCTACGGAAAAATTTTATAAGTTAATTCCTTAGTAAAAATAAAACCTTTTAAAAAATATTAAGTTAGAACTTAACTAAAGACTTTTAATTAGCTATTGTTAAAAAAAAATTGTACAAAGATTTAAATTGTTTAAAATTCAGTGAAATGGGCTTTGTGCATTTAGTGTAGGGGACGTCCACGGAGGTACATTAGACTTATATTCATTAAAAAAATTGAAATTAAATATTAAAATTATTTTGTCTGAAATATATTTAATATAGCTTTCGTAAAACTTAAATATACATATGAATGAAAATATTTGATATTTTTCTACATTTAATAATATTTATGCATTTGGGATCGTAAAAGTGTCTTTTTTTTAGAATGACCCAAATATTCTTTTATCTTAAAGAAATTAAATATAATTACTTTAGACAATTTCCGGTTGAATTTATTGAACCTTATTCACTGTAAAAATTAACACTACCATAAATTTTTTGTTAAAACAGACTTCGAATTAAAAAATTACATGTCATTAACATACGGTTGGACGCTTATAGAGCTAAGCACATAAAAAAAAATTCAGAAAGAAAAACGAGACGTGTTCAGCTAATTATAAAGCTATAAACGAAACTATGGTACATATTAAAAAATATAGTAACTATAATAGATAAATACATGAATTTTATAAACAGGTTTTTGTGTATTTTAACATGACATTAAAGTACAGTCGTGGAAAAAAAAAGTAAACACCCCCTACTAACTCCTCAACAAATCATCGTAGAAGAAAGTTACTGGTACCGAACAATTGGAAATAAAGTCTACTTTTAAATGATGTATATAAAATTTTCTTAGGGGGTCATCTACATAGTAAGACGAATCCAAACTTCATTTTTTTCAATGGCAATACCCAATTTTAACGAGATATTTCAAATTTTCGGTTCAAACTATGCCTAGACACCAAATTTCAAGTCATTTGAATGATAAGTTTTTGAATTATACACATTCAAAATTTAGTGCTTCTAATGTGAATTTACATTTTCATATTTTTATTTATATCTCCCAAAATTATGCCCCTAATGTGCTAATTTTTTTTGTAGTAATAATACTAATATACCCAAACATAAATAAGCTGAACTTGCAATTTTTATAATTTTATGATATGAATTATGAATTATGAAATTAATATTCGAAAAAATTATGAATTGCGACCTACAATTTTTTTGAAGGATTTAGATTTATTAAGTCCTGCTTTATCAAATTTTCAAATTATGCTTAAAAAACGGCAAAATGATAGTTTAAGGGGCCGTCTATGATAGAAGTGAGAATACATTTTGAAATTTACTCTGTTGTACTGTAATCTAACACGCTTCATTGACTTCTTGAGTGGCGCTTAAGGTGCCTTGATCAAGGAAGGGGCTCTCTCGGTATACGGAACTTCAGTTTGGATACAGCCCTTAAAATACGCTCGTTTTATAATAATTAATTTCTCAGAAACTTATGATACGAATTGCATAAAAATTCGTTTTTAGGCTAATTGAAGGGTGTAGAGTTCATTTATGCTGTCAGAATTGGGTACTGCTATTGAAAAAAAACAAAGTTATGGTTCGTTTTAATATGTAGATGGCCCCCTAGGCAAATTTTATATACACCATTTAAAAGTAGACTTTATTTCCAATCGTTCGGTACCAGTAACTTTCTTCTACGATAATTTGTTGAGAAGTTAGTAGGGGGTGTTTACTTTTTTTTTTCCACGACTGTACATCTACTTAGCCATAGAACAACAATACTACTAAAATAATATTACCTCAAATTTTTGTTTTTTTGCCTATCATTCAGAAGAGTATTGTGTAAAATATAATTTATTACGATACTTTCAAGACTAATTCTCTTTGTGCAGATATATTTTATAATTTATTAACTTATAATATTATAAAGAGATATTATAAATATGTTATAAAGACATGTTATTTCCCCAGATACCTAAATTTTAAATGCTACATGATAAATGATAATTATACTTCGAAAATATGTATATATATATTAATAAAAAATGTATAAAAATCCTTTCAGAATATGTAAATACGGTTAGCAATACAAACTGTTTGCGTAAATATCAGAATTATACAAACTGTACATATTACAGACAGATTTCCATACCTGAGTTCTGACTAGTCTAGACAGTTTTTTCGAAAGTAAAATATCAGGAGAAATAATCTGCAAACAATGAAATAAACCAAAATCATCTGGCAAAAAATTATAGTAATGTGGAGTTTAATGCAAAATAAAAAGAATTTGCTTATTATTTGCAACACTTGCGAAATCTTCATTTGCTAAATATTACTCGTATCATTCTAGATGTTCACAAAATGTGAACATCTAGAATGAATTTATAAACAAAATTTAGCCTTCAAAATTAATTACGACTTTTTATATTGTTCTCTAACTTGCCGATTTCGAAAGAGCTTGGCAAAGAAAGTCTAAGCTTAAAGTTACAAATGTACTGTTGGGTGTTTATATTAAATAATATTTAAGAAACGCGTCGTCTAGTTGCAAAACCGGCCAACTCCTCAAAATTGGAAAATGCGTTTTTCAGTTACTTAAGTTCTAAGTAAACGTTTCTACCATCTGGAAACAATAAACCATGCGAAAGCCGGTCAAATATATTGCTCAAATGACTATAAAACTAAAGAGTTTTGGTTCCAATCTTATTTTGGCTAAGTGTGGCAAAAAAATCAGCTTTCCACCAAAATTTTATTTTTTGGAGATGGCCGGTTTTGCAACTAGACGACACGATTTCGCGAATGTCACTTATGCCTGGCTGATCTTAGAGAGAGTAAAAGTACGTTTGTAAAGATCTTGGAGAGTGATAACGATTATATTTAATCAGGAGTGGATTTGTGCAGCTACGAAGTCATCCCGGAATAAGACTTACGTAATAATCTTGTGGGGAAAAAATTAAAATTGGTAGTAAGTTAGTTCAAGGCACTTCGGCTAAAATAGAAGAATTTTTATTTGGAGATTTATCATTTAATCATTCCACTTTCTTTTTTAGTGTGTTAAGAATAAATAAAGTTAATTTATTTTGATTTATAGACTCATAACTGTACATAAATAAATACATAATAGATATATCAGAAATTCAGAATAAAAAAAAAATTGTTTCAAGATTTGGAAACAACATTAAAGTAAGCTTGAGCCTATTTTTTATGCCCAGAATAATTCTAATGAACACAAACAATTTAGTTGGAGATTCAAAAACAATAGAAAATCAAGCTTAAGGTTGCTCGTCACTCAGTTACCGAATTCCACTCGGTAATGTTAAGTCTATGGACGTTTGATGCATTCTTATATTTAAAATATCTCTTCGGGAAATTAATACACTGTAAAAAAACGCCATTTTTACAGTACAAAGTACTGTTCATCTCGCGCACAAACTCGATCACAGTGAATGTGCTGTACCTTCTTTGGTTTCCTGACTATATTAACATGGAAAATACAGTAGTTGCGTAAAATTAACAGCACAATGTGCTGGCAATTTGGACGCCAGCAGTTTGTGCTGTAAAAAAATGCGTCCAAATTGCCAGCACATTGTGCTGTTAATTTTACGCAACTACTGTATTTACCATGTTAATATAGTCAGGAAACCAAAGTAAGATAAAGCACATTCACTGTGATCGAGTTTGTTCTGGCAAATTTACAGTGGTTTTTTTACACTGTATTTTTAACGTATTTTTCTTGTGTACTCTTCTAAATGAATGTCTCTTTATTTATTAGTTCTCAAAATATTTCTAAAATCTATGCTTAATTTAATATTTTAAATGTTAAGAGCTGACGAACTGCGAGTAAAATTTTAACACTTCCAATAAAATTAAGCATGGATTTTAGAAAAATTTTGAGAAATAAGAAAAAAAAGTGACATCTTTTTAAAAGAGTACACAGAAAAAAGAAATTAAAAATATTAATTTCCCGAGGAGATATTTTGAATATAAAAATGCATCAAATGCCCATAGACTTAACATTACCAAAGGGAATTCAGAAACTGAGTGACAAGAAGCCTTAAACCACATTTTTTAAACAGATTTTTCAACAAAATTATGCAATGATGACATTGCAACCAATTACAGTAAACTCTGTGTAAGGCGGACTCGATCCGGACCAAGAAAACTTTCCGCAATAGACAATATTCCGCCATAGACAAATTTTACTCTATGTCTATGGATTCGCAAGGACTTGAAAATCTTTCCGAGGTAGACAGATTTCAGTCTTACACAGAGTCCGCCTTACAGAGAGTTTACTGTACTAGAAAAGTATTTTCGTGATTCATAAAACATCATTTACGCAAAGTATAAATAATCCATTTTTTGTAGGCTAATTCACAGTACAAGATGTAATGCATAATTTATCTTAAATTATGATACACGCAATGACGCATTTTATAAAAGTAATTACAACTACTCCTTCACATAATTTTTCTTGCTTACCTAAAGGCATCATTTTGAACAAAGATTATCTTTTAATAACCTGTCAAACACCGTAAAAAAATTAAAACGTACTTAGTTTATATAACAATAAAGCAAATGTGATTTTAATAGAATGCAAGAAATATAATAACTGAGCTTCTTAAAAAAAATTATGGATCAATTAATATTTTAAAAGCGGTATAAATTTATAATAAAGACGAATAAATCGAATGCAGCGATGAATAAATAGAAGTTGCATATTCGATCATATTACGGAGAGTCATTTGTACTTTATGGAAATGATTTTCACAGGTAATTGCTATGAATAAATTTCTCATTTCTTGAAGATTTTTTACTTTATTGGATAGCCTTTATCCTTGAATGTAGCATTGGATTAATAATGCCATGATAGTATAATTACGAGGGAAAGTCAGTAAGTAGGACACAAACCAATATGAGAGGACGGAAAGTAGTAGTAAGTTGTTTCAAAATACGCCAATAGGTGGCAGCACTGTCCAACTGTAAGATGTTCATTTTGAATTTATGAGACAACAGTTGTATAAGATGAGCAGGGGCGTTCAAATGTTGTTGACGAAGAACGAAGTAGTCGTCCTGTTGAGGTTGCGACAGAAGAAACAGTGCGGAAGGTTGAGGAAATAGTTAGAGCTGACGGGCGAACAACAATAGATAGCATTAGCAACTGCAACGGGGGGTTCACATGGTTTAGCCTACAGCCGGCATGTGCAGACGTTGAATGTGAGGTACATAGATGGCTGAGAGTGCAGTCCAAAGACTTTTATGCAGCAGAGAAATTCTGCTTCTATGCAGTTATTAGAAATCTCATAAAGAGATGGAACAAATGCATCAATGTAAATGACGATTATATAGAGAAATAAACATGCCAAATTAAGTATGTATCTTGGTTTCTCTTTTTTATCTACTTACTAACTTGCTCTTGTATTGTTTGTACAATCATGTCAGTTTTATTACAAACCTACTGCTCTATTTTCTGAATTCTTATTCTCTTATATATTTATAAGAAGAAAGTATTGATTCGTCAAATATTCATACTTCCCTTTCAGTTTTCGATGTATCCATACGTTTTAGAAAGTCCTGAACCCGATTTGATGGTTTTCAGAAAATGTCTATCTGTGGGTCTGTGGGTCTGTCTGTCTGTAGGTAATACAAATTCAGTGGTCTCTCTATCCGAAAAACCAATGAATGGAATTTAGTTAAACTACTTATTCAGTTAGACTTTGATACACAGTCCAAAAAATTCGTCTTTATGCACTAAATTGCCCGTCATTTTTAAACAAATAATTTCCTTATTCCTAGAAAACAGGCTTTTTCGTTAATTCTTCCCGGAAGTCTGAAAAAGAGGGCAAAATTCCTTTTATTCCTTGCACACATGCGTATTGGCGGTATTAATACCATAGTTCGAATTTAATTTTAAAATGATAAACCGAAAATTCAATAAATTAAAGTCTAATTTATTTGAAAATAAACAAACAAAAATAATGCTTTCGAACAGAGCTGGGAAAATCTGTAATTTCAATTGCCCACAGTATTAATTACAGGTTAAGTGCATGTATTTGATTATAGTTACACACATTCAAACACAGAAATCTTGTCAAGTAATGGGATGGGGACAGTTCCGGTTACAGTGCCGCAAGAATTTTTTACGGCATGTAATTTTTGATAGATATAAATCATCAAGATGAATATTTGTTCTAAAAATAAACTAATTTCTTCAATTACATAAACAATATAACTCTTCAACTTAGTCATAAATCTCTTTATAGTGCTAATGAATTTAACCTTGAAATTCCTGTAAAGATAATGACTTGTTGAGTGGCTAAATTAAGACTCATAAACTACAAAGAACTAATTTATTGCTATTATTATGTATCTTATGATGTAAACATTTTCTTTCATTCTGAAAAATGTAGCTAACCAGGAAAGAGGCGTATAAAAATGATCTCTTATTACAATTTAAATAGTGCAAATTAAACAATATCTAAATGTCAATGCATCTTCATTTAATATTGGAATAATCTATAATTTCTTTACTTAAAGGAGGCATAAAATGAGGTGCATTGGAGAATACAATTTTCTTCAAATATAAAGTTAATAATATCGTCAACTAATACGTTTTGGGATAAAGGTAAAATGTGGATTTACACCGTTGACGGATAAGTATCCTAAAAAAGGGTAAGTCCTAATTTACATTACTTACTCACGCCTATTTACCGGGATTAAAATCCTATCAATTTTAACTATAATTAATTACATACAGTTAAACTGTAATTACATTGCAGATAATTGGAATTACAAATTTGCCCAACTCTGCTTTCGAATTTAATAAAGTAGTAATTTTCTCATTCATTTAAACTTATTGCAATTTATTTTTTAGAGTGTTTAAAAAAAATATTCGCATGCAAAATATGTACTAAACGAAAATATTGAAATATAAATATAGTTCTTCAATCAAATTAAGAAAATCTATTTTATTCAAAGAAGCAAACATTTCTTCTCGAATTTAATTAAAAATATAATATTCATATTTTACATCTAACAATCAAATTATGTCTTTTTGAAAATATATCTAATATGTAATAATTTTTATCCTCTATTATTCTATTAAGTGTTAAAACACAAAACATTATTTCATAACGACGAAATGTTCCTGCAATTAAGTTTAAATTTTCGAACTCCAGAACAAGAAATTTAACAAGCCTTACAAATCTCCCATGTGGAGAAACCCATATCTTCATTTTAAACTAGCTTTCTTCTGAGTGCTCGCTTATCGAGTGGTTAAGATGCTGAATTCGAGACGCGCGGATCCGGGTTAAAATCCAAGCGGTTCCACCGAAAAACGAAAGGCGTATTTTTTTTTTAACTCCTTTTTTCAGATTACGGGAATTTTCTGTCCTAGAACAGAAAAATAAAAAAAACGAAAATTAATTCAATTCTCGGATATATACGGGCACTAGTGCTGCCACCAATATTTCCGTGAATTGAAGACAGTATTCCTGAGAGTGTATATATTGTTTTTATTTAATCTTTTGTGTAAATCTCTCAAAAGGCAGCGTTGTTATACTGCATGTTGCACAATTTCCGCGATAGCTATAGCACAAGAACTAATGAACGGAATTTCATCAAACTTCTTTTTCTGTTTGACTTTAAGATAAACCTGTGCTGATAAAGTTTTGGTATAAATAGGCGGTGTCCCTGTTAAGCTCTGTTTTTCACGAATTCCGCAATATCTGTACCTCAAAAACGAATAAGCTGTCATTTAATTCTGGTTGCAAAGAATTTTAATTATATTGTTTTGTGGTGGTTGCAATATACTAGTTTTTTATTTTCCGTTTATTTTCTTAATGCTCGTTTTAACAAGCAATCTCACGAATGTCTATTGGGGATTCGTCAATCGAATTTACTATTATTTTCCTCCTTCTAAATGGGCACAATTTAATTCGCGATTATTTTTCCGCTAAACCTGCAGCATTCGATTTGGAACTCTGACCAGAGCGTTCATATCAAGCTCAACTTTATTAATGCCTTTTCAATAGAAATTGATATTTCATTTCCAAAAATAGTTCTTCCACTTTAAATGGGTTAAAGGGCACTCAGGAGTCATAGGGAATGAATTAGCTGATACCATGGCAAAAAGGCAATAGAGAACACTAATGTCACATCATACTTCCTTCCACTTCCGACTTCTCATTTAAAATGTAAGTTAAAACAGAAATTTAAAAATGACTGGCAGCAAAAATGGGACAATAAACTCACAGGCCGCTATACGTGTAACTTCTTACTAAGTGTTCCCACTGAATCTCTCTATTCTAAAAATAAAGTAACTAACGTTGTCACCACCGCCGCCGATTTTGAATTTTTTGTGACCGGGGGTCTTTCTTCGTTAATATTAAGAAAAATATTGCATACAAAAATATGAAAATCGGTGGTATGATAGAGAAATCTTTGATAAACACGCTGATGCAGACAGCTTTCAAATCGAAGAATTATTTTAAGAGATATTTAAAGCTAAAGTTGGACAAAATCGTTCCATTAAAAAAGTTTTATAGGAGCAAAAAATTTACATGGGAATTTAATCATTTTTAGATCATTTTATACGTTTGAAGTTCCCGGTGTGCAGACTGCATTTATGTTTTTTTTAATTTGACTCATTTTATGAGGTTTTATTTCTATTTTAAATTCAAATTTTCATCATTTCGAGATATATTTTTTACATATTTTAGAAAATGGTATTAATTTAAACTGTTGCCAACTGTATAAATAGCGCAAACTGTAATGTTTACTTCAAATTAAAAATTTATTTACACGTGACTAATATAAACAGAAAAAACTCCTTCAAATTAGAATTAAATAATTAAGTATAAAAAGCAGGGCCATATTGAAAATTACGTCATAAAAACTATATTTACGCATGAATATTAAAAGAGAAAGGATATTGTAAAATAATAAATTCATTAGCATGCGTTAGATATCTTAAATTGAAGAAATTATGTCACATTTAAGTCACATTACACTTATTACGTAAAATGACCAAAAATAATATTGCAAAACAGTTTAAATTTAAAAATTGTGCGAGACATTTATTTGATATTTTGAGAAGATCTTTTCAACTATTTTTGTTAGGACAGCGCAAATAATATTTCATTTCTAACAAAAGTATTTTCTCGCGAATATTAAAAAGAGAAAGAAAAGTTTGGTGAAAATGGCGTCAGATTAAAAACGATACATTTAAAATGTCTTATTTAAAAGAACTTTCTTTTCGCTTTGTTAAAAAATACCGGGAGACAAAGACTCTATTTACTTAATTCATTTTATATTAGCTTATTTTGAAATGTTTAAGTGATTTTATTTAATCAAAGACGAAAACAGCCATTGTATTTTTTAACAGCAGCTGATTTGGCCTTAAAATTCTCTAATCAAAAAGAAATGAATAGAAACCCGTTTAAAGGGAGATCGCCTCTGTTTTTTTTAATTATAATCCAATCTCCCGAAATATTTTTAAAGCCGATCAAATTAGCGCGCTTTTAGAGTCTGCGGTGCCTTAACGGGGATTGACGAGCGTATCTCGTACGGTGCAGAGCCCCCTAGTTTATCTTAAATAATAGTTACCTTTTACTTTTCTTCACAAATCACAGTCCTTTCCAGAATATATTTACGACATAGGTAAACGCGATTCTTCTCTTTGTGTATATGGTCTCCCCTCCACCTTTCTGCACTAAGTATCGGATTGTCCTCTGACAACATATTACCACGTTAAAAATCAGAAAAGTATGGCGATTCCGGAATGGATTAATTATATTGGAGAAAGCACTGTTCTTATGACCAGAATATCTACATTAATGAGATTTATATAGGAAAATGAAGTCATTTTTAGAAATAATTATCTATACCTCTCAGACACATCTTCAGACGACAATCTATGATTCTTTTTGTCATCTTATCTGTTTCCATTGCAAATATTTTTCATTTATATTCGTTAATTATTAATTTTTTATTATATGCATTACACTAATTGTCCTTTCTTTAGTAATATTTAGTATTTATTATAAATTGTCATGTTTTGAACCAGGCAGCTATAATAAGAATCTTACAGTTTTTTTTTTTTCCTTTGAGTGACTAAAGTATAAATATAAAAAAAAAATATTGTACAATCAACAAAAACAGAAAAGGAAAAAAAATTAAGCTGCTGTCAAAAGGATAATTAACAAATGGGTTTCGGCGGCCCGTAAGAAAACACTCCATCAGCCTTGCAGCTTGGAACTACGGTTCTGATTTCCTTTTCAGCCTTTTCAAAAAGAATTTGTAAAATATTTTGCGGGTTGTAGAGTCAATTTACTCTAACTTTACTTCATACATTTTTAGCTTTAATTTAGATTGATAATCAGATCCAGCAGTAATCGTGAATCTCTTGAGAAACTTTTGTTTATACAGTCGAACCTCTATTTAACGAAGTCGCTAAATCCCGGAAAAAAGTTCGTTATATGGAAAATTCGTTAAATAGAGATTCACCTTTTAAAATACTTTAAACTACATAAAAGAGGTTTTAATTTCATAAACACTAAATATTTTTACTAAAAGTAATGAATCACATTTTTTTTAAATAAATTATATCGATTTGTTTTACTTATTTAACGCACCAATATCCATCATCAATTCATTTTTTCTATGTGTTTAAATCTTTGAAATCTGCAAATAAAACAAAACATTGTCCGGGAATACACTGTATTTTCTGTTTAAAGTCAATAGTTATACATTAAAATTAACGAACTTTAATGACATTATCGTATTTATTATTATTATAACAAATAATTTTTACCATACATTATCATATGCGTCCTTAAATTTAATTTTTGAAAAACTGTTAATTTTGCCTGAGATTTTTTATTTAAAAAAATGCCTTCTCTCATAATACGTCTCGCATCTTTACAATGCACCAGAAACCCCTTCATGCGTATTTTCTTCTAACTATAATACGCTTCGGATTGTTTCAAATGATTTTAGCATTTTATCATACGAAGTTTTGCTAATTCCTGCTTAGTGATAATTTCCATCATCATCATATTCGCCTTCATCGCAATTCATTGCTGTATTGGTTTTATTTTTCGCACTGTCGAAAATATCCAATTCGGATAGTGTTTCCGAGGTCTCAGTTTCAGAATTAAGTGAAATACAATCATCAATCAGCACATCATGGTTAATTTCTTCTTTTTTTCTCATCTGTATCCACATTTGTTTAAATTACTCTAACGCATTATCGTCTTCGTCCTCCGTACTTACCGAATTCTCCCTGCTGACAAAGAAGGCGCCTTGTAAAATCAGTTCAAGACCATTGAACATCATAAAATGTGTTTAAAGAAAGAATAAGTTTGAAATGTCCAGAAATATTTTGAGAAATGGGGAGAAAAAAGAAATTAGATCACAAGAAAAAGTTCGTTAAATAGAGAATGCACTTTGCTATTTGGAGGTTATTTTACGAAGAAATTCGCAAAATGTTCTTGGTTCCAAGGAAAAGTTCACAAAATAGAGAAATTCGCAAAATAGAGGTTCGTTAAATAGAGGTCCAACTGTATTTACAATCAAATGTTTTAGGGTTTTCTTATTTTGTTTGATAAAAAATACCCCTTTTTTACATACTCTAAAAGAAATCCATACTACAGCCAGTGGTACCGGAATATTCCATTTAGCACCAGCTAGGTGTTTGTTACAGAGAGCATCGGGAAGACGACATTATTAAACATTGGAAAACTTCGAATAGTTCTTAAATATACGTGGTATAAACTTTACATGCAAAATTATATTATCAAGAACATTTCAGGCCCGAGGTACAGCCAAGAATCAAAGTTATACGAGAAAGAAAAAGGCTTAGCGTAATACGGAATTTATACATAGAAATTAATAGTGTAAATTGTCTTCATAAAGCGCAAATGAAAATGTCCTTCATTATAATCGTATTTTACCATACTACAGACAAAAAAAAATGTAATATGTCTATTGAAAACAAAATATTTCATTTACTTTAAAAGGAGTTTCTTACAGTAAATGCATTTTACATTAATTTTGAAATTTAATTTATACAGATATTACATTGCTGAATATTTAGGGGATCCATGTCGCGCTTTCCGGATTACAGAATGCAAATGAAAAACAATTTTCCTTATTGTTTTACTGTGTTATTTTATTCCCTGCGCATTCTATATGACTGTGTATAACTATCCTTTATATTATAAGATGGATGCAAGAATGTAAGATATCGATGCACATTAGCATATAGATGAGGAAAAGATGTATACAAATGTACATTACATGTATTGTCCATGAAATATCTTGAAAAAGTCCTAATTGTAAATATTTATGTATATAATAAAAAAAAAATTACAAAATTAAGTTAAATTAGAGAAATATAAATCTATAATAATAAATACGTCAATAATAAATGTTCCATTCATACAGTGACGTTGAGACACCTTATCTCCAGATTTACTAGTATAAGTTTATCACAAATTATTAATCAAATTATAATTCAATCATTTTAATTTATGTAAACCATCAATAATTTCAACGAAAGATTTACTCTCGTGTCTACATAATTTGAACACAATTTAATTTGCTACAGATACAGATTTGCTACAGAGATATACCCGACAATATACTAATAAATGTTTTAGTAATTTGAGTAAGGTTATGAATAAAAAGACTGAATGTTACGAAAGACTTTTTCGGCTTATTGTTAATAATCATCTTCTCCTGACATATAATATTGCATACAGTTTCTCTGCATCCTGTTCAATAATCGTTTAGCTTAACATCTGCCAATAACAGATTTGTTGCTTATCAAGTAACAACACACTGATTTCCGATCAAAATATTTCGAGTGATAACGGATCACCGACAGTGGCATCAAAATCGATAATTTCTCACGATATATTTAAGGAAAATTTTAAATCCTAAATAAATAATTATTAGAAAATAAATCTAAATAATATATTTTAATACGTTTATAATAAAATTATCACCTTAGATAAGAGAAAAAGTACTGATTCGCTTAATTTCGTTTTACGGTAGATTAATGCTCTTATATTTTTCAAATTGGACTTGTAAATACGATATTAATAAACTTGTAAATACGAAAATTAGGGTATTCCAGTAGACGTTTCTAAAATAATCTTTTGTGCCAGAAATTATTCCTTAAATCTCGTAAATCTGTTAGTTTCAGAGGCTTATAATGGTAAAGGAACGAATTTTCAGAGTCATGGCTAACTCGGAAGATATTATATTATATTTTCGTAAACCTTATAGCAAATAAGAGCTCGATTAAGAAATATTTATCTTTTTTTTTACAGTGGACGGTGAAACGTATTTTTAAACAACGTTTATTAAAAACTAAATATAATCAACCGAAGACATATTAGTCACGCATCCGATATATAAATATCCTTATTAGGAGGCTCTTGCATATCTAATTTATTAATGAATATGAATAGAAACAGGAACAAAATCAGTTTAAAATAACAATAGAATTCGTCGTATTGCGTGTCGCACTTAGTAAAAAAATGAGAAAGTACTGATTTTTTCATGTCATTTACAGACATATTCAGAAATCTGGCATATAAAGTAGTTGTTCCTCCATTCCATATATCAATCCATATTCAATGACAGCATTGTAGAATGCTTTAAAGGGTCCATAAACTTATAAACCAAGGGACTGGAGTTTGTGGCTGATATAGGGTGGTAAAGTGAGAAGAGTGCCTCCGATTTATAGGCAGCCATATCCCAAATACATAAAAGCATATTAAAGTGTAACATATAGAGGAAAAGGTGTAAAAATGGGAACAGGTGTAAATATGGGCACCCCTCCCGAAGTGGCCATTGAAGGTGCTGAAGACTGGCTGCCAGGATTGTATATGATGTCACTAGTTGATATAAGATAATAGTCAACAGTTAGAACCCTTTTTTTTAATAGTGTGAATGCAGCGTGAGTTATTCTGAAAAATTGGTGTTTGTTCGGAACTCCAAACTTTTGGCAGGTATCTGTAATCGCTTTCTTTTCATGGTTTTATAGTTAGTTTAAAATAATTTTAGAGTGATATTGGGAAAGCGAAGATCCGAAGCTACTTTTAGAAGCACGCCTTTAGTCATGCACATCTTTAGGTTACGTGTGAAGGTGCCCATCTTTCTTAATTGGGGTTGGTGTAAATATGGGCCCCCTCTTCTTCGAATTATCTTGATATACAAGCACATTTAACTCTAGCTATGCTAACTGGTGAGGGTGCTGAAACACCACAATGTTCCCCGAGAACTTTAAATGTAGTTTCTTAGGTCGACATATCTCCTGTCTCCAAAATGAAGAAGAGAACCACTACTCGTGGACGCAAAGCAGCAAAGTTCAGCGTCGTCATTGGATCACCATGCAAGGATCAGTTGACCAAGTCGCTTGACAAAAGTGCTCTCAAGAAAACATCCTTGAGTTTTCCCGGAGTAAGTGACAGGTCAGGTGGCAGAGGTAGGAAGGCGAAGGCTTTCAAACTAAAATCAGCCTACGAAAGCTACGACTTATCCTCTGACTTATCACTGACCCTCCCCTTGTGGACAGTGATGATGATATGAACCTGTATATCAACGATATGACAAAGCCAGTCTCGAGTGATGCAACTTGCATATTTTGTGATGGAAAGATACTTGCAGAGAAGTCTGGGTTAAATGTGCTATGTGCGAAATGTAGGCACACTTAGATTGTGCCGGACTGAAAGAGCCAGTTATGTTTTCGATTTCTGAAAATATTTTTTTTTTTAGTAATAAATATATTCTCTAGAATTTTGTATTGTTTTATCCTATTTTAAAACATTTTAAACTAGTTTTATGACCTTTTTTGGGGAGGGCCAATTTTGCACCCCCTTTTTTCCGGTACTTTTTTCACCGCTTTTTGTAATCATCGTTTTGAATTGAAATAATTAATATTAATCATCGTTTTTCATATCCTCTAATTTAGTAAACTTGTTATAGTTGTTGATGAAACCCAAATATCTAAAATTTTTTTAAAATGAATGTCTCTTTAAATCAAAAACAAAAGAGGGGCCCATATTTACACCTTTTCGTCAAATGTATATTATTCATTAGAGAATAAGCACTGTTGAATTGCTACACAGGTTTAGACTGATTCACTCTGTACCAGCGTTTCATGTCTCACTGTATACCAAATTAAATTATTGAAGTTACGATTTTGTTCCAGTTAATCTCGTGGTTTTCAGTTAAAAAATAGGACACTGTATGTATAATATTGAAACGCAAATACTGTATACAATCACACTGAAAGTTTACGATTTGTAACAGGTTTAATCAGTAATTTTCAGGTCTGAAAAAAGGCTGTCATTTCGTAACTTTCGAAGATCAAAACACTGCCAGACACCAAGCCATACAAACGCAAACTTCCTTGTAAAACCTTCTCTGTATTACTGTGGACGACTCTCTCTTCTACATAGAGGAAATTTTCAACAAAAGATTATATTTATGTATTATTTTGATAGGCATATATTCAATTTCTCAAATGTATAAAAAAATTACCTTTTTAATATGTAAATAATTCAGAATACATTAAGAAGAAATAGCTTATTAAGATTTTTTATTTCACTTTGATTTAATAAATAGTTTTAAAATTCAAATTCAAAACTGATATACATTCGATTTTTTCACATTAAGCGATCTACTACAGGATTTAGAATGACCCTACCTACATATAGTTCTCCTTCCATAGTTGGATGATGACAGAAAAGAAAGTAACACTTATGTACTTAAATTTCTACCGTAATAAATATCTTTAAATAGATATAGCTATCGAAAGTTATTTGGAGGCAAATCTATCCTTTTTTGACATCAAATTTTCATTCTCTTTTCAACGCATGATTAATGCCTTCCATTTCTTTTTACCCGACTGCCAAGAAGGGTATGTGTTTCACGCGTATCTGGGTATGTGAATTTCTTTATACCCTCGAAACCTCCCAACGACTGGATGGATTTTAATGAATGAGGTCTCTATCGATTCGTCTTAACGTCCGATGGTTAGAGGCTAGGTTTTGTTTTTATAAATTCAAAATGGCGGACGTAAAATACAAAATAGTGGTAGAGACGAAAAAAATACTACTAGAATGGTCTTTCAAAATGAATGCGATGTTTCATTGGCTATTTTACATTCAGAAGCTCCGTTTAGATATTACACAAAATAGAAGTGGTGCAGATAGGATCTCTAACTTTACTGCAACTCTAACCTTCATAGACATCTATAAGTGTCATCAAAATAGTGTTTATAGATAGGAACTAACAATTAAACACAACTTAAAAGCCATCAATACAAGTAAATAAAAAAAATAGGTAAGTAATATAAAAAAAAAATAGTTTCACATTGATGAGAAATAATTAATTAGTTCATTTTTTACGCAGTCGGGTTTTTTTATTTTTAAAATTTAATGCTTTATTACGCTCTTTTATTTAACACATTTTGATTTTGTAGGTAAAGATGTAAATTTGTAATCTATTTTTAACTCACTTTCTGACATGCTAGAATTATAAAAATTCTTCTTCCGTTAACAATACAACATTTTAATTTAGAACTTAATCATAAATTAATTCATTATAAATTTTAATTAGCCGGCCATACGAGAAAAATTGCCATTTTTTTTTTAAATATATTTTTTTGAGTGTTATAATTGTATACGAGTCAAAACAACAATGGATTTAATCATGCGCTAAATCACGCTTGCCAAAATAGGACAACTTGCTGTGAAACCCCAACAACGAAACAGTTTAAACACTGAAAAGTAAAATAAATAAATAAATAAATAATAAATAGTGTAGTATGCATTTTTTTAAAAATATGTTTTAATTAATTAATTAAATTATGATTATACGTTGAGAAGTCAATTTAGAAATCATAAAAAATAATGTTTCATTTTTAAAATAATGTTTCAATTTTTCTTTCCTGTTACCATATCTTAAAAATAAAAACAAAGAGCAAATTAATTGTTATGAAATAAATTTTACAGCTTTCGCTTTCTACCGAAAAAAAAGACCTAGCGAATTTTTATTCGAGTTTGTTGCCCACGTCAAAGTAATGTATTATATTATTATTACTTTTTTTTCAGGGGGGGGGGGGGAATAAATTGTAGTAAGATATAAAAATGTGGGATTTTCAAGATGAACGTTGAATGCTTATAAAAGAGTAGTTTTTTTTTTTAAACTATTTTTTCTTTTACTTTTATTCTTTTTTACTTCTAATGCATAATATTTCTTAAGATGAAAATGACATTCATATATTCAGAAAAAGTAAAGTTGGGCGGATTTTTTTCCCGGATTGATTTTACATTAAATTTTCAGAGAAGTACGAAGAAGATTTAATCGTACATTGCAGATAGAAATATTAAAATACAGTTATAAGATTAGATAGTATAATCTACACGTAAGCGCATTCCACAGAAAATTCTAAAATTATTCTATATTTATTACGAAACTTAAAATACTGAAATACTGTTTTTAGCTATAATTCGTAAGAAATACTATCTATTGCAATCTCCCCTATGTTGGAATTTCTGAAATTTTTTTGCATATCTATACCGATCATGACCCCTAGACCCAAAACCACCCCCATTTAAAATCTTTATCTATCTATCAATCGATCTATATGTATATAAATATACATATATGTATATCACTGTTTTTTGGACACGATAACTTCTATAATTCTGCACACATCTCTTCCAAACTGATACATAATATTAGGGGGCAGGAAATCTCGGTCAGTTTCATTAATGGACAAAATCGGACCAAGGGTATGGAAATAGGGAGGTGTTTTGTGAAAACCGAAAAAAACCATAACTTCTTAATTATATTACATATAAAATCAGTTTAAAGTTATTATTACTTCTAGAAAAAGGGCCGAAAATTTAGGTATCACAGATTTTTGATAAAATTAAAAATGGGATCAAGGGGCAAAAAATTAGGGTTTTAGGGAGAAAAAAATTCATAAAGTATCAAATTTACTTAAACTTATTATAAATCTTCTTAATATTATCTACAACTTTTATATTGACAAGTTTTTGATAGGACCAACTCTTACCGCAAAAATAAATTAAAAACCAAAAAAAAAAAAAGGGGGGGGGGGGGTAGGTTAAAAAAGAAAAAAAATCATAACTTTGTCAATTCACAAGATATCCAATTTGCTTAGATTTATTACACATCTTCTCAATATTATCTACAACTCTCATATTGACAAGTTTTTGATAGGATCAACTCTTACAGAAAAAACAAATTAAACAATAATAGGGGTTGACTTAAAAATTATCGTGTTAAGGGTGTACTCAAATCCAAATGGCTTATTTTATGACTCTTTTTTAAATTCTTTTTGCTCTCAAACGCATCCAATATGCAGGTTCTCTTATTCAGAAACTATATAATGAGCTGTATTGGTAGATTTTTTGATAAAGGCGGCATTTTGAACCGAATTTTAAGAAGCGATAGTGATGGAAACGAAAACAATGGTCGTACTGAGAAAATAATTGTTTGTAAATAAAGTTCTATATAATTCAACGAAAAATAAAAACAGTTCGCTTATAAATCTCTTCAAAACTTCACGTCAGCAAGTTTCGTGTTTTTACTTTTAAAAATGAGTCTGAATTTGTGTCAGAAAATTTCAAGTTGTTGAGCGTGGAAAGATATTTTTTCAATACCACCCTAATATGATTCTGATAAAACCAGCTCTTACAGAAAAATGAAATTAAAAATTTGTCAAAAGCAGCCAGATAAAATTGTTAAACTGAGTTTTATCTCTAATCTTGATTTAGATTTTGTTGGTGAAATTAGTACTTAACTTGGAAATCTGCCTCCACCTGTAGGCCGGCAGGGATTTTTTTTAATTTAAGAAAAATTATTCTTAATAAGCATTGAAAAATTTCTTTACGAATATTTTTTTCAAATTGTGTTTTTGTGTTGGTATCAGGAAGCTTTAATGGATTAGAAGCAATGGAGAATGTCGATTTTTTTATAATTATTTCTTTGCAATAAACAAAAATGCGTAACTGGTTTACATTCATTTTTTCATATTTCGCAATCTAGGTCACAATATAGAATGATTCTACATAAATTTCTTTAAATGTTGGGTAGAAAAAAATAATAAGTAAACACATTTGCACACTTAAATTTTCTTACGATAAATACACAGTAATAATATAAATTTATTTAAAAGATTATTTTATTCCCTTTTTCACTCCGAATTCCTATTTTCTTTTTTATTCAATTATCATTTTAATGCACGGTATTTGATAAGAGGGAAATTGTATTCCATATGGTGCAGATTAAATTAAATTTAAAGAAAAAAAAAACTTTTTCCGAATTGCTTTTATATTATTTTTGAGAGGAAAGAGGAATGCAAAGCAGGTTTAATCGCATATTACATATAAAAATATTCAGTATAGATATAAGAATAGATGTTATAAATGATAAATAAAAGTATTTCTAGATCATACATAGAATTATTTTATACATAATATATCCTTAAAATTATTTAAATATATCTATATAATTAACTAAAATAATCGTAAATATATAGTAAACGGATTTTAATCAAACTTTTTTTTTTCAAACAACTTTCAAGTGCCGATGTCATTAGGTTCTAATGATTTAAGTCTAATATTGCCCATTAACAAAATACTTTTCAGTAGACTTGTTCTTTATTTGGATACTAATTACTCTGGATTTAAATTTTGACAATTTAAGTCTTAACTTTATTACTTGTTATTAGCACAAACATGTAAAATTATGTGCGAAAGAGAAATAATTCTTCCATTATAAAGATTATTCTATTTCTTTAATTCTCTAATTATTCCGGAAATTGCAGTGTTCTAGATCATTATTCTTGCATAAAATTGTGTTTTTTAAAATAGTAGCTGTTCGAAATATTTAGATTTCGTGAAACAGTAAGAAATCTTATATGCTACCAATCTATTATTTAAGAAAAATTTAAACTGTAGATTATAGCACTTCGGGTAATAAATTAAATGACGTCAAGTGAAAATGTATCTTTTACCGCCCACGTTGAAATCCTGACTTGAGAATATCTTATTTCAGTATATATATTTCTTATAGTTTTAATTTTTATCAGTTTATTTCCTCCAAGACAACCATTTTTATTTCACTTTCATTTTTAGATGCATTCGTAATTATATAAATACGTAGCACTTATAGTTGTCGTGTGGTACGCCCGTCTGTCTGTCCGTCAGTGCTTAAATAACAGCGCAAAAACTACTCAACCGAATGGTTTGAAATTTAATATATATAATCGTTTCAGAATTTTGCCTTGTTATTCATGCATTTCAAATTTTATGAAAATCGAATATAAACTTAAAAAGATATTAATAAAAATTTTCTTCATTCTATAAAATACTAACATAAGTTATGACTTCAATGATATCCCATGATAGGTAATGATTCAAGTTCGCCATGGTGATTACGACCTATTTAAGATGACGTCATATTATTTCCGTATTACTGAATTTAATGTATATAATCTTACTAAATCTTGTATTCATGCATTTTTGCATAAGAGTGCAACAGCTGTCTCACCAAGATCTCTATATTTATAAAACTACTTATAGCACGAACGCTCCTCAGTTGCCACGTTTGACGTAAATTTCCGACTCGTTAACACTTTCAACATAGCTAAAAATTGTTTATCAATTCGATCTGACTGTCTGTCCGTCTGTCCCGGCTCTAACTAACGCAAGTATAGTCAGAATGAAACAAAATTGATATATGTTATTGTAGTTTACAATGGCATGTGCGGTATTGAAAATGAATTGTGTAGCATTTACGCTAGGTTTGCATTGAAATTCAAAAGTATTCAGTTACATTACAGCCTAGGGGGGGGGGGAATCGTTTGCGGTGTATTTTAACAATATTACACAATTTTAAACACATTGAAATGTATATATATCATTGAGGTGTAATGCAAAGCGCTTACTGTAGAATCTGGTGTGCAGAGAATTCATCGTTCATTTACACGGACACACAAAAGCCTATGAAGAATAACTGCTGGAAGTGCGTTTTCCGTTGTGGTACGCGTTTTAACGTTTAACAATTTTTTTACACATTACTTGATGTGTATAAATTCCATAGATCAAATACAGGGCTATACAAAAGATATCAAGTACATTTTCATTTATTGACGGAAATTGCTGACTTTCAATTTTCAAATGTACTATGCGTTTAATTGAACTAACTTTTAACGTACTATGTAACATAAATACCAATCTGTACAACATATACAGGGCTGAACAAAAAAAATTCGGATATATTTCAGACTACTGATATGGGAATTGCAGAAAATGCGTTCCCAAATGCGTGATGTATTTTCTCAATTGTTTATTTAGACATATTTCACCCTTGATAAAATGTAAAGTTTTGTTACAGTAGTCTAAATGTGTTGAAAAATATTTCTGCTGGACAAATGACTTTTCGTTCTTGTTATTTTTTCTTCATTTTTATTTTATTTTTTGTTGAGAAGCTGTAATAAAGCTATCGCCTAACATATAAGCTATTTTATATCTGCAATCAAATTATAAACAAAAAACACTATATTAATTATTTCTATACATCACACATTGTTGCTGTACATCTATAAAACTGTTAATCACATTCATTGAATATATTATGTTTATTTTTTAATTACACAGATTGCTTAAATTGTGTTATTCTTTGCTAAAATTTTGGCATAAAAATATTCAATTATTGAATGTTAAAAAAATCTTTAATCGTACCAATTCCATGCGTAATATTACTTAAAAGATAGTAGATCAATAATTAAATTATTATGCCTCATATAAATAAATAAGTTTCATACACCAACTTACAGCAAAGTTTCACTTAAAAAATAACTTAGTTTTAGTGTTAAATGTTTGTAATCATTGCTTCCATCGATTATAAAACAGGTAAGTTTTAGAAAATACGATCTGATATTAGAATGGCCAAAATAAATTGCATTATTACGCCTTTACTGAAAGAAACTTCTAACATGAATCGTTTATAAGCGAAATGAAGCAAAACAGACAATCCATGATAAATATGTATTTTTAAATAAAAAACGAAAGGAAATACACTGGCACTAAAAATCAAAGGAACAATTGTAGAAAAGTAATTTATGTTAATTCTATTAAGACCCTACTCATGTTAAACCTATGGCAGCGTTCTTTTACATATTTCTTTTGAATTTCGAGATTTTTAAATATTTTTACTTTCTTGCATTGCGTATCTGAGGCTGATTTCTAAACAGGCCCATTTTTACATCTCTGATTTTGATTGCAGAATCTTTTAATGAGGTCATTTTACAATTCAGAATTAGTCCCGATAGTAAAAGTATCCTTACAAAAAATTTAATTAAAAAAGTAAAAAAGGCCCACTTAGAGTACGACCTCAGCTATCCAATGCAAAAACAATAAAAATAAAAATAAATATCGAAATGCAAACGAGAAATTTCAAAATAACTGTCCCATAGGTTTAACATTAGCTTTTGAGTGTCTTCGCGTGACCAAAGTAGACTTGTAGCGTACACATCTGGACTGCCACATTGAATTTGAGACATGATCAAAGTTCAGGCTTAAAAAACAGTTTCTTTAAATCAAATAGGAAACAGCTGCGATGGAGATACGTAATTTAACCTATACTACGATGCGATAAATAGTAATTAGTCTTTAGATCGGTACTTAATAATGCAATAAATACAAAATTACTAATTCAAAGCTCAACTTATATATATAAGATTCATGGCTCAAACGACAATCACTAATAGCTTTGAGATTAAAGACGACTAACGGTGCCAATAAATACTAGCTCACAGTTTCACTAACTATACAAATGTCTCTAAAACTAGCAAACCGTGGTTGCCGAACATTGAATGATAATCTATTTTCACTCTTATTAAAACCAGTAACTAAGCACCGTTTCCAATGCATTTTTCAAGACCCCTCGGAACGGGCATTTTATCCCCTACACCGTTTCCAATGAACAAGCCGGTTTGAGGGTGAAACTAGCCTAGGTCATTTTTTCCCCGAAATCAGACCTGCAACCTACTAGGTCAGTAAGCCTGCTTTACGGAGAATTCTTTTTGTATAAACTTTCAGCGCAACGCTGCTGAATTGCTTATGTATTTCAATGGCGTGCTGATGTTTTAGTGATTAATTTTAAATGTTATTACTTTTTAATCTCTTTTAATTTTTGGAAATTATTATTTTTGTTAAGGCTACAACACGAATAAAGAGAGTTCGTTGGTCATCTAATGAAATGAAGCGACCGACAGAAAAAAATTTCGAACTTAATGTGATTAGTTGAAATATGAAACATAATAAAAATGAAAAGGTGACGATCAATTAGTAATGGTAAAATTTTTTGGCTTTTGAGAAAATCTGAGTTAATATTTTCGCAATATTGTAATCTCAACAATACAAAGTATTAATCTGTATTTTTTTTTTTTTTTCACATTTCATTTATTAACCCCCGGTATGCTATTTCTTTCTCCCAGCAATTAAAGTGTCATCGCCAAAAAATATCGTTCCGTTGCATAAGCCAACCGTAAAACAAAGGATGTATCATTGTACAGAATAATCTCTACTGCAATTTTTTAAACTTCTAAGCATCGCACATTTTCAATTTTTATACCGTCGTTTTGGGAGGGGGGGGGGAGTAGTTTTAAATGCAATTTGTTTGAAAACTGAATCTCAATTTATTTTTGAGATATTAATTTTTTTTTGTAGTTTTTTAGCGGCGTTTGTTTAATTTTGGCAACTCAAGTACTCCATTTCTGTAGAAAGTAAAGGAAAAATAGTCGGGAAATAGCAATTATATCTTTTTGTTTCCAGTTTCCCATGAAACAGGAGAAAAAGTAATTAAAATATTTTGAAAAAATTTATATTCTAAAAATTTATATATTTATAAATTTATAAATTTCTATTTTGAAAAAAAAAAAAAAAAAACATAAATGAATGATTTCTGATAAACATGGATCTGTTATAAACTACATTTAATTTTAAGTAACTATATATTAATTTTACAAACAAATGAAGGCAAATAGATCATTAGATAGCCGATATTTTTTGTCGAATTTCTTTCCGATTTCGTTTTGCTGGATTTGTGTATTATTCTGAAATAGTGACGTCCTACTTTAGTGTAGATGTTGTTTAAGATTGGATCGTAAATGAGGAATTCTTCATCGGATGTGAATGACGTCATTTTATATAAAATAAAAGCTTGCGTTTGAAGTCTTAAAACTGAACTATCTATGTTTATATACATGTATATATTTTTTTTTCCATCGGGAGCGACACTAAATTCTGAAAAAGCAGAATCCCTGTTTTCTAGTTTCTGCCCCCCCCCCCCCCCCTAAGGATGTCATCAGAATTTGCAGAAGGGATTTTTTTAATGATTTCTTGAAGAAAATCAATCCTTTAAAGTGCATTGTTGAAGCTCTTGATATTTTAATTTAATGAAGCAATACCTTTCTTTCAGTCTAATTAGACAGAAAACTAAAAGCAAACTATGAACTTTATTTGAGAAATCTACATTACTAAAAAACTTAACATTACTCAGATATATAATAAAAGCGGCGAAATCTACACAAAAACAAAATTAGGCAGCATTGTAACTCTAAAAACTGTAGCGTTTTGCAAAAATTAATAATCCATTATATGCCATATTTATAGGCAAAAGGAATGTTTGTAATCCAAATATCTGCCTAAAATATCTACATTTTTTTTCGCACGAAGAGAGGAAAAGGCCTTTGAAATTGTACAAAACTATGTATGATTATCAAATATTAGCGGTAACATGCATCATTTGCAAACAATAGGTAACAAAAATTAAAAATGAAAGATTTTTTGGATTTTTATGTAATTTTTTTCTGCAAGATGCTGAAAACAAGCGGATTTCTCAAATTTTTAATAACGAACAATTCGCTTGGTGGAGAAAAACAGTGTAAAGGGTGTTCTAAAAATCCAAAATACTATTTTCAGACAATTTTTTCTTATTTTTATTCTTAGACATATGAGATTGGCAAGAGCTATTATTCAGAAACTATGAAATTGAATAGCGTTTTCCATTTTTTGATAAAGCTAAAGTATATTTAAAATAATTTTGTCAAATTTAGCATTTTAAGCATATTTTTGTGGTGTAATTGTTTAAAAAAGGTCGTCATGAGACCAAAGTCACTTATAACTCAAGATATAATACATTTATCGAAAAAAGAAAAACGCTATTCGATTTCATATCCCTTCAATACTCTTGCCTTCATATTCCATGCTTTCGCGCTTAAAAATGACTTCGTGAATGCGTCAGAAAGTTCTGCGCTAATGTTAGGAATATATGCATATATATATATATATATATATATATATACTTTTTTTTTTAAGAACCGCTCTAGACCCATTACCTAATATTTGCTTCCTTATCATATGAACATATAATTACAATCTATTCGACTCCATTCAGAGCCAGTCTTTCGTAAAACAACCCAGACGAAAGAGAATTTTCGGAAGGCCCTATATATTTTCATTGATCCCCCTTCCCTCCACCCCCCCTCCCCCTAAAAAAAAAAAAAAGTTTCCTTGGGAGTCGTTTATAAATGAGAGGGAAGAAGTACATTGGATCAGAATACACACCCTTTTACCTTCAAAGATAATATATATATATATATATATTAGATTTCAGCCTCTTTGGGACCCCTTATAAGTGAGCTCTGCCGTTTATGGCTGGTCCTGATACCATTAAATTACTATCTGATAGCTTAAAAAATTTATGACAAAGGATTACAGATTTGTCAAATTTTTCATTTAAGAAATACAACAACCCTTTACTATACGTGAGATTCAAACTTAATTAAAAGTATCTAAGTAGTTGTACTAAAGGGTGCTTAAAAATGAGCTTAAAAATTAAATTAGAATCAAAATTTAAAAATAAAATAAAACTAAAATTAGAAAATTAGTAAAGTTTAGCAAATTTTAAAATTTATATTAGAAGAAATTGCTCGATTTTTCTTAACTTGTTTTGAATCTGAATATTCTATACATGTAGTGCTGAAAATTATTTTGTTACCGTTCTTAGGCGTATGATAACTAGATAATAAATAACATTGATAAAATGCAAAAGTTATTTAGAAAACATTAAAAGGTAACTTTCGTCCTCAGGAAGTTCAAAACAGATTTAAGAAATTTTAATAAAATCATTTTTTCAAAATAAAATATTTTTCTTATTCTTTCTTTCTCTTTTTTTTCCATTATAACTAACTCGTATTTGTAGATCCTTGAAAACTAAAATTTGAAGCTTTATTTAGAATATAAAAAATTATATTATGTAATTTTCCCGATGCAATAAAATTTGAAGGCTAAAAATACTATTCCAATAAATTGGCAACCATCTTTTACTTACAATTCTTGAATAAAAACATTATTTTCAGATTTCCACAAATTGTGAAAAATGCAACATTTGAACTTTTAAATTTTAAATGTTTGATCATTTTATTATAATAGCTCAACATCATCCGCCATCGGTCTTTCACCTGACCAAATATCACAAATCTGATAAAGATAAGTTAAGCAAAATTTGAAAAATTTATGATATGCAGTGTAACTTCAAAAATCCGGCATTCAGAAATCCGGCAACTTCAAAAATCCGGCATCAAAACCATCTTTCCTTTCCTTTTTCTTTTACACTTTCAAGTTATGGGAGGAGAAAAATAGAAATTCTTTCTGAATTAAAAACTTCAAGATCGAAAGTAAAAATGGTATGAAAGTGATATAAAATGATTTTGAAAGTAAAATCTAACTTAATATTATTTTTTTCATTTGTCAGAGGCAATTATATTCTGAACACACTTTCTGGGAGCTACACCGTTGCTCAGCAAAGGCAATAAATTTGGGGACAACTTTGACAAATGCATAGCACAATAGTATTTGGCTATAGGAATTTTCGGCAACGGCGACATCAATGCTGAAGAAGTATTTCAGACTTTCACATTAACCGCGTAAAGACCGCAATTTGTGAGCTGATTGAACACGCAAAATTTTAAAATGTATTAAGTGTCGAAAAAGTTATATAGATGATTGGTTAAGCATTGAAGAAAATGCATCAAGAACGAACAATTTAATGGGCAGATAGATCGCTGACGTTGTGCTAAATAAAACCGCTGATAGTGCTAGTAGCAACTCAGAAGATGAGGATGAACAACCAACCGAAGAAAATGTGTCACTAGAAAAATACATAAATTTGACAAGAGAATTAATATATGGTTTAGAGAAATAAGACTGTATTTCCGAAACTAACATTTTTCATTTGTATTAAAAAAAAAAAAAAAACTTGTTAAGGAACGACCAAAAAAATTGAAGTAAACAAAGTGGACATCGATGTTACCGAAATTATAAGCGAAGAAATAATTTCACTCTTTATTAGATTTTTTTTTCTGTAATATAGAAAATATTAAAGTAAGTTTTTTTTTTATATTTAATTCTCTTTTTCTTACATAATTTTCACTTATCATGAATTAAATTATGACTAAAGGCACCATTAAGAACATAATCATTTTCAGACATTTAATATTCCTAGGAGGTAGTTTTACATTTGATATTCCTAGTTACTATTTTTGACATTCCTTCGAAAATCCGGCATAGTCTCAATCCCGATGATGCCGGATTTTGGAAGTTATAATGTACTAGGCCATTTATAATGAAATCATCATGCATAATTTTACGAGTAAAGTTTTGCATATCGCTTCTTCTGTTTACATCGGAACTGGACTAGCAGCCAATCACGGTCCAAAAGAACACGTTACGCAGCTTTCGGATTTTTAAAGAGGTTTGGTTTTATGCTTGCGTATGGAAACGGGTGCAAAATGAAAGCAGGTACGCCAGCCGCATCTCACCCCTTCCTAAAAAGCCGGCTTGATTTTAATGCGATTGGAAACGGTGCTACTCAGCTTAACATTACACTTTTCTGTCCCTCAGAACATGTATCGCCCTTCACTCAAACAACAGTCGTATGGTAGGGAAAGATCCGCCCCGATACGAACTTTGAATCCTCCGTTTATACTCAGCAGATTGACCAGCTTAACCCGTTTGTGCCTGAAATTTGTTAGTAAAATCAGTTTAAAATGTTGCAAAAGGAACTGGAAAAATACTAAAAAAAATAACGCTAAAGTTTTTTGTATTTATTTGATAAAATGTAAATGTACTAAATATGGGAATATGCATAGTATTTTTAATAGTATAATCTGGATAATTACATTTTTTGTCTAAATTTATATATACAATAAGCTTTTAAATTGTATATTAGTATTTAATTATAATTAGTATTTTTATGAACTACTAAAATAATATACTTATTTCTTTATAGAGGCTAATAACATCATAAGTATTAGTGTTAATAAACTAAGAATATTCCTACTTGAGGCTTAAAAACAATTTGTTTCACAATCATCTTGAAAAGGACTTTAAATAAATAACTATCCCCTAATTAATAATAAAACCTAAATAACAACTAAATAAAAAAAAGTATGTACCCATTCGTGCCTAGAGTCCTATATTTTGTAAGTTATAAAAATGCATAAGAAATAGGCTTGAACATATAATTTCATAATTTTAAAAAATACATATTTCAAAGAAGTCTACAAGCTTTTATTTAGATCCTTGGTAGAAAACACACAAATAAACTTCCTTTTTACATTTCGCCATCTTGAAAAATGAAAAATCTATAAACTCCGAAAAAAAACTTCATTTAAGAAAATAAATACCCATCTTATGCTGGCATCTTTCGGTAACAGATAAAGAGATTCATAGATAACTATTTCATACAATTTTCATGTTTTAAAGAAGAAGAAAATTATACAAATTTATAAAATTCCTAGCGCCCCAAACATGGGATGCTAGACATAAATGGGTTAACCTAATTTGCATAAAACTACAGCGAAAACCACTAACCGCAGATTTCCAGAGCCACAAATACACTTCGGAAAATTATTAGAATGATACGAATGATGCAGGTCGCATTTGTGTTCAAGGGTTAATATTTACAGAACATTCTCATTAAACAAACTAGACTCCCTTTATAAGAGAGTTGCTAGTTTTCTACAGGATCTTATGTGAAGCACAACGAGACGTAGTAGATTGATAACTCAAGCTCAACGCTACCATGTAGTCCAATGGTACTCACCTTCATCTGCGCAGAAGGCTACAAATTTGATAAAAGTTATGCTTGTGGAATGTGGAACATGCCGATAAGACATATGACAGAATGTGTTAAATGGCGTTTAATTGTGATAATGGAAGAAGGGCAGCATTCATCTAAAACAGTAAAGTTGAAAATATCATTCGGTTAGAAGTTATCCACGAGCCTTATAAAAGATTCTACTTATCTCTAAAAATGGGGAAAAATTAACATAAATTTTCCGCCCTCCAATTTATACCACGTTTCCTATATTCTTATTTTTTTATGAAATAGGATTTTCTGCATTTTAAAGAGGTATCAAACATGTCAAAATTAAGATCTTGTGCATGTTACATGTTCCTAGTAGCAAAATCATTCAAGTTAAACAATTTTGTTTTATTTCTTCCTATAATTATTTCCGTTAGTATATCTTAGAACAGGAAAATAAATTTTATGAACATTTTTCCCAATATTTTGTCATCACAGAGAGCGTTTGCTGCATTTACATTAATCGGTAAAAAAACTAATTGAATTAAAGTAATTAAAGTAATCTACTTAATTAAAAATTCTGCGAGTTAAAAATAACTCAGAGTTTTTCATTCACAAGGAAATCAAGATTAAAAATACTACTATGCTAAATTTAAAAAAAAAATCATAGTTTTTTGTGTATATGAATTTTAGTTTTTCTCGATGTTATTCAGAAATTTAGATAGGATCTATATAAAATAAATGTACTAAATATGAATCTTTTTTTTTTTTTTAATCAAAAGATAGAACAACAGCAAACTATAGATATTTTAAAACTTTTATTTGAGATTTGATTCAATAAAAGACATGTCAGTCATAATTCACTATAGCAAACAACCTACAACGATACAACGCAAAACACAATTTCCGTTTTGTATGTTTTTCCAGCCGACAGCTAATTCTATGCTTCTGGAAACCACATTTGTTTCAGAAGAACAATTTAGTCATTGTTCTTTTTCTCTTAGTGAGGGCTTCCAGAGAAGCCCAAACAAGTCAGGGATAAAATTAGAAAAGAAAACAGTCAGGAGGCGTTGATTTATAGATAAAAACTAAAAGCTTTTAAAAGACGAAATCTTGGGTATTGTGTTTTGTGTAATGGTTAGAAAACAGTTCACTATATCACCTAATAATTATATGCTTTCTCCCTAAACTCTAATTATTTAATTATTAAGGTATTTCAGTAAGATAAAAATTACTTAAAAAATCGAAATTTTTATGAATTACGCAAACCCAAATGCAAGTTAGTCAAATAATTAGTCAAACACTTTTGTAAAATCCAAAGTTTCCGAAATTTTAAAGCTTATTATCTTACAAATCAGATAGTTTGATTATTAAGGTATTTCAGTAAGATAAAAGATACATAAAAAATGAAACTTTATATGAATTATGTAAACCCAGGGTCCTCCTATTTTTTCCACTCTGGATAAAACCGGCTGAAAAAACCGTCCCGGACAAAATATCATTTTGTCCATCTTGTCCGCTTTTAATAAATTAAAAATTCTAAATTAAAAATGCAGAATTCAACAATAATAAATAAATATATGGGTTCTTTCCATTCAAGAAATAATTTTTATGTCAAAATATCACATATACAGTCGTCGGAAAAAAAGTAAGCACCCCCTACTACCTCTGAAAAAAAGTTCTGGTACCACACGATTGGTAATAAAATCTACTTTTAAATGAGGTATATGAAGTTTGCTTAGGGTGCCATCTAGATATTAAAACGAGCCAATGCAACATAGTCTTTATTTTGAAAGACCTATCCAAGGATATGTCACTCAATAGGGTGCGTAATTTTTTTTTTCGTCTCCACCGCTATTTTGTATTTTACGGCCACCATTTTGAATTTATAAAAACAAAAGCTAGCCTATAACCATCGAACGGCTAAGGCGAATATATGGAGACCTCATTCATTAAAATCATCCAGTCGTTGGGATGTTTCGAGGGTATAAAGAAATCCACATACCCAGATACGCGTGAACCACACAACCCTTCTTGGCAGTCGGGTAAAAAAAATGCGAAATCTACATATATATAAACACATAGATATAAATCACATATAACACGAATACAAACACAAATTAAAAGATTAAAAGTTCAGAACATTTATCTTTAAAAGCAGTAAAGGATATATAAAAAATAACAAGGTGCACAGAAAATTCATTAAATATTTTGTAAAATTTATATAGAGAAAAATTACTAACATAATTATATTTAAGAAATGATAATATAAAAAACTGAGTACACCTGAGGGTTCTGTTCGGAACATTAAAATTAATAGAATTAAGTATATCACTACAATCGACCATGTTATTAATAACCTTATAAAAAGATAAATCACAAAAAAGATCCTGTCTTGATTTCAAACTGGGAATGTCAAAAATACTATTTAGATAGGAAGAAGAAATATCATAAGAATATATATGATTACTCTTGAATAATAAATAACGTGTGAATTTAGACTGTACTTGCTCGAGAATTTTAAGTTTATTATTATAGTAAAGATCCCAAATGAGACTGCAATATTCAAGATTAGAATGTTCTCAAACCTCTATTTGATACATTATAAATTTTTTTATATAAAAATACCTTTTGGTGTTTTGAAGGCAATCTAGAAACATATATTAAATGCGAAAAATCTAGAAGTAATTTCAAGAAAAACAAATGGTTCTCACCTATATTCCTGGGAGTCCGGGTTAAATCCTTAGTAGACTTAAAAGTAAAAACCTAAACCGTATCAGATTTTTTTTTTCTTAACGATCAATTGTGAGTGCATGGTAAGATCAGACACAAGTAAGGATTACAATCCCGGGATCCCGCGTTAGTATTAATCCCAAAAATCCAGGGATTTTTGTCTCCTAAATCCCAGGATTTTCGTCATTGTCTGTTTTTTAAAATTCAATTCCTACTATTAGTTCACACTCTCCTTATATTTATATACATACCATACAGTAAAACCCGGATATAACGCTCTTCCGTGGGACCGAGCTAGAAGAGCGTTAAAAGCGGGAAAGCGTTAAATGCGGGAGAAGGTTTTCGGCATTTTAAAATTGAGAATAATAGATTATCTGCTTTTAAATAATGCGGAGAATCATTTTTGTGTATTATTTAAAGTAGAAACTCCACAGCATAGGTACAAAAAGTTTCCTTCATTTAAAATATCACAAATTTACATAGTCATAGTGTTTACAAAGTGTATTATTATTTCAAATCAGAATAAGTAAAATAATGGTTAGCATTAAAAACAGCTAAAAAATATATTTAACATTTCTAATAGGAACCTATATCCTTATATTTAACATAAAATAAAATTATGAACGAAACTAATAATAATATTTTGTAAAAAAAAAAAAAAAAAAAAAAAAAAAAAAAAAAAAAAAAATTCTTGGGCACCACTATGAGGACTATAAACTTTCACTTACTGTTTATCCTGTGTTAGAGAAAAAATCTTCGAGTTTCGTCTGACGGGTGGGCGAACGGGCACATAAAAGAGGGTTTTCTGCTTTGTTTCTGTGTCTTAATATATCTTCATGTGAAGCGGCGGTATCTACTGAAGCGGTGTATAGGCAGATAGTGCTAAAGCTTCCATTATTTCAGCTATCGTTGGGATGCGCCCTTGAACATCGCCATCAGCATCTTCCTCGGGGCCATCTTCTTCTGCGGCATCCAGCACAGTGTCCCCTATAATGTCGCCAATGCTCCTAACGTTGCTTGTGATAACGTCTTTATCAATGTGGCTTAGGTTTGTCGCTCCTATCGGCGTTGGAAAAAACAAGCACAGTCGCACCTTCTTTACTGAGCTTCCCTCCATGGCACTGCTCATCTTTTAACGTTAAGGAGTTATCAGGCATCGCTTTAAAAAATAAGCCAAATTCGTCGGTGTTATAAATATCACAACTGGCACAGTTTTTGATAAGCATTGGAACACTGTTCCTTTTCCAAAATTTTGCATTTTCTATGTTCACGGCAGCGGATTCTCCACAAATCTCCTTACACACAATGCCGTGGTGTGTTCAAAATCGGTCTAACCACACATTAGATGGAGTAAAATCTTCCATTATTAGCTTTTGGGCTACTTCTGCAGATTTTCTTTAACTATGGATCCGCTGATAGGTATGTTACAGTGTCTTGACTCAAGAATCCACTTGTACATAACTTTTTCTAATTCTTCATATTTTCCTGTTTTCACTCTCTCTTTCCTTGAGCCACCAATTGAAACATTTTTTCAATATCTTTTCTGTTTTGAAGAAGAGTGCGAAGTGACGACACGACGGCGAGATATTCATAGATAACGTAAAATCTTTCTGGCTCCGAATAGGTGATTTTTTGTCATAACTTTTTAGAATTTCTAATTTTTTCGAAAGTGTCAGCGTCTTTCTTTTCATACTCTTATCTTCCATGTTGCACCTAATTGTAGTCGGCAGCGATGCTATGTACTTATGTGTAAATGAAAAAAGCGAAAACAGTTTGTGTGAAGAAAGAGACAGACACGTGCTGCTGAAATGGACGGCATAAATTCTTTTGTTCTCTGATCAAATGAGAAAAAACCGCCGCGCCAGCTGATTTTTTTTTTTTTTTTTTTTTTTTTTTTTTTTTTACATAGTCTTTGGGCGTTGGCTGGCTGCCAATTCCATATATCCTCTCTTTTTCTCTTTGTACGGGCGAGAAAATGAGAACTCCCGGTGTACACCAAAGTACCAAAGCGTAATATCCGGGATTTCTTTGTTCAAAGGATCAATAAAAAGCGCGTTAAAAGTGGGAAAGCGTTAAAAACGGGGAGCGTTAAAAGCGAGGAATTTTTTCATTGTTCTTATGGGTATGGTTCAAGAGACCGGGACAAATGAGCGTAAAAGGCGGGAAAGCGTTTTAAGTGGTGAGCGTTATATCCGAGTTTTACTGTATATATTAATTTATTTATATATTTATATATCTTGTTCAAAATTTCAATCGTTAATAAAATGCACATTATTCATCCTATCAAGTTGAAATATTTTTTTTGAACTTGTACTGGATGACAATTGATGTTAATACAGTTTTTTCAAATATTAATTAATTAATTTTAGTTTTGCATGGGAAACAAAATGGCGGCCATTGGTTATTGAAGATCAATGAAAGTATTTTCAATAAGGGTTTACCATAGGGGGACCCTATTCTATCGCCAAATACCACCAAGTTTGTCGCCAACTTGGCGATATATCGCCAAATTTGGTGGCCAAAAGTGACGCCAACTTGGCGATATCTCTAATATTTCGCCAAATTTCCATTGTAAACCTACTTGCTTATAGAAAATCAACAAATAGAGATATTTTAATGCAACAAAAACTAATATTAGCTTAAGGGATTACATTAAATTTTTCTTTGATGAACTAAGTAGGAATTGGCTTTAAAAACAAAATTTTTATATTACTTGTTTTAAATGGAACAATATTCGGCTGAAATTAAAAAAATATATTTATAGAATATTTATAGAATACATCTATGTAATTTTTTACTCTTGCATGTGAATGTGTTAAGTTCTTTTATTTAAAGAAGAAAAAACTACATATTCATAGAAAAACTTGCGTTTGCGATATTCTAAAGTTGTAATGTTTAATTACGTGTTTATGAGAATAATACCCCATGTAAAATAAAATGTTTGCGCGAATATTGGTTATTTGTTGTCCAACGATGGCGCATAGTTAGAAATCCTTGCTTTACCGTACCGTTGATCAAAAATGGCTCAACAGCACTCCAGCCGTTAAGAAGGAAAAGATTTTATTAATCAAGCATAAGGAAATTTATGTATTACTAGAGGACCCGCCCGGCGTTGCCCGGGAACGTCGATTTTTTCAAACAAATTGCGAATATTTTAAATCTCGATTCATATTAATATAAAAAAGAATATCTGACTATAAACATTTCGAATGTGTCCTCTGTTTTCTGAGGCAGCGTAGGCCGGGCATGCTATACAGTATGTTCGATACAAACCTCGGGTCCCCGCTGCTTACGTCACCGTATATCGGACGTGCGGCCGTCAAATATTGTTTTTCCACCTTACACCACCAGGCAGGGAAGTATGTTCTAAATGACCACCAAAACGTGTTCCCGCTGCCTGCGGCCCAGTATAGAAGGCGTTCTGCGCACGCTCTGCAAAATCTATTAGTACCACTTTCCAACGCCAGGAGGCGCACTCTGTCCTAAACAATCCACCTTTCGGACGAAATTCCGTTGCGTGTTCACGCTGCCTACGCATCGCATAGCAGGCATGCTGCGTACGCACTGAAAATTCCGTTGGTTCGACTTTCCACCGCAGGGGTCGCAATATGTTCTACACGAACATCCGACACGCGTCCCCTTAAAGCGATCGTGCTACAAAATAACGTATCCGTAATCTAATTGTAACGTAACCGTAACTTAACCATAACCAAAGTATAACATAATTGTAACGTAACCTATCTATAACATAACTGTAGCCTAATTGTAATGTAAACGTAACCTAAACGTAACCTAACTGTTACCTAATTGTACTGTATCCGTAATCTAAACGTTACCTAACTATTACCTAAAAGCAGGCAATGTTAGTTAGTTCCACTTTCGACCGCCAAGAGGCGAACTCCGTTCTAAACAAACCACTCTCCGAACGAAACTCTGACACGCATCACCTGCCTTCGGCATCGTATTTTTTGGAGGGGTTTCATAATGTATGCTGTACGCATTATTTTTCGTTCTTGTTAACTATCCTTGTTCTTTGCACGCGCTGGTAGAATTACTGCAGATTGATGAAAATAATAGATGTTACAGAATTCAGAATATGTTGGAAAGTGTTTCCTAATCTATGCTGTACGTGTGATTTTTCGTTCTTAGTTATGTTTTGGTCTTTGCAAATGGTGGTACATTTACTGCATATGGATGAAAATGATAGGTATTACAGTATACAGAATGTGTTGGAAAATGTTGCATTCTACGCTGTACGCACACTTTTTCTTGTTAGTTTTGTTTTATTCTTTTCACGGGGTCGTAAAATTACCGCAAATACATGAAAATGGTAGGTGTTACAGTATTCAGAATGTGTTGGAAAGTGTTTCATAATATATGCCGTGCGCATGATTTTTCGTTCTTGTTAGTTAATTTTTTTCTTTTCACAGGGTGGTAAAATTACTGTACATGAATGACAATGATAGGTTTACACGTTTACAGTATTCAGAATGTATTGGAAAGTGTTTCATAATCAGTACTGTATGCATGATTCTTCGTTCTTGTAAGTTATGTTTTGTTCTTTGCATAAGATGGGTGAATTACTCTACCTGGATGAAAAGTGATAGGTTTACAGTATTCAGAATGTGTTGGAAAGTGTTTCATAATCTGTGCTGTACACATGCTTATTCTTGTTAATTTTGTTTTGTTCTTTTCACAGGGTGGTAAAATTGCTGAAAATGGTGAAAATGGTAGGCGTTACAGTATTCAGAATGTGTTGGAAATTGTTTCATAATCTATCCTCTGGCCATGATAATTCGTTCTTGGTAGTTTTGTTTTGTTCTTGGCACAGGGTGGTAAAATTACTGTAGTTGGTTGAAAATGATAGGCGTTACAGTATTCAGAATGTGTTGGAAAGTTTCATAATCTATGCTATAGTGCATTTCGATTGATATTCCTGAGTTTAAAACCTAAACATAAAGAATTCGATTTCATAATTTTTCAAACATAGTTAACACAAAAGATTAAACGTAAAAATAATATTTCGGACACCAAATAAATGTCTATTCCAAAGCGCATTTTAATTTCAATATATTTTTATGAATTCAAAATATTCATAGTTTCACTTTTGACCTCTCTTAAAAAACTCTGCACTTTAAATGCCGGAAATAATCAGAAAGATTATATTCTTCCCACAAAGAAATTTTAAATTGCCTTTTACAGATTGAAAGAAGGTTTTGTGAAATGTAAAGTACATAAACCAAATTGTTAGTTTCATAAGTTAAAGTATTTTATTCCTACTTGCATTTCTTGTTGCAAAGAATATTTCTTTTGGAAATTTGTATCTGAAATTAAAACTAAAGGAATTTCAAGATAAATTAATGATTACAAAGTAATTTGTTTTATTTTATATTAACATGCATATATGAAGGAATATTGCGAATGCATTTAAAAATTTTGATTTGAAATCCAAATAATCATTAATGAGAACTTTTGTAAACATTAAATAACACAGAATCTCAGTTTACAGAGGCATGCAATTTTAAATCATATAAGTAAAGCGAATGTTAACAGGAATTTGTATTCTATACCACAAACGGTTCATCCAGCAAAATTTCGAAAAATCCATAAAAAAAAAAAAAAAAAAAAAAAAAAAAAAAAAAAAAAAAAAAATCATCTTAAAAGTTTTTGTAATTAGAATGAATCGAAAACTGCAATTCTGTATATTTTACAAAATTTAAAGGTAAAATTGTGCATATTTTTAAAATAATAAAGATAAATTATTTTTTTAAACCTAAAATCTATATTTTGTGCGTGCGTGTGTTACATTATATTTTTCTCGTGTGTTACATTATATATTTTTTTTTACTATTGTTTCTTATCCCTGTTTTCATACCATATGAGTAGGTGAAATTACCTTGCTGAACTCTAAAGAAAATATATAAAATAAATTCTATTTCGCGACCTTTTATGCATGACTGCCACAGGCGACTATTATTTTTAGAAAATACATTTTGTAGTATATTTCCCTTGGAAATGTTGTCAAAGCGTATGTAAAAGATTTTTGTTTTAAAAAAATGGTGCAAAATAGAATTAAACTAGTATGTTGTGGCCATCACAAAACTTTCTTCTATATAAATCACATCAATTAAATCATTTAAATAGTATAAGAAATTACATCAATTTAGAACCAATTCGTATCAAAGTATACCGGAATTCGAAGTTTGATGAAAATTCGTGCATTAATTATTGAGATAGAGCTGTAGGGGAAATTCTGAGAAATTCAGCATAGCAGCGCCACCTGTTGAGCGATTTGCACCAAAACACAAACAGCACTAATTCATATTAAGGTATACCGGAATCTGAAGTTTGATGAAAATCGGTGCATTAGTTCTGGAGCTAGAGCTATTGTGGAAATCACAAAAAATGAAGCACAGCAGCGCCACCTGTTGAGCGATTTACACGAAAAGGTACAAAACATCATTTCATGTCAAGGACTAACTGAATCTGAAGTTTGATGAAAATCCGTGCATTAGTTCTGGACATTGAGCTATTGTAGAAATCGTGAAAAATGCTGCATAGCAGCGCCACCTGTTGAGCGATTTACACCAAAACATAAACAGCACTAATTCATATCCAGGTATACCTGATTCTGAAGTTTGTTGAAAACCCAAGTATTAGTTCTTGAGATAGAGCTATTGCGGGAATCTCAAAAAATGCAGCATAGCAGCGCCACCTGTTGAGCGATTTACATCACAAGAGGCAAAACGTCAATTCATGTCAAGCACTAACTGAATCTGAAGTTTGATGAAAATCCGTGCATTATTTCTTGAGATTGAGCTATTACGAAAATCGTGTAAATTCTACAAAATGCAGCATAGCAGCGCCATCTGTTGGGCGATTTGCACCAAAACGTTACCAGCATCAATTCATATCAAGGATTAACGGAATCTGAAGTTTTATAAAAATCCGTGCATTAGTTCTTGAGATAGAGCTTTTGCGAAAATCCTGAAAAATGCTACATAGCAGCGCCACCTGCAGGGCGATTTACACCAAAAACTAATCAGAACTAATCTATATCAGGGACTACCTGAATATAAATTTTTATTAAATTCCGTGTATTAGTTCTTGAGATAGAGCGCCCACAAAATTTGTGTCACATACAGACAGACAGACGGACAGACTCACAGACAGACATTTTGTAAAAACATGTTTTTCGGGTTCTCTGACCCATAAAACGTATAAATCCGTCGAAAACTGGAATTGGAAAATTTTCATGAAACCAATGCTTTCTTCTTGTCAAGATAGAAGAAAGTAAAAATAGTCGCCTGTGGCAGCCCTGTTTATGGTATCAACATCATATCGCTCACTCGATGCAAGAAAAGTGACGCATCTCGTCAAAAGTAAATTTCACAGGAGAGGCAAAAGAAAATTTGCATGATTTTACTCGTAGCACTTAGCTCTGCATGCAGGAATAAAAATGTGCATAAAAGCATATAACCCTTAAAAATGAAAAAAAAAATGATTATGAAACTTTGAGGGTTTCGCCAAATATTGCTATATTTGGCGAAATATTTGCGACATTGGTAAGATTTGGCTATAAAATCGACGTTCAAGATTACCAATACCAAAACACATGCTTCGAGCTAAATAAAAGAATGTTGCGATATTTGACTAAAAATTTTGCTTTCAAAAAAATTTAAAGGATTTTTCTAGAAATTCCCATTAAGAAGCAAGATACATAATTCAACTAATCAGAGTCCATAGAACACTCTCGAAAACAGAATTCAACCAAGCATGGTAAGTAATGAAAATTTTGGATTTATGTGCATAGTTTTAATATTGATAGTTTCTTTAAATAATACTGTTATAAAATAAAATGTTTTATAGCAATATTACAGCGAGAATTTATTGTTCTATCGAGTTGAACACAAAGTTAATTTTAAGCCATTGTAGCTCTCGGTCTTCCCCGCTCGTAGGAATAAAACTGAGAGGATAACTGTCGTAACCACGTGTATTCAATATTGGCTAGTTCCATGGGGTTTTGTAGTGTAAGCTACATAGCTGATAACTGCCATGCTTTTTTTGTGCTACCATTTTTTCGAAAAATTTTCTTCGCCTTATTCACTTAATGAGATATCTCCTATTAAATGAAAAGCATTTTTTCATTCTTAAATACTGGTAGTCAAAAATCGTAGCAATTTGCACCTATGTGTCTTATACTACAAGTACGTATCGAACTAGTCTATTCCAATAAAGTAATCAAATATGTTGGCAAAGAAAATTTCTGCACCACTAAGGGAAGGTTCTACTTCTTTGGGTTAAAATTTTCTATTTTTTTTTTTTTTTTTTTTTTTTGTACTTTTTGTAGCCCTCAAATGGATAGATTGTTACCCTGAAGCGTTTTGGTGATATTCAAATTCTTTACACACTTTTTGCTCATTGAATGTAACGCTATTCTAAAAATTTAAATTTATTTTTCTCGAACCACGTTTTTTTAAAGTGGACGGACATTTTTCTTGAAAAATACTCGACTGATTACGCTCATTTTTTACTCGAAAGAAAGGTAATTGTTTTCTGAAGCTTTTACCAAAAAAGTATAATTTTCATTGATTAATTACTATTTTTTTAGACTCGGAAAAGGTTAAATATATATATATTTATAGAGCGAAAAAATGGTTTTTTTGCTCTTATGATCGCCATTTTGTCAAAATTTATCTTTTTATACTAAATATCAGAGTAATCTCCAGAGAATTTAATGTCCTTTCATAAATTTGTGCGACCAAATTTGTTTCAGATGCTTGTATCCGGAAAAAACACTGTCGCCGATTTGAAGTTCACAATGCGCATCTTCAGGTCTTCCCGTCTCACAATGTGTGTTATTAATTTTTTTACACGCAAAAATGTAAATATATAAGTGAAAAGTCAATAAATATAATGCAAAATGTCTGAAAGTGTTATCTCTTCCTTTGTGACCAATATATATATATACCTACATATCGTAAAACATCATGTGAATTTTAGATTAAAGAAGTTGACCACCCCCTCCCTTTAATTATAATGCTAAAACACAAAGCATTCTAGAAATATATTTCAAAATATTAGGTTATTTTTAACATAATTATTCTAATTAGCAAATAAATCCCATGAGATGTATATTTCCAACTTGGAGAAAAACGTCCGGACCAGGATTCGAACCAGGGTTTTCTTGGCTGAAGACGACAATGCTTTACCATCTGAACTATCCCCGACAAGTCTGGTGGATCTAATTCACCGAGCTAACCTTATTGGCTACACCATCTGGTAGGATATTTGAATCAGCTCAACAGAATAAATCACAGGTAAAGGAACTCCAGAAAACACTGAAAACGTAATTACATCAGATTATTTTTAACGCAATTATTCTAATTGGCAAATAAATCCTATGAGATGTAAATTTCTGCGATTTATTATAAGAGCTGATTCAAATATCAGATCAGATGCTTTAATCCATAAGGATAGCTGGGTGAATTAGATCCACCAGATTTGCCGGCGATAGCTCAGATGGTAAAACATTGGTGGCTTCAGCCAAGAGCTCCCTGGTTCGAATCAAGGTCCGAACATTTTTCGCACAGTTGGAGGTTTACACCTCATTTCTCAAAATAAGTCCAGAAAATTAGTTTAGTGAAATATGTCTAAATTTCTAAATGTTAAATTTCTAATGGTTTACTGTTATTTCTCTAATTTTGAGGGACTCTGTATCTCAAAGAACAGCTGGAATGACAGAATAAGACTTACAGATTACAAAAATTATATAGAGTGGTCTTTCAGTGCTACATCTCATATGGATATTCATACATATGAGTAACAAATTGCACAAAGTGCTGATTTTTGAAAATTTTCAAAATTTAAATAGTTATATTTCAAGAGGAAAAGGAAATTACATGAGGATTTTTTTTAAGAACATGTATAGAAGTAGTAATAACACATACAAAAATTCCATACTGTTATATCTTTTTCTTCATATGATATACACATACATTTAAAAATTTGCATTTTAACGCATTTCATAATGATTTCATGCAACTGTGAAGATTACGGATCTTTTTGAATTTTTTTGTTTATCTATTTTAGTTGAAACCTTATTCAAAGTTCACCTTTCAATTTTTGTAATCGATTTACGAAATGTTTTTCAGATAGAAAAGTCGGTTTTTCAGTTTTGAAAAATGTCTTTCAGCTTATTTTCTCTGTGGACACATACAAAACTTCGGAAAAATAAAAAAATTGTTCGCAAACCATTTTTATAGAGATTCTATTGAATTACGCTATTAAAGTATTGTTTTTACTTTCTGAACACATAGTGTATCAAAAGTAAGGCGGCCATAATTAAAGTGCACCTGTTTCAAGGGCTTTACAAGTAGAACTATTTGGAATATATGGCGTATTCGGAAACAAGTTATGCAATAAAAGTGATTAGTTTGAAAAATTACCAATAGATGGCGCTTAGATATTAGAAATGTTTTATCAACAGCAAAGATTAACAAAAATAACTCATTTTAAATCAATATCTTTTGTGAGAACGATATTTTTTCATAACAGTGCTATAATTATCATCATTTGGATAAAAACTCTTTATTATGTGTTTTCCATAAAAAAGTTTCAAAATTTAGCTGGTAGGAAATTCTCCAATTTTCTATTAAACGTAGCACCATCTTCTTCAAAAAATTTTAATTATTTTTTTTATTATAGAACATATTTCTGCATGCTCTAAAAAGCATAAATACCAAATCTTTTTAAAATATTCGAAATACAGGGTGGCCATAAGGTAGTCTACAAATTATTATTCGTAAAGTTGTGAAATTTCGTGTGTGAGATAATAAAGGGATGGGAATTTGTTTAAGCAAAAAACAATAGTTGAAAATTTCGCCACCAGGGGGCTTTTTAATAAATTACAAATAGCATACATTTACGATAGTTTAGAAATTTTATTTATTAATTTTACCTGATCTTAAAGACAGCTTTTTACGACATGTTCTTAGCAGTTACCAGAACACACTGCAGCAATTATGGAACATGCTATCTTACGATTTTAGATGGTATCTGAAAATGATGACCGTCATATGGAACATGTTTTTTTGTAATAAAATTTATAAACTATCGGAAATGCATGCTAAATGTATTCGTTAAAAAATGCCCTCTTTCGGTGAAATTTTGAAACATTTTTTTCGCTCAAACAAATCCTCATACTTTTATTATGTGCTCCACAATCTTTTAAAACATGTTGAATATTAGTTTCGCTTATATACAACTTTAAAATGGAGTTGTTTAATTATGGACACGCTGTATGTTTCAAAATTCCCAAACGAACGGAAAAATATTTACAATGGATTTTTTAATTTTCACTAAGTGGAAATATATTTTCACCTCAAAATTATTTGCAAAATTATTGATTATTTCAAGAAAATATGGATTAATAGAGCTTCCGAACCTAAATCGTGCAAGAATGTGAAATCGAATAACCTTTTATAATTAAAAAATAATTGATATTTGGTATTTTAAACAAAATACCATGCAGTTGACATACTAATTTTTAATTTTATTTTTATGTGTTACTTATTTATTTCTCGTTTGTTTTACCTCTCAAATATGGAGGTATGGTGGAACGTGTTTGTTTGTAATAAAATTTATAAACTATCATAAATGTATGCTTAATGTTGAAATCGTTAAAAAAACGGCCTCTGTCGACGATATTTTGAACGAATTTTATTTTCTCTCAAATAAATTCCCATACCTTTATTATGTCCTCCACAAAATTTCACAACATTCTGAAGAATAGTTTCGACAACTTAGTGCAGATAACTTTAGTGTAGACAACTTTAAAATAGGGTCGTTTAATTATGGACACTCTGTAGTTTAGACTGGGAGCCCTTGATATTTAATTATGGCCGCTTGGTATAGTAATCAGGATTTTTGTGTGAGAGAGAGAGTAATCAGGATAACTCCAAACGATAATTTCGATTGAGCTCACATTGAGTGAAAATGTTATAAACCAATGTCGCAGGAACTATATAGATTTTCGTACAAATCGGCCGAAGGATTAGATATTTAATTTATTTTTTAACTATTTTCAACCTATTTTGCAACCAATTAATTATATAAGGAAAATCAAGAAAATGTGACAGAGTATAAGGGATAAATATCGTAGCAATGTGATGAAGGATTGTTAACATAGAGGTAACGCCTTCAGTTTCAAAACGGGAGGTCCAGCGAATCCAGCAGATTCCATAATTTCCGTTGAATTATTATTATTATTATTATTATTATTATTATTTATTATTGTTATTTTCTTCCTCTCTCTCTCTTTTGTGGCTAAAATATAAGGGTTTCTTAAGTATTAGCACAGAATGAGAATTTCAAAGTTTTGAAAAATGAAAGCGCAGTGTAAGAATTTGTCCAAAGAATTTGGTAAGTGTAAGCACAATATTAAAGAAAGGAAGAAGAAAATAATGAAAGAAAAATGGAAGAAGGAAGGAGTATTATATATTTAGATTAAAAAATCCACCAACGTGTATACACAGAAGAAAAAATGTTCAAAGTTTTTAAAAATATTTAGATTTTAAAAGTGTACGCACAGTATGAGAATTTGAATTATATTTGTGAAAATGTTTGTGAACATTTGATAAAAGTTTTTTTCATATCGGTTTAATTGTTGTATAGCATTTTTAACTTTATTTGTGTTATTATGTTTACTCAAACTATGTGGAGGTTCGGTACAAGTGTGATATGGAATATTGTCATTATTGTATATATGAAATTCTGTTTTGTACTGTATTTAGGTATTGTCTCTGTAAAAAAATGGTTCTTTAATATTAATTTGTCAAGTTTAGTTTCATAGAGGTTTAGTAGATCTTTCTCTGTTTCTGTTCTTGGCAGAGTAGACGAAGTTTTGATAGGGGGGGCGGAGGGGGGTCTTCGCTTTAGGAGGTTTTTTTTTCACTTGTTGGCGGCTCGGATATAAATTTTCCTATCGGCAAGGTTGTAAGCGAAAACTTTTACGGTAGACCGCCTTGTTCGATTGACCGTGTTAGAAATGTATCATTTATTTATGGGTCCGTACGCCAGAATTCGGAAAAGCGAATGGGGTAACACATTTTTTTTAATTATTATTACAGTTAAACTGTTTAAAACAGCCATACTGAACCTTTTTCACTCGCGGGCCGCAAGCATATGTTTTCGATTTTTGGAGAGCCACTACATATTTATATAATAATAAAACAAAAGAGTAATTAAAATGGATAACAATAAAAAATTAATATAATCATCTTTGAACATTTATGGCGAAATAAATTTACCAAAAAATTTAATACAATATGCTTCATAGTATTTCTATTCCAAATGATGTAGAAATGGGCCGACTATTGTTGATGATGACTATTGTTTGGAAATAGTGGTATAAAACTTTTTGCTGCCATTTTTTCTGTAGCAAAAGTTTAATCCTAATAAGTATTATTAACTATATGATGAGTATAAAACTTAATAATATATCAATGCAGCTTTTTCAAGTTCTAACGAAAATAAATCAAGGAATTTTCTTTAATAAATCAGTCGTTTTCTAATGCAAAAAATGTTTGTTTAAATATAGAAAGGTATAAGGCAAATTTAATTAATTTGAAATAATGTTTGTTTGTTTTGAATATTAAGAAATGATACACCACTGTAGTACAAATAAACTGCATGTTACAAAAAAAACTTTCCACTAGGAAACGGTATTTAAGATGTTTTAAGATAATTTTAAGTTAGTATTCATAGTAAATAACAGGGCAGATTTTTTCTTTTTACAGAGATACCTAAAATAACAGTGAAAGTCTTAATTTTTTTTTTTTTTTTTGCACATCTCAAGTTCATAAATAGAGATTAATGACCATGTGTCTCGGGCCTTACACAAAAGGTCGCCGGTTCACATGCGGACCTCGTGCCGCATATTAGGTATGGCTGGTTTAAAAGGTGTTTCATCACAGAAGTGTACATAATTTTAATTCAATATGCGATATATCTAATTTAACTGCTCGGAAAAAGCAAAGAATAATAATACTTCAATAAAATACCTTGTGTTTGGGACGGGGTTGTTTGCTGAAAAGTTTAAAGAAAATGAAAATAGAATGGTATCGTTCTGTTTTCATTCATCTCTGTTACACTTTTCATAAAATATATGCTCTTTCCGTCCAACAAAAAATAAATTTGTTTTTCATTTTCGAACTTAATAGAAAAGGTTTTGGGGACACTGTTTGATTTATACAAAAACTTTTCAAGACATTCTACACGTTAAAATATTTTGCATTGAAATAAAACAAAGAGAAAAAAACCACCTCGAAAAAAAAGGGTTAAAACAAATGTTACTTATGCAATTCATAATTACGTATTTCAGTTTTTTTTATTTAATAATAGTTTTCAACTATTTCAGAAATAATTATGTTGAAAAAATGAAAAATTTAACCTTTTCAAGAGAAATTACTAGTGAAGGCTACATTGTGGAAAGAAGTTGTTACATGCGTTCATGTTTTAAGAAAATAAAAGGACGAATAAGGATAAAAAAGAATTAAAATAAAATTTGGTGAATAATAAAATGAAATATACTGATAACGGTGTGGTTAATTAACATCAATACAAGACAAAGTTTCTAACCAAACGGGTATCAGTTAAAAATACATTCTAAAATTAATTGATTGAATATATTTCGGAGTAATTAATTTAATGTTAAAAATAGCAAAAATGGATGGATAGTATATTATACGAGCAATGATTTTTTTTTCTTTTTGTTGAGAAAAAAAGTTCTATCTATAACACAATTTCAAAATTTCCAGGGATGAACATATATTAAGAAGCTTGAACAAAATAAAAACATTGATATACATAAAAAATGCTGTTTAAGAACAACAAATAATGAAGGATATATTCTCAAAAATATAACAGTCCTCCATGTAATAAAAAGAAAAATAAAAAGAGAACAGCATAGCGCGTCGTTATTTAATATTAACAAGCAAAAAAAACCACTAAAAAAGCTAAAAGGAACTAAACAAAACAATATTATAAAATTAACTGATTTAATCTGCTTTGTTCTATTCAAAGTAATTAGTTTAGCGTTTAAACGAACAAAAACGGATCAAAAGGTACAAAAAAAAAACAAATTCATTTTCTCCGAAGAAAGCAGAATTTGTAAAATATTTAATATTAAGAAAAGAGATAAATAACAGTTTCTTTCTTAAGGATTTTTTTTTTTTAGTTTATCAGTAACTAGGTCATTTAAAACTTTTTCTTTTTTATTTACTTTTTGCAACAAAATAGAAGAAATGCCAGCCCACGTGTTTCACGATCTTAAACCATGATCTATAACGCTATATAATATTTAAGGATTATTAAGCAGTATTTAAGTCAAGTAAGTTTAAAAGAATTTAAGAGTGTAAGCTAAAACTTAAGAAATACATAAATATATGTATCTAATTCAACAATTTATTTCTAAGAAAAGTTTAAGGGGAGGGTGGATGTTAGAAAAATTTATTTTAATTTTCGTCATAGCGATATGAAATTTTGTGGAAATATACATTTCACCATAAGTATATAGAACACCTTAAAAGAATATTCCAATCTTATTATAACTTTAAGACCTTTTTTTAATTATAAATTTTAAATGAAATTTTAAAATACTCCTTGCGTCTTACTTTTTGAGATATTTCCCCGATTTTTGATTTTAATCTCTTAAAATTCTATTGCAAACAAATGTGCGTATCAGTTTTTTAATCCCTTGAATAGTTAACTTTTTAGAGACTTTTTTTCTGAATTCCATATCAATTTTCATCAAAATTTTTCCTTTTAATAAGTTAAAAATCAAATTTAATTAACTTAAAGTCGAATTTTAAAATGCATGCGCAATTTCTTTGTAAGCAATATCAGGATACTTCCTTACCAATTTCATGAATTTTAATCTAAAATTAAGACGCATTGGGCATTTTAAAAATCTAAAAATGTTTCTCTAAAAAATCTAATGTCTAAATCAGTTTTGAAAAAAAAAAAAAAAACAGATTTAAAGTATACTAAATGGCTGAAAAATGGTTTGTGTACAAAATTTAAACGCGTATAACTTTGCGAAAAATAATCGCATCTGCATGCGGTTTTTCGCAAATAGCTCAGAAAAAACTGGAAAATGATAATATGCACAAAAATAATTTTCGATTTTTGCTCAAATAAAGTTCCACTATTCCCTTAAACTTTGTTCAAAATATATACAGAAAAACTTCCTAGAAATGAACAGACCGACCAGATATTTTTTCATTTAAATAGACGTGTTCTTTAATAGGAAGTATAGCTCGAAAATGCGCAGCATCGTAATTTTATTTATTGTGTAATAATTTGTAATGTAATTTTAATTTATTATGTTCAAGATAACAAAATATTAACAAAAGAGATTATAATAATATTTCAAAGGTTTGTAGCTTAATTATAATTAATAATATGTTTTCAATTTTAATTAAAACTAGTATAAATATAATACAATAAGTAAATTATTACTGAAATATTTCAAAGGGTACATAAAACTTACTTACAACTTACAAAATTTATTACTTACATCAAACAAATTACTTACATCTTAATGAACGTTATTTATTGTTTCGGCGTGATTAATACAAATCTCGGTACTTGTTCCCGTCGACCAAATTACTGTCACCAAATTGTAAGATTAAATGCCAATAATGGTTGATCGTAAATGTCACATTCACTTGACAACACGTGCTTACGTAATCAAAGGATTTTTATTTCGACGTTTTATTTGTATTTTTATTAATGTTATACTAATTTATTTGTTCTTTCGTTATTTAAAATAAAAATTATGTCAATTTGTATAATTTGGAGAGTAGTTCGGCGATTTATATAATTTGGCGAAATGGATCGACGGGATAACTAACAAGTACCCAAATCTCAAACGTCAGTGGTTATTAAAGGCTAGTTTAATGCTATATTAAAAGGAAATATCTAAGACACTGTAAAAAATTTTTTAGAAATGCAGTAGTTCTCCAGTGAGATTGATTTATGCAGTATGGAATGATCCAGCATGAAAAAAATCCCTTCTGGCTGAAAAGAAATAATTTTTTTTCAAAGTCCAAATTCTGTATTTTGAGCCGTTGTTTCTTAAAATCATTCGTGACCTATATGCGTATACAATTTTTTTTAGCTTTTCTCTTTATATAATATAACATAAAATATCACATAAAATACCAACCTATCTTAAGTATAGTAAAATTGTGAATATATTGTTGCTATTACCATGAATAAAGTAATGATGGAAAATATGATACAAAATTTTAAAAAATGCTCTATTTCTTCAGCAAATTATTTATTTAATCATTATCGATTGTGAATGTTTGGCACCAACTTCAAAAAGTAATTGATTACTTTTTATATGTATATATTCGTAAATTAAATCATAAATATGTAAATTAATCTTTTGTAAAAAATATTCTCTAGAAAATCCATGTTTGGTAGATATTAAATTCTATATATTAAATTTAACGTTTGTATGCCGATACATGATGCCCGATGTGCAGTTAACGGATAACGTTTCGTCATTAGAGAAGTTTAAAGAATTATTTAATTCTTTTTAGTGCTTTTTTTGAAGTCAGTTAATATTTATTTTTGAAAAGTTTATTTCCTACTTTTTAGTTATTCATACAGTAACACATAATTATCCAGATTTCAACATCTGCTGAATAAGTAAATTATTTGTCAAATAAATTATAATTTGCAAAAATTATTTATTAAACAAATAGTTTTTAATAAATTCTTTTTAATTTCATTAGAAGTATTGATTTTATTAGCATTTAACACTTATGATATTTTTTTTAACAAGTACATTGTATTCACAACAGTCTACATTAATTTATTTATTGATCACATACACCTGACTTGTATGCTTGACATAAGGGGTCCGCTTATAAGTCATCGTTAATATACAATAACGAAATAGCACAAGGACTTTGAGCTTTGAAAGGGGGGGGGGGTGAGGGTTCTAGATAGCACAAGGAAATTTACAACACCAGAGAATTACATCTGGGAGCTCCACAAAGAGTGTGCAACGGAGCCAGCGGGAGTTGAAACCGCAGCCTAACTACACTCTCAAGCCATTAGTTGTGTGGTGCCTTAACCATTCAGCCACGGGCTACATTCAAGAATTATTTTTTGTAGGACTCCGTTGTCAAGAAGCAAAATGCAGACTATGTTGCAATATTTATATTGGCCAGGACACAGATATATTTTTCGCTGTTAGCGAAATGAGATTGACCAATCAGAAGCCTGACTTTTTGCGAACTTGTAATTTTTATAGAGTGTGTCCTTTTAAATTTCAAGAATTCTTCTATCAAATAAAACAAAATTTTATGTACTAAAATACTGGCATCCAAAGAGCTGTAGACTTGTCAGGTTTGAAACTGTTGTCCAGGACCCACCGTGGCTGAGTGGTCAAGGCATCACTCCGCTAATCGCTTGAGAGTGTAGGTGGCTGCGGGTTCCAATCTCGCTGGCTCCGTTGCACACTCTTTGAGGAGCTCCCGGATGTAATTCTGTGGTGTTGTAAATTTCAAGTGCTATCTCGTTCCTGTATATTGACGATGATTTATAAGCGGCCGCTTGACGCCAAGCACACAGGTCAGGTATATGTATTCAATAAACCAATCATGTGGTCCAGAATTTTACGTTATTCTGTTTCGATAATCTCCATTAACTGTTTCCTCATGTAAATTGCCTCTATTTGAGAGTAGTGACATACATTGCTCAGACTCTGTTTATACATACGTGTTTGCCTACACTACGGCAAAACATTTTCTATTCCAGAACTTAGCGATACTCGTTTGGACAACTTTTACTATACGAGTGGCGGACAATTTAACAAGCATTATTTTGGCAATAATAGCCAAGCTCTTCAAGATTCATGGCGATAGCTTTTGTCCAGAATCTATCAATCAATAATTTTTTTCCGTATGTCACCATTCTCATACCAACACTCCCCATCCTTAGGCAGTAAAGACATCAGAAATGAGCGTCAATGATTAGGTGTTTAGTCTGCATCTGATAACCGAAGACAGTGCTGCTACACATAAGACGTCACTTTTATGTGTACTGTATATGGATGCACTTTGCAGTGCACCGACTAATGGAGACACTTTGCTGAACTCTGATGGATAAGGCCACTTTGCTATTGAATTGTAAGCTTTTTGATACTCACTTTCGATGTCGGTTAGCATCGTTTTAGACATTTGTGTTTTTCTGAACGCTGCATCTTTTCTAGACAAGATCTCGCACTTCGGAAAGTTACCGCATCCAGTAAAATATAAGGTCCACATCGATACCTACGGACATCGAAATGGACTTTATTCCAAATCTGGGTTCGAGGCTGAAAAAAGTCACATATTACCGGTAATGGGGGATATTCCAAATATGGGTCCGAGGCTGAAAAAAGTCACGTGATACCGGTAATTTACCTAAGGAACTTCTAACTGATAAGAAGGAAAGATATTACTGCTTGGCCTCATGAACTGTTTCATTGGCTAGCGGGGATTTACATTACACGTCTACGGATCCTTCCCTTCTTTACGCTAGAAGTTTTTACCTTGACCACGGAGCCTTCCCTTCTTTACGCTAGAAGTTTTTACTTTGACCGTGTGATCAAAACGTAGATGGAATATCCCCCATTGGGTGTGGAAAAGCTGACAATCCATCAATAAAGTTTACACATCAGAGCGCGGCAAAGTGCTTTAAGCGAAACTTATGTCCAAACTATAGCAAACCTAGACATTTTCTATTGCATAACTACAGCGTCCAGAATATATAGTGTGGAAATCGGCTATCCCCTTGTAGCCGTCTGCTATTTCTCTCTCTCTCTCGCACGCGAGGAGCCAGCCAATAGCAATGAGGTGCATTTCCTCCCCCCGCGTTTTCTGCGGAGAGCTTTTGAAGTCACGTGACGCAGTAACATTCGAACTCTGCAGAGAGCGGCAGATTATTCTGTCAGTGACGATGGCGAATATTTGACTATGTGTTGTTATGTTAATAAAGTTTATTTTTCTACAAAACCTTCTGATTATTTGAGTCACCGAGATATTTTTATCATCTTCCTTCAATCCATTCTCTAAAATGGTGACCGCGGATTTTTGAACCTTCAACTATTTCATAGAACGTCGAACTATTCAACTGTTTCATGGAACGTTTTGTTTAACTAGCAAAATGGCAACTGCTGAAACATCTGCCGTAGTCATTCCACCCTATATCCCTGTGGACCCTACATTATGGTTTCATATGCTGGAGAGCACATTCGAATTAGCTACTCCTAAAGCTATCACTGAGTCGAAAACAAAATATAATTATGTTGTAGCGCATCTACCGCCTGCTACTGCTACTATGGTTCGAGATATAATTATGAGTCCTGATCCTACTGATCCTTATCAGATTTTGAAAGCAAAAGTTATCGAACGTTGCGGAGAAAGTCGTACTTTAGAAATACGGAAACTGCTAGCTGGAGAAAGCCTGGGTGACAGAAAACCAACTGAATTACTTCGATTAATGAAAAGACGGGCTGAAAGCCATAATATCAGTAACGATCTTCTTCTAGAACTGTTTACTCAACAAATGCCAACCACTGTACAAACAATTCTAGCTTCCATTGAAAAAATTACTCCAGATAAAGCGGCGGATATTGCTGATAGAATAATTGAATTAACGCCTTCCAACATTAGTTCTGTTTCGATTCGAACACCAACAACTGAATCTCAGACACCACCAGCCATTGATATGCTCGTAAAAGAAATCCAAGCATTACGCCAAGAGGTCGCTCATCTTCGTCGTTCAAGAAGTGTATCTAGAAGTGATAACCATCAGCGTAATCGTTCTCAGTCCCGCCATAGGGATGCAACATTGTGTTGGTATCACCAAAAATATCAAGAAAAAGCAAAAAAGTGCCTAGCGCCTTGTTCTTATTCGGAAAACCAGAGGCGGGAAGAGTAGCGGCGACGGACTTCTCCCCAGCACCTTCTCGTCGCCTTTTCGTTAGAGACAGAAATACAGGTATGTGTTTTCTAGTCGATTCTGGATCTGATGCCTCACTTGTGGCCGCGAATAAAAATGACAAAACTAAGCCTGTTCTTCAAACCTTTCGTGCTGCTAATGGCACAAAAATTAATGTGTATGGTCGTAAATGTATTAATATCAACTTAGGCCTACGCCGAAATTTTACATATTCTTTTTATATTTGTGATGTTTCATGTGCTATTTTAGGAGCTGATTTTTTGCATAATTTTAATTTAAAACTTGATTTACGGAATCGTCGTCTTATTGATTCCACTACTAATTTAAAAGCTCCTGTTATATTAAGTACTTGTAATATATTTTCTGTGAAACCCAATGTTGTAAATGATATATATGGTAAATTATTATTTAAATTTCCTGAAATCACGAAATTACCGTATCCCAACCAACCGGTTAAGCATAATACTGTGCATTATATAAACACTAAGGGGCCTCCAGTCACTGCTAAGCCTAGACGGCTAGCTCCAGATCGGTTAAAAATTGCCAAAGCTGAATTTCAGCACATGCTACAACTCGGTCATATGAGACCTTCTAAAAGTAATTACTCTTCGCCTTTGCACCTGGTGCCGAAGAAAGGATCTGTCGATTGGAGACCTGTTGGTGATTATCGTGCTCTAAATGCACAAACTGTTAAAGAAAAATATCCTATCCCTTGTATCGCAGATTTCACTGCTGAATTACATGGTAAACAAATCTTCAGTCACATTGATCTTGTAAAAGCTTACCATCAAATTCCCATAAATCCTGATGATGTACATAAAACTGCGATTTGCACTCCATTCGGACTTTTCGAAAGCACTCGTATGCAATTCGGCCTTTGTAACGCTTCCTCAACTTTTCAACGATTTATTGATGACGTAATTCGTGACTTAGGATTTGTTTACGCATTTCTTGATGATTTTCTAATTGCATCAAATAATGAAACTGAACATTTAGAACACCTTGAGTTGTTGTTTTCTAGACTTAAAGAGTATGGTCTGTGTATTAATGTTGATAAATGTAAATTTGGCCAATCCACTATCGATTTTCTAGGATTCAAACTTTCAGCTGAAGGAATTGAACCCTTACCTGATCGTGTAAAATGCATCCTAGATTTCCCCCAGCCCTCTACCTTAACTCAACTAAGACGCTACTTAGGTCTTTTCAATTTTTATCGACGGTGCATTCCCAAAGCTGCCGATATTTTAGCTCCACTCGTTAAATTCTTAGAAGGACACAAAAATACGAAAAAACATCCCCGTTCCAATGCTAACAAAACTAAGCAATTGCAATGGAACAATGAAGCCATTCTTTCCTTCACTGCTTCAAAAGAAGCTATAGCTCGAGCCACATTATTACGACATCCAATTCCTGGCGCCCAGCTAAGCTTATGGGTCGATGCCAGCAATGTCGCAATTGGTGGATCTTTAATGCAACTCTCCGAAAACCAATGAGAACCAATAGCATTTTATTCCTGTAAATTAAATAAATCTCAAAGAAATTGGTCTACTTATGATCGTGAATTATTTGCTATTTATTGTTCTATTAAAAAATTCAGACACATGCTAGAAGGTCGAAATTTCATTATTTATACAGACCAAAAACACCTTACATTCGCATTTCAACAAAACCCTGATAAATGTAGCCCACGTCAATTGAGACATTTAGACTATATTTCACAGTTTTCTACTGATATTAGATATACTAAAGGCTCTGACAACATTGTGGCCGATGCATTATCTCGAATTGAGATAGATTCAATTTCTCCTAATGTGTTAGATTTTAAAGAGTTTGCCACTGCTCAGACAAATGATGAAGAGCTAAAACAACTTCTTGAATTTGACACCACTTCATTAAAATTAGAAAAACATTATTTTCCACTCGAAGATGTACATTTATATTGCGATATGTCACAAAAACATCCTCGACCATTTGTTCCTAAAAGATTGCGACAATCAGTTTTTTCAACCTTACATTATTTCTCACATCCAGGTATCTCAGCTTCATTAGATTTAATTTCTAAACGACTTGTATGGCCTGGCATGCGTAAGGATATAAAATCTATGGTTCGCAGCTGTACGAAATGTCAAAAAGCTAAAATCTTTCAACACACCAAATCACCAATTGGTACATTCTCTGAACCTGATGCTCGTTTTGCCCATATTCATATTGATTTTATCGGACCTTTACCATCATCCGATGGCAATCAGTATTGCATGACCATCATTGATAGGTTCACGAGATGGCCCGAAGTTATACCCACATCTGATATGACTGCAGAAACAACTGCTCGTACATTGATACACAGTTGGATCTCCAGATTTGGAACCCCTGTTACCATCACTACTGATCAGGGTAGAAATTTTGAGTCCACTCTTTTCAAAGAGCTTACAGATAGATTAGGATGTAAACGCATCAGAACTACAGCATACCATCCACAGTCTAACGGTTTTATTGAAAGATTCCATCGCCATCTTAAGAGTTCTCTTAAAGCTCACAATCAAATTCAATGGACTGAAATCCTCCCCATTGTCTTACTTGGTTTACGCACTGCTCTTAAAAATGATATCCAAGCGACCTGTGCTGAACTTGTTTATGGCACAAATATGTGGCCGCCCCTCCGGGTGGTTCCGAACCGACCCCTTGAGTGGGGGAGGAGACCGGAAGCTCGGCAGAGTTCGTTGTGTACGAATGCGAGGGGGCCGGATGGGGACGATTCGCCACCTCCTCGAGAGGCTCATCTCCGACAGGCGTTGAGTCCGGTGTCCACGGTTAACGGACGTTGTGCATGGGTGTGTAGGTCCTTCGGGGCCCAACGATTCAACACACCCCCGGCAGCCGGGTTCTCTGGCCAAGCCGGATAGCGACGTTCCATAGGTCGATCCCGGTGCCGGTCTACGGGCCGGACGGTGTCGCCGGGCAAAGACTAGCTAAGGCGATAGGACCCCATCCAACAATTGACTAAGAGGGAGCCTGAAGTGTGAGTGAGGGCTTTGTAGAGGAAAGTCCTCGGTGCTCGCTAGTGACGACGGGGCTCGCGGGAACGCCATGCAGGGACTCCCGGAGCAACCGAAGGGCGAGGGTTACGGACAGCGCCCAGGTTACTTTTTGACTTGGGTGGCTCATCCCTCCGAGGACCTCAGCTGGAGCAGTTGTGAGTCGACCCTTAGGGTGGTAGGGTTTGGCGGTGCCCCCGTTGACCAAGGAGCGGTCGCGTGGGGAGGCCAGTGTGGCTCTGGTTGCTCCATGTCGTGCCGTGACCCTTGGGAGGGGGTCGGCCGGCAGGTCCACCATCGAACGCTATTCCCGCAGGGAAACGGGCCGGAGGCTCGCCGGTAACGCGGCGGCTCATCGTGCCTCAGGTGAACTCTTGGTCCGATCCAGGTCCTCCGTGTCTATGCGGTACCGGAGTTTGCCTCGCCTGGTGATGAGGACCTAGAGGTGTCTCCACCTAACTTTCGAACGCACTAACAAAGGTAGCGGTCGGTCACTGCACGGGGTCAGGGGTCTTCGGGCCTGGGTACCCTCGACGGCCGTGAGGTAAGGTAGTGGTGGGCGGGCTTCTGTCGGCCTCCGCTGGCTTCTCTGTCCTAGGATGGAGTCGAGTCGGTGGGGGCTGGCGGGACTCCGTTCCATCCAACCCCCTAGCGAGGCGGAGTCTATTCCGTCTAGGTGGAGCTTTCCGTGCCCGCCTGGGGTCGCTAACGGCACCTAGTCTGGGCCAACTGGCTCCCGGCGTGATCCGCGAGGGGTTCCGTCGGTCGAGCCGGGTGGACTGGGCGAAGAGCCAGGAGCTGGGTCGCTTTACGGCCGGAGGGATTTTCCCCGTCCTCCCTGGTTTTCAAGCTAGGGGCTCCTCACTAACTTTCCGATCGGCTGGCCCACAAAAATGTCTCTGTCGGAAAATGGTATCTGATCTTGGGGGCCTGTCCGTAAATTAAATTCGGGTCGGGAAGCCTCGGTTCGGCCCGTGGGCCCAGCGTCTTTATAGGCGTCTGGTTCCTGCGATGGTTTGCGGGGTCTACCGGCTCGAGTAACCAAGTTTAGGGACCACTTGGTTTTTCTAGCTGGGTGGTGAGGACTGTCGTAGCGGCCGTTCGTCTCTTCTTGGGAATAGCCGTCACCGTGTGCGCTGGGCAGCGGTGTCGGTTTGACCGGAGTTGGCGCGGGGTTCCGCTCTGTTGGAGCTTGTCTGGCGGCGACCCTCGGGACGCGTCGCGGGGCTTGCTTCACGGGTGGTTCCTTGTGTCGACAAATGGGCCTGAAAAGGGCCTGGGACCGGAAGATGGACCCCCCGTCTTATGGCACAAATATCAGACTACCCTCTGATCTCATTGACACTGAAACTATTAATCAACCACCTACTCTTACATACGTCACTGAGTTAACTGAAAAAATGAGAAAGTTAAATCCCATTGCCACTGCAATGCACGGCAATCCTAAAATTTATGTCAATCCTTCATTAAAAACCTGTTCACACGTGTTTCTTAGATCAGATAAAGTCAATCCTCCCTTATCACCCCCTTATACAGGACCTCATCGAGTGATTGACAGGTCTGAGAAAACGTTTGACTTGGAAATAAACGGGAAGCGCTGTACTGTATCTATTGATCGCATTAAACCTGCATATCAATTAGCAGATTCTATTTCACCTTCCCAACCTCAAAAACAAAATGAGCCCATAAATATTCCAACTACTCCTGTCGAACACCCTACCACCAAATCTGGTCGTAAAGTTCGTTTTCCGAAACATCTCGTTACTGATTATATTGTTTAAAACATTTGATGTTTATAGTGTGCATACTATTTCCTTCTCAAAAGTATTGTTTTTCATGTAATGCATAATATATTTTCTATTTTTTTTTTTTTTGCTTCATATGTACTTTAATTTTACTCAAGACCTTTCTTATGTATCTTATTAATTGCTACCTTTTTGTAATCGCGACTTCGTCACTGGGGGCATACTCTGTAGCCGTCTGCTATTTCTCTCTCTCTCTCGCACGCGAGGAGCCAGCCAATAGCAATGAGGCGCATTTCCTTCCCCCCGCGTTTTCTGCGGAGAGCTTTTGAAGTCACGTGACGCAGTAACATTCGAACTCTGCAGAGAGCGGCAGATTATTCTGTCAGTGACGATGGCGAATATTTGACTATGTGTTGTTATGTTAATAAAGTTTATTTTTCTAAAAAACCTTCTGATTATTTGAGTCACCGAGATATTTTTATCATCTCCCTTCAATCCATTCTCTAAACCCTTAATACTTAAAAAAGTACTGAAATATTGGATCCCTTAAATGTCAATCGATGCTGAAATGAAAAATCGATGAGCGATTACAGCGACATCTGCAGGACACTTTTTTAAAACTCCAAGACGATTTTATCAAGACACTGTAATAATACGGTGTTTACTTTGAAATCTGCAAATATATCGCAGATGTCGCTGCGATCGGCACCCTTGATTTCATCGTCATTGCACATTTAAGGAATACAACATTTTAGCGCTGTTGGGGTAGCAGATTTCTGCGCTATATAGTATTATAGACATTGTAATTTGGTCCAGCTCTAGATGCTGTAATGGTGTTATTACACGAGGGGTCAAAGACGCTCCAGATTCCAGGCGTCTCCATGTATTCCTATGGCTCCAGGGGTGTTGCTTGGAGAGCGAGCGTCTTTTTTCTGTCGGAGCATCTTTGACGCCCGAAACGAGGGGAGTCGCCAGTAACAGCCAATCAAATGCTTGGAAATCTGATAATAGAAAAACCTTTTCCGGAACAGCCAATGAAATGCTTGGAAAAGACGGACCGTGAGGCGGCTGTTGTCACTAGACGCCTGGGATTCCAAGCGTCTTTGAGTCCTCGTGTAATAACACCATAAGAATGTTCACAATACCTACTAGGTTCCGATCCCGAACCGTTCTCATTGGTTCCCCAGATTCAGGTATCCAGAACATATTGACTGACTATCGCGGTAGTACAGCGTCTAGAATACATAGTGTGGCAATCTGCTATTCAAACAGCGCTAAAAGTTGTATACCTTAAATGTGCAATGATGCTGAAATCGAGGGAGACGATCGCAGCGACATCTACGATATATTTTCAATCGACTCATTGGATTTCAGCATCGTTTCACATTTAAGGGATCCAATATTTTAGCACTTTTTTAAGTATTACTGGGATAGCCGATTTCCACACTATATATTCTAGACTCTGTAGCAGTAGTACAGCGCCTAGAAGATACAATGTGGAAAACAGCTATTCCTATAATGCTTTAAAAAGTGCTAAAAACTTGTATCCATAAATCTCCAACAATGCTCAGCGGCAATATGTTGATACGAGCGCCATCCCGTAACTCTTTTCAATATAAACACTGTGTTTTCAAAAATTATAAAATGTTAAATGTCGGAAACTATAAATATAAGATATTTTGGTCTGTTTAAAGCTAATTTAGTTAAGGAAAGTAGTATAGAAAAGACAGTTCGATTGCGGCGGTGGGAGGTGGGAGGTGGGTGGAACTGGAAATCGTACTATAGTACGAGAGGATTTGAGAGGTATGCGTGTTAAGTTCTTATCAGTCGGAAAGGAGATAAGATAATCTGATAGTGATATAAGAGAAAAGTGCGGAAAGATCATGCTATAGTAGGAGAGTATTAGTTTAGGAAGAAAATTATAGATAGTTTTCGAACGTAAGAAGTCGATCTAGATCATACTATAATATGATAGGGTAGAAGGGGACTAAATTTTTAGACGGGGCTTAATTTCTCGTAGCATCTTAGAGTTTGAATGAATGTCCATATAAGGTAATGTTATACTATAACATAAGAGTTTAGGTTTTTTTGAGAGGGAGCTTATTTTTTGGAATCGATTTAGAATTTGGACATGAAAATGCGGTGGCGCCCTCTACCGGCAGGAATTGGAATCTATTGTAATTGGGTTTTTTAAATAAAAATTTCACTTGGAATCGAACCTGTAACAAAATAGTCTCTTGACTTGATAATTTGAAGTAGGTTTAACTGATCAAGCCAAGAAACTATACTTGTAAGTCGAGATTTTAGATGTTTCAAGGCAGAAATTGTGGCCCTCACATTTATGTGCGTTGGTTACTTAAGATAAGTCAACAGTACCTATTTTAACTACTACTACACTTTGAGAATTACTTTAATGTATACGATTTTATCGATTTTGCATGCGAGAGTAGGGTCATTCTACCATACCTTAGTTTCGAACTTCGTAACTGATATGCTATGCACTATTTGAGAATTACTTTAATGTATACAATTTTTATTCTTAGGTTTAACTTATTTTATCGATTCTGCGTGTGAGAGTAGGTTCATTTTTCCCAAACCCTGGTTTCGAACCTATGAACTATGATTCAAATTTCATTTTTTTGTGGGTGATACGCTATCCACTGGGCAAACCGTGCCCCAACATTTACTAACATACATTTGAACACTATCTTTTCTAAATACTTATCATTTTATTATGCTTTCGTTTAATATTAATTTAACTTAGCGGGGAGTTATAATTGCATCACAGCATAAATTAAATCAGCTCCTAGTTCGTTATTGCAATTGATAATTATTTAATGATTCTACATTACTTCTAATGAATTTTAAAACTACTGCTGCACTTTCACTCATTCTTTTGTAGAGTTTAATAAAATTTAGTACTAGTTTAAACATTGGTTTAACATATATTTCACTGAAATAATAAAATTAACTTGTAAAACGATGAATTCAAACTCGTAATTCGAATAATCATATACTTTCTAGACAATACAAAAGTATCTTTCAATATCTGATTGATCCACTTCCCGTGAACTTTATGCTTTATGTCACGTGTTATTCTCACATTTATGCAGCAATCATTAAATTTTTTAACACCCGCCCCCTATGATTATATGAAATTGAATGGAACGAGACTTTTTTCATTAGTGTTTGCTTTTCTTTGAATGTGTGAAGACGTTTTTTACAATTAAGATAATATGGCTGGTTCTCAAGATGTATATTCTACTTTGTTAAACGATGATGTATCAAGATTAAATGATCAAGACATAATACTAACAGTACAACCTAAAGTAGAACCCGTTTCAGATAATGAAGTGGAATCCTCTGCATCAAAACTGAAGTCACCTTTTTTATGTACTATTTGCAACAAGTCCTTTTTACGAAAAGGTAATTTAAACCAACATTTCACCATACATTCAGGAGAAAGGCCATTTGTATGTGACATCTGTCAAAAAACATTCTCTAGAAAGGCTGTTTTGAATCGTCATAAATTATCTCATTTAAAGATACCTTTGCAACATAAATGTGATTCATGCGATGAAACCTTCTCAAGAAAGCCTGACTTATTAAAACACATGAAGATTCACAAATCCTCCAAGCAGGATAAATGTAGCGAAATGAAACCAGCTTTATACGACCAAGAGACACATGTTTCGGATATCGAAATACCTCCTTTAAAGATAAAGTCCTTTGAATGTGGGGTTTGTCATAAAACATTCATGCAAAAAACTGATTTAAAACGTCATAGTATAACTCATTCCAAGACAGCCACTGCATATAAATGTGATCAATGTGGAAAAGACTATTTCAGCAAGTTTTTATTAAAAAGTCATACGTTAATCGCACATCAAACACGCCATTTGAAGAAAAAGTCCTTTGAATGTGAAATTTGCCATAAAACATTCATGCAAAAAACTTATTTAAAACAGCATAGTATAACTCATTCTAAGACAACCACTTCATATAAATGTGAACAGTGTGGAAAAGACTATTTAAGCAGGTTTTTGTTAAAAATTCATATGAAGTCTCATGAAAAGACTCTCAACTCATACAATTGTGATAAATGTTCCAATTTATTTTCATCAAAGTCTATTTTAACTAAACATAAAAAAATTCATTCTAAGAAATATAAATGTAATCACTGTAACATTATCTTTTATCTCGACTTTGAGTTTATACATCATCTTATCAAAATGCATAAATGAAAACTTTGTCTAAACATATAAATTGATTAGAATATCTACACCTTTCTAAAATTATTTGTCTTTCTATAACTATTGAAAATGATTAACAAATATTATGTAAGTGAAACATATTTTGTCTTTTACTTTTTGTTCTAAAACCATTTCAAATTTCATCTAAGAAATTGTTTTCCATTAAGAAATTAGTTACTATATATTCATATAATATTTTACTAAATAGAAAATACTCATTGGTTATTAAACAGCATTTTATGCATATCCATACTAAAAAGAGGGTTGCAACCAAAATTAGTCAGTGAAAGTGACGCCAATTTGGCGATATCTCTAATATTTCATCAAATTCCTGTAGACATTCATTGTAAACCAATAGGGATTACTTGCTTACTAGGTAAATAGTTACTAAGTATTCATATAATATTATACTAAAAAGAAAAAATAAATATAATATTTCAAAATTTTGTTTAAGAAATTGTATTCAAGTAAATAAATATTTATTAAGTATTCATATAATATTATACTAAAAAGAAAAAAATAAATACAATATTTCAAATTTTGTCTAAGAAATTGTATTCAATTAAATAAATAGTTATTAAGTATTCATATAATATTATACTAAAAAGAAATATATATATAATATTTCAAATTTTGTCTAAGTAATTGTGTTCAATTAAGTAAATATTTCAAATTATGTTTTCAGTAATTGCAAAACATTTAACACTATTTCAATATGATATTTACTAAATATTCAACTAATATTGTACTAAAAAGGATAAAAAATTTATAATATTTCAAAATTTCTCTAAGAAATTGTATTTAACTAAGTAAATAGTTACTAAGTATTCATATAATATTGTACTAAAAATAAAAAATAAATATCATATTTAAAATTTTATCTAAGTAATTATATGCAATTAAATAATAGTTACTAAGTATTCAACTAATATTATACTAAAAAGAAAAATAAATATAATATTTCAAATTTTGTTTAAGTAATTCAAAAACATTTAATAATATTTCTACATAATATTTACTAAGTATTCATATAATATTTTACTAAAAATTGCATTCAATTAGGTAAATAGTTACCAAGTATTCATATAATATTATACTAAAAAGAAAAAATAAATATCATATTTCAAATTTTGTCTAAGAAATTGTATTCAATCAAGTAAATAGTTACTAAATATTCATATAATATTATACTAAAAAGAAAAAATAAATATCATATTTCAAATTTTGTTTAAGTAATTGTATCCAATTAAATAATATTCACTAAGTATTCATATAACATTTTACTAAAAATTGTATTCAATTAAATAAATATTTACTAAGTATTCATATAATATTATACTAAACAGAAAAAATAAATACAATATTTCAAATTTTTTCTAAGAAATTGCATTCAATTAAGTAAATAGTTACTAAGTATTCATATAATATTATACTAAAAAGAAAAAATAAATATCATATTTCAAATTTTGTATAAGTAATTATGTCCAATTAAATAATATTTACTAAATATTCAACTAATATTACACTAAAAAGAAAAAATAAACATAATATTTCAAAATTTTGTTTAAGTAATTGTATTCAATTAAGTAAATAATTACTAAGTATTCAGCTAATATTATACTAAAAAGAAAAAATATATAATATTTCAAATTTTGTTTAAGTAATTGCAAAATATTTAAAAAATATTTAATAATATTACTATATAATATCTACTAAGTATTCGTAAAATATTTTACTAAAAAGAAAAATAAATGTCATGTTTCAAATTTCGTCTAAGTAATTATATGCAATTAAATAATAGTTACTAAGTATTCAACAAATATTGTCTAAGCATTCAACTAATATTGTACTAAAAAGTAAAATAATATATATAATATTTCAAATTTTATCTAAGTAATAGTGTTCAATTAAATAATATTTGCTAAGTATTCATATTTTACTAAAACAAATCATACAATAGTGAAAACATCAGTCAAAGTGTTTAAACACGTAGTTTAATTAAATTACTCTTGAATCAACTTCACTTAAATTTATTTTTTTCAATTTCTTATCAAATGAATCTTGAGTTAACTTTATTTTATTAATTTCATATTAAATTCCTGAAGTTATCCATTAAATAAGTTAATTTTCAATACTTTTAATATATTAGAACGTTTAATATATCACCCACCGTTTGTATAAACAACTGTCATTCCCTTATTAATAATGAATATTATCATATGTTAGCATACAATTCTTCAAAAAAGAATAAAACCATTAACGTAATACATATCATTCACCCTGTATATAAAAACTATTACCTTGTGTTAACATACTATTCTTCAAAAAAGGATAAAACCATTCACATAATATATATCACTCACCCTGTATATAAAAACTGTTATCACACGATCCTTCAAAAAGGATAAAACCGCCATGCAAAATGAATTGTTTAAAACAAAACGTATTCCTATCCTCTTTAATCCGTGTGTTTATTTTTCATAGTTTTCGAGTATGGTACTCCTATTACAACTTTTAAAGGAATGTTATAATTTGTACATGTATAACTAAAGAAATAAACAATCTCATAACAATTAAAATGTATAACATACCTATAAAATATCCTACTAAAAATCTTAATACTATGATTCATACCTTTCAAGAATTAAAAAAGTTAATACTATTCTTCGAAAAAAGAATAAAACCGTTAGCATAATGCATATCATATCAATCAATTAATCAATCAGTCACATCAATCAATCAATCATATCATATCATTACTAATATGTATGTTTATTTTGCTATACCTTTTAGAACTTTTAATAGAGTGTTAGAGTATAATTTGCATATGTATAGCTTAAGAAAACAACAATTCTTTAATAAATAAAAAATATAACATAGGTTTAAAACATTAAACTAATAATCTTAATATTATAATTCATACTTTATAAAATTTAAAAATTAAAACTTTGAAAGAAAAAAACTTTTATAAAATTTAAAAATTAAAACTTTGAAAAAGAAAAACTTTATAAAATTAAAACTTTGAAAGAAAAAAACTTTTATAAAATTTTCAAATTAAAACTTTGAAAAAAAAAAAACTTTATAAAATTTGAAAAAAACTTTATAAAATTTAAAATTAAAACTTTGAAAAAAAAACTTTATAAAATTAAAAAAATTAAAACTTTGAAAAAAACTTTATAAAATTTAAAATTAAACTTTATAAAAATTAAAAATTAAAACCTCGAAAAAAAATTAAAAATTAAAACTTTGAAAAAAAAAATTAAAAACTTTAAAAAAAGAAAAAAAGAAAAAATAGAAAGTTTACAAAATTAAAAAATTAAAACTTTGAAAAAGTTTAAATAATTAAGTTATCAAAATAATATTTAAAGAAACTAGCTTTAAACTAAAGTTTGCAAAAGCGAGTTTACCTTCCTGTACATATACATGACTTTCAATATGTTATAGTTTAATAATATATAGCTTCTTTTTTGTCGTCTAAAAGCAATAGATTAATATATATATATATATATATATACATACATATATATATATATATATATATACATACATATATATATATATATATATATATATATATACACTTAATAAAAATATTTGTAAGTAAAAAGAAAAAAAAGTTATCATAATTAAAATTAAAAAATAAATAAATAAAAAAGTTTTTCAAAATTTAAAAAATAAAAATTCAGTTTAAAAAAAAAATTAAAAAAAAAATTTTATATTAAAAATTTTTCAAAAATATTTTTTTAAAGTTCAATTAGATTTCAAATAAAAGTATTCAATCATATCAATCAACCAATCAAGATTTCAAATACAATCAATCATATTAATTCAAATTCAAGTATTACAAGTTAGTAGAAAAAATTACAATTTGTAAAAAGCGAGTTTGCGTATCTATCTATATATAAGACTTTAAAACTTTCACTATGTTTTCGTTTAGTATATATGTATGTAACTTCTCATAATGCTTTAGTTAAATAATTATAAATCTTCTTTATGTTATCATCCTATCCTCATACTATCCTATAGTTATACACTTCGAAACATTAAAAGCAATATATTAATAAGTTCTTCAGTTTAAAATATTATAAATATTTAAAAAATTAACTTAATAAGTACTCAAAAATACTATAAGATAGCAAAAATTTGGTATATGCATACCAAAAAATAATAAACTTGCCATACCTGAACTACGAAAATAAACGTTTTAACTTATCGCATTGCAGATAGAGACGTAATCGACATTACATGTCCCCGCTACATACCTTCTGAATGATACTAAAGTATAATCATTCATTCTTTAACTGAATAATATATTTAGAAGTAACTTAAATTTCCTATAAAAGCGAAGTTTTTTATTACATCATTCATAGAATACAAGTATGAGTATTAACCAAGTTTTATATATTATAATAGGCTATACCATCCCTATACCAACATTGCAAAACTTTTAAAAAAACAACTATACTTAAACATTCATATAAAAAGCAACAAATTATATATTCATACAGCATATTATTATTCGATATATGCATATCGAAAAATAGTGGGACTTACCGTACTTAGACTCAGAAAAGAAATACTCAGTTTATCAGATTGCAGATCATGACGTAATCGATAAGATATCACGTGCTTCCAGCATGCCTTCTGGAAGGTTCAATGTACAATCAGACTATGTTATCAAGTCACGAGGTCTAACTGATATGAGTTGTTAACACGACGTCAGCCATTTTCAATTTTGTTCTTGAATATGCAGGTTGGATATTTTCTTCAGTCTTATTTTGTGAAATCTTAAGTACCAGGATATCTCGTATTTGCAAACAAAAATCCTATTAAAAACTTTCTCACTATTGTGAACAATGATTGATTTTCATAGTATTAAAGTATAATCATTGATAATATGTGATTGATTACTTAACCGTTATTAATATTAAATATAAAAGCGGAAGCTTTTATTGCACCATTCATAGAATTCAAGTTTGAATATTAACCAAGTTTTATATACTTATATAATTTATACTATGTATATACTAGTATACTAGTATATATTCTAGTATAAATAGTTTTTAAATCGCCGTAATTTAAAAATTAGTATGTCAACTGCATGGTATTTTGTTTAAAATACCAAATATCGATTACTTTTTAATTATAAAAGGTTATTCGATTTCCCATTCTTGTACGATTTAGGTTCGGAAGCTCTATTAATCCATATTTACTTGAAATAATCAATAATTTTGTAAATAATTTTGAGGTGAAAATATATTTCCACTTAGTGAAAATTAAAAAATCCAAATTAAGTTAAATAATGCTATAAAAAATGATAGAATATCTTTATTAAGACTTACGATCGTTTCATCGCACAATCGGAGACATTTTCAAAATCAATCATAATAGAAAATATTTTCACATAACTTAAAAACAATAATATAGTAAACAATGTCACGAGACATGAAGCATAATGAAAATATTGCAAACATAAAATAAAATAAATATTAAAAATTAAATTAGCTATTTGCGAGCGTGGATTAATTTTTACACATAATTTAAAAACAACATGGTAAACAATGTCACGAGACATCAAGCATACTGAAAAGCATTGCAAAACATAAAATAAAATAAAATAAAATTAACTTGGCTATTTGCGAGTGTGGATTAATTTTTACTATTGTTTCTACAATTACTTAGTATCTCTTTCCAAATTCTAGGTAAATCAAGGGACACAGAATCATTGCAAATATTCTCGTTGCGTAAAAATATTTCTATTGATTCTCGGACTATGGATGGTAAATAAAATCTTGATGGATAAATTAACTTGCTATTTTTAAATTCAATCTGTAAAGGTTCTTCGCTGCATAATCTGGCCAAAGCTGTGGTACTTCTATTGTATTTGATGTCTGCTATATGTTCTTTGATTCTAGTTTTAAGTTTTCTGCTTGTCATACCTATATAAAACTGCTTTGTTCCATCTTCTTTGGTGAAAGGTATTTCGTATACTCCTGCTAATTGGTTGGACTCAATTTGATCTATTTTCTTGCATACTATATTTTTTATTTTCATGGATGGTTTTGCGACTAGGAAGATATTGAATTTATTGAGTTTATATTTTAAACGTTCGAAGAAACCAGGAAAATATTGTAAAGTGGATAACGTGGAATTTTGTGGTTTGAAATTTCTTTTCTTTTTGTTCTTCAAAGTAATTGTAGAAACAATAGTAAAAATTAATCCACACTCGCAAATAGCCAAGTTAATTTTATTTTATTTTATTTTATGTTTTGCAATGTTTTTCAGTATGCTTGATGTCTCGTGACATTGTTTACCATGTTGTTTTTAAATTATGTGTAAAAATTAATCCACGCTCGCAAATAGCTAATTTAATTTTTAATATTTATTTTATTTTATGTTTGCAATATTTTCATTATGCTTCATGTCTCGTGACATTGTTTACTATATTATTGTTTTTAAGTTATGTGAAAATATTTTCTATTATGATTGATTTTGAAAATGTCGCCGATTGTGCGATGAAACGATCGTAAGTCTTAATAAAGATATTCTATCACTTTTTATAGCATTATTTAACTTAATTTGTTTATAAGTGATTATTATACATGTATTTAAAAAATCCATTGTAAATATTTTTCCGTTCGTTTGGGAATTTTGAAACATACAGCGTGTCCATAATTAAACAACTCCATTTTAAAGTTGTATATAAGCAAAACTAATATTCAACATGTTGTAAAAGATTGTGGAGCACATAATAAAAGTATGAGGATTTGTTTGAGCGAAAAAAATGGTTCAAAATTTCACCGAAAGAGGGCATTTTTTAACGGATTACACATTTAGCATGCATTTGCGATAGTTTATAAATTTTATTACAAAAAAACATGTTCCATATGACGGTCATCATTTTCACATACCATCTAAAATCGTAAGATAGCATGTTCCATAATTGCTGCAGTGTGTTCTGGTAACTGCTAAGAACATGTCGTAAAAAGCTGTCTATAAGATCAGGTAAAATTAATAAATAAAATTTCTAAACTATCGTAAATGTATGCTAAATTTGTAATTTATTAAAAAGCCCCCTGGTGGCGAAATTTTCAACTATTGTTACAACTATTGTTTCAACTATTACGAGTTTGAATTCATCGTTTTACAAGTTAATTTTATTATTTCAGTGAAATATATGTTAAACCAATGTTTAAACTAGTACTAAATTTTATTAAACTCTACAAAAGAATGAGTGGAAGTGCAGCAGTAGTTTTAAAATTCATTAGAAGTAATGTAGAATCATTAAATAATTATCAATTGCAATAACGAACTAGGAGCTGATTTAATTTATGTTGTGATGCAATTATAACTCCCCGCTAAGTTAAATTAATATTAAACGAAAGCATAATAAAATGATAAGTATTTAGAAAAGATAGTGTTCAAATGTATGTTAGTAAATGTTGGGGCACGGTTTGCCCAGTGAATAGCGTATCACCCACAAAAAAATGAAATTTGAATCATAGTTCATAGGTTCGAAACCAGGGTTTGGTAAAAATGAACCTACTCTCACACGCAGAATCGATAAAATAAGTTAAACCTAAGAATAAAAATTGTATACATTAAAGTAATTCTCAAATAGTGCATAGCATATCAGTTACGAAGTTCGAAACTAAGGTATGGTAGAATGACCCTACTCTCGCATGCAAAATCGATAAAATCGTATACATTAAAGTAATTCTCAAAGTGTAGTAGTAGTTAAAATAGGTACTGTTGACTTATCTTAAGTAACCAACGCACATAAATGTGAGGGCCACAATTTTTGCCTTGAAACATCTAAAATCTCGACTTACAGGTATAGTTTCTTGGCTTGATCAGTTAAACCTACTTCAAATTATCAAGTCAAGAGACTATTTTGTTACAGGTTCGATTCCAAGTGAAATTTTTATTTAAAAAACCCAATTACAATAGATTCAAATTCCTGCCGGTAGAGGACGCCACCGCATTTTCATGTCCAAATTCTAAATCGATTCCAAAAAATAAGCTTCCTCTCAAAAAAACCTAAACTCTTATGTTATAGTATAACATTACCTTATATGGACATTCATTCAAACTCTAAGATGCTACGAGAAATTAAGCCCCGTCTAAAAATTTAGTCCCCTTCTACCCTATCATATTATAGTATGATCTAGATCGACTTCTTACGTTCGAAAACTATTTATAATTTTCTTCCTAAACTAATACTCTCCTACTATAGCATGATCTTTCCGCACTTTTCTCTTATATCACTATCAGATTATCTTATCTCCTTTCCGACTGATAAGAACTTAACACACATACCTCTCAAACCCTCTCGTACTATAGTACGATTTCCAGTTCCACCCACCTCCCACCGCCGCAATCGAACTGTATTTTCTATACTACTAAGGAATGACGTGAAATAGGTTAAAGAGTCTCTTTTAGAATGACTATCGTTTTTAAATCACTACGATGGCGCTACGATCGACATCTTGTTATTCAGCATCGTTGTACATTTATGGGATTCAATTTTTTAGTACTATTTTGTAGTCGTTTTCCACACTGTATCTTCTAGGCGCTGTAGCAGTAGTTCTTTGAAAGTACTAAAATATTGTATCCCTTAAATGTAAAACGATGCTGAAATCCAAAAGTCGATCGGAGCGACATCTGAGGATATTTTCTAAAACTCCAAGACCATTTGGTCTAGACGCTGTTATAATACAATGTTTACACTGAAATTTGAAAATATAACGCAGATGTCCCTGCGATCGGCTCATTGGATTACAGCATCATTGCACATTTAAGGAATACATTTGTTTAGTGCTGTTTGGATAGCAGATTTCCACACTATTTATTCTAGGTGTTGTACTTGTGCTCTGATACATGAGAAACTTTAAAGGTTGATTTCAACTTTTCGACACCGACTAGCGATATCAGTTTGTGTCTTTGTGTGCCTTCCGGTTTGGTGGATGACTGAATGGCCGAGTTACAGGTAGCTTTTTCGCTCTTAGTGAAACGAGATCGACCAATAAGAAAGCTGCATTTTTGAAAACAGCGAAAACTTCGCAAAACTGCAGGCTTCTGATTGGTCAATCTCGTTTCACTACCAGCGGAAAATCTATCTGGATCTCGGCCCTAGTCCTGCTAAGTTTTCGCACCTTGAAAGGTCTCGTATCTCTGTAAGAGTAACAGTGTGAAAGGTGAGTGTTTATAATTGGGTGAATGCTTCAAAAAGGATTTGAATTTTAAAGATTTTTTTTTTTTTTTAATGTTCTAATCATCAGATTTTGATGAAATTGGAATGGGACCAAATGGGTGACTTACACTTTCAAACAAAAAAAAAATATCAAAATCGGTTCATATTTAATAAAGTTATGCGTGAACATGGCCAAAACATACATACAGGTCGAATTGATAACCTCCTTCTTTTTGAAGTTGGTTAAAAATAATATTAATTTTAATGTTAATTTTAATTCTGTTAATTTATCATTTTTGTCAATAAAGAATATATGTTGGACATGAAAATATTTACTTGAGAAATGATAGCATCTAAACAACCTGTATTCCAATTTAAGAGTGCTGATTAATATGTTATAAAAAGTACTCGGAAACGTTTCCAAAAAATCTGTTGCCCTTAATATTCCGGGAGTTGGTGACATCGAAAACCCCATCGTCGCGGAATTGAAATTTTTTTATATAAATCGATAGTAAAAAGTCATACGAACAAAATGAGTTAGGTATGACTAAGTTTGACAAGCCGAAAATATGATAAATTAAATTAATTATTATTAAAAAGCTATAATGTTCACTTCATGCTTTTGTTAAATACTAAGGCAATCAGACAACGATTTCCAATCACACTGACATTTGTTTTAATAGCATTGTATGCTATGAAATAACATGTAATTAATAGGAAATTTAATGATAATACAAGACTTGTTTCTCACAAAATCGAATTAGGTAGTTAAATTTATTTACAGAACTGTTTAACAGCCACATTCGAGATTTAACAACCACGAAAACAGCAATGATATCTACGAAATAAAATATTTATAGAATAACCGACATATGTCCGATCATTTATAACTGTCCAAAAGCATGAAAATAATAAAATAAGAAAAATCTCCATAACAGGACGTAAATGAATTTAATGTGAAATCAACATTTATTAATTGTTGCATACAAAGTATTTTATGGTACGTTGGTAGAAAAGTTTTCCGCAGCCTAATGGAAGTAATTGTAACTATGCTTTAAATAATATTTGAAATCTTCAGGTTTCAAACATTATTCCTACAGAGTTTCAAATCACGGTTTTAAGGACAAAGAAAACAAACTGTTTTATCTCCCAATTCTTCATTGTAGTCTGGGAACCGATGACATCAAAAGCCCCCGTGATCGCGGAATTGTTTTTTATTTTTTTTAAGGGGACACGGTACCTTTTAAATTACTTTTTCGATTTTGAATAATACTGTAATAAATGTAAATATAATGTCACTACAGATATTAGATACTATAAAGCGAATATAATTTCATATAATTTCAAAAAAAAAAACCTTGTAGAACAGCCTATTTAACTAAAATTTAAATAAAAAAAAATTAAATCCCTACTACTTTTTTAAATATGAATATTTTTGCTTCAAAATTTTTTTCCATAATCGTAAAAACATACTACATAAAATTGTGCATGGATTTAATATTCAAGGTTATAGTTATTTTTTTTTTAAGAATTTCAATTAATTTTTCTTGATTTTTTACTATACAAAACAGAAAAAGATTGATATTAAATGTAATATTCCATACGTCTAAAAATCCATGCACAGTTTTATGTAGTATAATATAAGGAATATGGAAAAAAAAATTGAAGCAAGATTTTAATTTTTTTTTTATTTAAATTTTAGTTAAATAGGCTGTTCTACAAGATTTTTTTTTTTGAAATTATATTAAATTATATTTGCTTTGTAGTACCTAATATCTGTAGTGACATTATATTTAAGTATATCACAGTATTATTCAAAATCGAAAAAGTAGTTTAAAAGGTATTGTGTCCCCTTAAATTGATAGTAAAAAGTCTCACGAACAAAATGAGCTAGGTATAATAAGATTTGACAAGCCGAAAATAATTTTAACTAATTATTATTAAAAAGCTACAATGTTTTACACTCATCGCAGATATTGATCTCTCTTAGAGCATTTTATAGAAAATTTTGTGTTCTTTCAGAAAAACTTGGTATGACAAACTTCATACTGCCGGAAAATTTTCTAATACCTATTTTATGGAGTCGGCCGATATTTTGCTTTGAATTTTTACTGTTGGCTCCTTTATTTCGCTTCTGAATGCTGGCCAAGTGTCGGCTATCCGCATAAACGGTAAATCATTTCAGTTTTCTAATAATAATTAATTTAAACTTATTTTCTGCTTGTCAAAACTAGTCATACGTAGGTAATTTTGTTCGTATGACATCTTACTATCGATTTACATAATTTTTTTTCAACTCCGCCATCACGGAACTTTTGATGACCCCGGACCCCGAACCACCGCCCCCTGAATACTAGACTTGAACGTTGGCAAAAGAATGGCGGCTGCCGAATGCGAATTTTTTTTAGCGTGTGTGCGGTCCTTTAACTATTCGTACCAATAAATTTTTAAGTTTTTTCCGCTTTAATTTTCTGAGATTAAACAAGTCAAAGAAATCTTTTATAAAATATTGGTGTCCAAATTTAAGGGACCGTCATACGTTTAAAAAAATAGGCCTTCGGAAACCGCCACTTTTTTGTGTCAGCGCTCGGGCCTAGTATTCAGGGGGCGGTGCCCGGACTACAAGAATAAAAATTTCGTTTAACAAATTCTTCTTTAAATCTAAAAAATATAATAGTTTCTGAGGTTTCTAAAGTTATAGAACGCTTTTCATAATCAAATGTAACTCGGAAGAGGTGACTGCATATTTTGTTTTGTGGTTATACTATATTTTCCTATATTAAGAAAAGTTTTTTTACAGTTCATTCGATATAAAAACCTTTTTTCAATTGGAAAATTATTTCTGAAACATACTTTTATAGAATAGTTTATTAAAATAGCAATTAAAGTGTTTGTGCAAGAATATTAAAAAGCAGTAAACCAACGTTTAAAATGCACAAATAATGCGTGAAAAGCAGCAAACAGCTGTTTCGAATCTACAGCGAGATTCTTCTTCAGTGCAAGATAGGGAAAAGAGAACAGCGTGCTAGAAAAAGCAAGGCTGAGCAAAATGATAGACAGAGACGCACTGGCTTATATACCCTATGCGGGTAGAGAAGTCGCCAGAAACAACCAATGAGAGAGAAGCAGTGGAAACGACTGGGTGGACAAGTAGTGACATCTACCGGAGAAGGAGAGAAAAATAAACCAAAAAAGGGGAAATTAAATTAATGCTTTTAAAATACTTGGAAAATCAGGAGTACTAGATAAGTCATTGACTAAAGAGTGAGAATTTTTAATGATGTGCTTGTCAATGATGAAGCTTCCCAAAAATCAAGATCAAGGTTAGAAGAACATTTTTGATAATGGTTCTACTTCTCTCTCATTGGTTGTTTCTGGTGACTTCGCTACCCGCATAGGGTATATAAGCCAGCGCGTCTCTGTCTATCATTTTGCTCAGCCTTGCTTTTTCTAGCACGCTGTTCTCTTTTCCCTATCTTGCACTGAAGAAGAATCTCGCTGTAGATTCGAAACAGCCCTTTGCTGCTTTTCACGCATTATTTGTGCATTTTAAACTTTGCTTTATTGCTTTTTAATAGAATAGTTTATCCCTGAAACTAATCATAGAAACAACAAGAAAACTTGCACTTAGGTTAACTGAAAAGTGTGCAGATTTATTTAACCATATTCGCCACGTCACTATTGAGTCACTTACGGTTGATGCTTTTTTTAATGTGTAGATCAAAAAAACTTTTAAAAAATCAATTCAAAATAGACGTTATTTTCTAATCAATTGAACCTGTATTTTTCTTCCACGACAAAAGGCACTTAGAGTAGTGTGGATTGGTACTTTTTATTAGGTGCGTTCGTAATTATATACATATGTAGCACCTATAGTCGTCGTCTGATCCGTCCGTGTATCTGTAAAAACGAGCCAACCAAATTGTTTGAAATTAAATAAATAGAATCGTTGCAGAACTTTGACGAGTCTTTTCAAATTTTATGAAAAGCCAATCAAAACTTAAAAAGATATTAATAAAAGTTTTCTTCATTTAATCTTATCATAAGTTTAATTAATTCAATGATATTCCATGATAGGTAATGATTCTAGGTTGCCATGTTGATTACGTCCTATTTAAGATGGATTCGTATTATTTCTGTTTTAGTGAATTTAATATATGTAATCGCAATAAATTTTGCATTCATGAATTTTTCATATGAGTGGAACAACTATTACACAAAGATCTGGAGGCCTACCACGAACAGATCGAATTCTTCCCTTTCTCGTAAAATCTTCTGCATTTCCCGATGTGACGTTGCATTCCGATGACCCTGGGATAAATGCTACCACGACACAATCGAGAACGTCTTCCATCGGATTACTGTCAACGAGATCTCCACGAAAACTTCCGACCCCAATGAAGGGAGTGAGAAAAGCATACATTGTCGGAAGTGCGTCTTTGGGGTGAGATTTTAAAGCGGTTGATATTGTTTTCTCTGTTTAGTAAAAATACCATCGACACACGCCTAATTAAGATATTTTTATAATCTTTTTTTTAAACGAGAGTGAAATGTTCAGATTTTCAGTTGTCAAAATCTCAAAGTGATATGACGGATAGTTATTTATAAAATGGAAAATAAAAATGAAATTTGTTTTTTTAACCAAGCAAGGGCTTTTCTTTGAAAATTAATAAAAAATTAACATGTTAACCTACAAATATTTAATTAGTATCATAAGAAAGATCTTATTCTACATTTTAAAATGGTATAAAAAGAAAAGTTTTATAAGTTCTTCTTAAGCAAATATGGGTATAAATACGCCAAAATTTCAAGAAATTCTACTTAAATATAAAATAACTGGGGAAATATTATAAGTTTTGAAACTAATTTTTAGCACTAATAATAAACGTTTTTTTTTTTTTTTTTGCAAATATTGCAAACAATTTTTTGTAGATTTAGATTGATTTTTCTTTGTGATACGCTATCTTTTTAAAATGAAATGTCAACTTAAAATAACAAAAACTAATACTAATTTGAAAAAAAAGTAATTGAAATGCTTATTAAAACATAGTCTAACAAATCATCACGCACAATCTTATTAATCTGCTTTAATTAAACAACGCGCAATACCAAGAAAGCTAATTATATCATATTAAAATAGCAATTATAGCCTTTGCGCAGGAATATTAAAAAGCAGTAAACCAACGTTTAACTCTTTCGTTACCGAGGCTGAAATTATACACGTCCTTCAGAAAACCGAAACGCCCGAAAAATTTCATACCCCTCTTCTTAGCAGAAATGTCAACTTAGAATACATCAAACTTAGGGGTGGGAGGAAACGAGCGTAGAAAAGGATTAGCGTATTCCTCTGCATGGGGGAAAGGGAAGAATTCTGACTGAATAATACCTTTTTGCAAGGGACAAAATTCCGAGAGAGCTTTAGAATAAAAATGAAAACATCTATTGTTCCAGGTCTATTGTCCAGATAAATGGAAATACCTTTACGATATGAATGTAAAACGTATTAGTACCGCTTTGTATTGAGGGACACTTAAATTTTATTGTTTTCTAAATATTTTGACATACAACCATTCTTTAACATTGCCATTTTTGCATGAAATTAGAAATGTTGAAGCTGTCAATCCAGTGATGTATTTAAAAAATGTCTGCATTTATCGGAACTAGAAATGCAAGAACTATTGAAATAAATTTAAAACCTCGTGAATTGTCTCAAATATTGAAGTTATAAGGAAGGTTTTCCTTTAGCATTTTGAAAGACGAATTAACCCATTAGTGCCTGAATTTTTTTTCAACTCAATATTATACTTAATTATAGTAAATGGTGTAAAATGAACGTAAAAATAATAAAAAAAATTATCTTTGAAAAAATGTTTATTTAACATATAAAAATCTAAACGTCCCAATTTTGGGACACTAGGCACGAAAGGAGTGGGGGTTTTCTCTGTTACTATCTAAGCATTAGATCTATATTTGATGCCATTTATTTTGTTACAGAAATGTTATATATCATTCGGGTTATTATTTGACTATAAAAATTTCTTTATTATTACCATAAGGGGGGAGGAGGGCTGGGTTCGGCTCACGAACAAGACCGCCTTCCTCCACACCCTTAGCTATTGGCATAGCAAAAACTTATAATAATCAATAATTACTAATAGAGTATACATACGTATATATTCGCATATACGTCGACCGCCCCCCCCCCTAACTTTTTATTTCAATTTTGCACAAAATCAATTTGCACAAAATCATAATTTCACTTACTAATGCGAAAAATTAGTAAGTAAACAAAAACAAATCATTAATTTTTTTTAATAATAAATTATTATTATTTGTATATTTTATATATTATTTTACTATTTATACATATAAAAAATCAGACTTTTGTAATTTTTAAAGGTTTGGCTTTTGTAATTGACTCGCGTATAAGTCTAACCCCCAATTTACTTGCATAAAACTGTCAGAAATTCTTCGTTTTACACATTAGTATAGATGGTAAAACAGAACATTGAAATTCCGACCCTCGTTTAACCGAAATTCTCCGTAACCCGATATCAATATCCTGAATTTTTTCCAACGGTTTTTTTTTTTTTTTTTCTTTTTACTTTCACATTCCTTGTATGTGCAAGCCTTCCTTTCCAAACCACGAGTAGAGATAAGTATTTTGGTTTCCCTTTCTTCGAATTCAATGGAAATTAGCTTGAGATCTCGCAAGATCCGATCCCTGTATAATTGTACTCTCTCTCTCACCCCCCCCCCCCCCCCCCCCTGTGTGCACGTCCCTGTTTTAAGCAAATAAAATTATTTTCATGCATAATTTGAAGTTGGATATTTATTAAGCAGTTTAAATAGTCCTAATAGCAGTTCGATGACGATTTTAATGTTAAACTAGATGATTATTGATAAATTCTCGATTATTCGGAAATTTCGATTATCCGATGTAGGGACGATCAAAATTACGTCGGATAATCGAGGTTCTACTGTATATATATTAGTAACCTCATGTTGTCAAATATTAAACTAGTACAAAACGGTATGATATAAATTTTAGCTAAGCCAATAGCTAAGTGTGGGGAGGGGTGGGACTTGTTCTTGAGCCGAGCCCAGACCCTACACCCCGCACCCCTCTAGTAATAACAGAAAATAGCCAAATAACAATCCGAATAATAATTTTGCAGCCAAATAAATGAAGCTAAGAATTAAATGAATGAAACAAATTTAATAAATTGAATTACACTCAAATATTACATAAATACAATTACTGAACATCTATAGATGTTTACCAATTTCTCGCTTGTATTTTAATCTTTTTGAGTGATTTTTTTTTTCATTGGATACATGAAATCGGTGACTATTGTTGTGAGTTTGAACTTTTTTAATTTTAATTTTACAGTTTTTTTGTATGACTATAGGTTCACTTTCAGTACTGGTTCTAACTGGTTCGAAAAATAAAGGTGTCTGCATGTAAAAAAAAGAACTATAATCAAAATCAAAAAAGTACAAGCGCACAACATTTGATACCGACCTCAGATATCCTATATGAAAGAGAAGAAATGAAAATATTAACATGAAAGCGAAAATTACGTAAAAAATTCTCTCATAGGTTTAACATTAGCATTCAGATTTCTTCTCTTGACTAGTATAGGCTGTTATAAGCTTCATAAAAGAAGTCTCATTTATTAGGCACAAAATTAGAAAAAAAAAAGTTGCAACGGTAGTAAAATATATGACATTTCGCTGTTGAAAAAAACAGCGAAATGTCATATTTTACTATGCACATATTCTACATACATCTCCAATTTTTCACAAAAACGGGCTCGTTCTATGAGCCGTTGTAGATAATATTAAGAAGATATATATATATATATATATATATAAAAATAAGCGGATTTGATATCTTGTGAATTGACGAAGTTGTGAATTCTTTTCTTCTTCAACCCCTCTTTTTTTTTTTTTTTTTTTTTTTTTTGCTATAAGAGTTGGCCCTATTATAAACTTGCCATTTTAAAAGTTATAGATAATATTAAGAATATTGATAATAAATTTAAGTGGATTTGATATGTTCTTAATTGACGAAGTTATGAATTTCTTTCTTTTTAAATCCCTTTTCTTCTGCCCCTTGAGCCCATATTTAATGATATCAAAAATCTGTTATACATAATTTTTTGGACATTTTCCCAGAAGTAATAATAACTTTAAAGTGATTTGATATGTAGTATAATTGAGAATTTGTTTTTTGTTGTTGTTTGTTTTTTTTGTCTATTTTCACAAACCCACTCCATATTTCCACCCCCTCGGTCCGATTTTGCCCTTTAACGAACCTGACTGAGAATTTCTGCCCCTTGATTTTATGTAATAATTTGGAAGAGATTTGTGCAGAATTATGGAAGTTATCGCACCCACAAAAAAGTGATAGATAGATAAAGTTATAAATCTGGGTGGTTTTGGGTTCTAGGGGGTCGTGATTGGCGTAGATCTGCAAATAGTTTTCAGAAATTTCAACATAGGTGAAAATGCAATAGGTATTGTTTCTACCGAAATCTATCTAAAAAAGGAAATTTCATTTCAATAAGAAACTCAAGCCGAAATAAGAGCATAAACATACTTCATTTTCCCTTATCTGGTTTTGAAAAAATCCCTTTTCTGAAATCAAGTTAACAAAGAGGAGATAATCCTCCAGACACACCCCACAACGCGCGTCTCGACATGAGCTCTGAGGACAAAAGAGGGGTTGAAATAGTCCAGGCGATTTCGGGCGCTTTCGGTATTTTGGATGACCGGGCGTTTGAGGCGCTTTGGTATTGAAAGAGTTAAAATGCACAAATAATGGATGAAAAGCAGCAAACAGCTGTTTCGAATCTACAGCGAGATTCTTCTTCAGTGCAAGATAGGGAAAAAGGAACAGCGTGCTAGAAAAAGCAAGGCTGAGCAAAATGATAGACAGAGACGCGCTGCCTTATATACCCTATGCGGGTATCGAAAGCGCCAGAAACAACCAATGAGAGAGAAGCAGTGGAAACGACTGGGTGGACAAGTAGCGACATCTACCGGAGAAGGAGAGAAAAAGAAACCAAAAAAGAAGAAATTAAATTAATGCTTTCCAAATACTTGGAAAATCTGGAGTACTAGATAAGTCATTGACTAAAGAGTGAGAATTTTTAATGATGTGGTAAGCTTCCCAAAAATCAAGATCAAGGTTAGAAGAACATTTTTGGATAATGGTGGCTGAGGAAAAATCGAACCTATGTTGAGAAGTCCAAGAATGTTGAACGTAGAAAAAGGTCTACGAAAGACGATAGTCTGAAAGCCATTTGGCTTTCAGACTACCGTCTTTCGTAAACCTTTTGCTGTCAGTCTCCCACCTCACAGGCATTCTTCTCACCCCCCTAACCAGAAATTCGCTGCTTTCAATACTTTTGTTTTTCGGGCTACCAATATTTGTTCCACTCCTCAGTTACTTAGTGCTGAACTTAATCACATCAAAGCTATTGCTGTTGATCGTGGTTATTCCTCTAATATTATTGATTCTATTTATAAGAAATTGACGAAATCCGTCCATTCTGAAAAGCATTCTAATTCCAACTCTAATACTTCAGTTGTGTTGCCATTTTTTTCCTAAAATCAGTCAGCAAGTTGCTAAAATCCTAAGAAGGTTTGATTTTAATGTTTTTTTTTTCTCCTGTTAATAAAATCACTTTTTCAAATCTCAAACACCCCGTTGATCGCCTTGACAACTGGGGTATTTACCAAATCTCTTGCCAGTGTGGCCTTTCTTATATTGGCCAGACTAAACGTGCTCTTAGATTTCGTTTAAAAGAGCATGAAGGTTATGTTAAAAATCAGGAGCTCAAACGTTCTTCTATTGCTCAACATTCTTGGACTTCTCAACATAGGTTCGATTTTTCCTCAGCCACCATTATCCAAAAATGTTCTTCTAACCTTGATCTTGATTTTTGGGAAGCTTACCACATCATTAAAAATTCTCACTCTTTAGTCAATGACTTATCTAGTACTCCAGATTTTCCAAGTATTTGGAAAGCATTAATTTAATTTCTTCTTTTTTGGTTTCTTTTTCTCTCCTTCTCCGGTAGATGTCGCTACTTGTCCACCCAGTCGTTTCCACTGCTTCTCTCTCATTGGTTGTTTCTGGCGCTTTCGATACCCGCATAGGGTATATAAGGCAGCGCGTCTCTGTCTATCATTTTGCTCAGCCTTGCTTTTTCTAGCACGCTGTTCCTTTTTCCCTATCTTGCACTGAAGAAGAATCTCACTGTAGATTCGAAACAGCTGTTTGCTGCTTTTCATCCATTATTTGTGCATTTTAAACGATGGTTTACTGCTTTTTAATAATTATATCATAGTTCTTGCACAAATAATTAGCAGTGTGACCAAGCGCTGCATATGCCCCAAAAATTATTGACCACATACTTTTACTAAAACTTCTGTATACTAAATATAACATTTATGCCAATATTTAAGCCCATGTGCGCTCTATCGTTGTTTACTCAAACAAAATAATTATCCAAAATTTCCAAAAGATTGTCCTTTTCTTTTTTTTAAAATTATTATTAAATGCTTGTCAATTTTAATGACTTGTTGTATAATATATATATATATATATATAAATATATAATATCTTTTAATAACATCCAATGAGAATTTCCGATTAGTACAAAATCAAAATATTCAATCAAAAAGTTTTCGGAAAGAAAAAAATCTTGGGAAAGTTTTGCATGTTTTTGAACGGCATATTTTTTTATGGAATTTAAATAAATTGTAGCGTTTCTAAGGTCATAAAAAACAACGTATTTCCTCGTAACTGTTTTACAATAAATTTCGAAAACTTTCAAACAAACTAAAATATATATATATATATTGTTTGAAGATGATGTGAATCAGTCTTCTTCACTTTTCATTTTTTTCTGCCTTTGATTATAAAACTACTTTTTTCGGAATATAAAATAATTATTGCATTGCTCAAATTAACAAAAAAAAAAAAAAAAAAAAAAAAAAAAAAAAAGGAAGTTTCGATATTAAATAAAGCTTAATATTAGGATCGCCAGAGAGTCCTCTTTTCTTTCTTTCTTTCTTTTTTTTTTTTTTTTTTTTTTTTTGTGTGTGTGTGTGTGTGTGTGTAGATTGAGTAATATTTAACTTATATTTTGAAAGATTAGTTTTATATAGAAATTAAAGACGGAGACAAAAACATAAAAATCTAAGAAGACTGATTCACATCATCTTCAAATAATACATTTTTTATCTTTTCTAAATTTATTGTAAAGTTACTATGAAATAAGTTGCTTTTTTATGTTATTAGAAACTTTACAATTTATTTTATATCCAATGAAATATGAAGTATAAAAACTGTAGTATCTTAAAGTATTCAAAATCCTGCAATACTTTCCAAAGATATTTACTTCTTTTTTTTCTTTTTTTTGCGCAAAAATTTTAAATTTAATATTTTTATCTTGTTCTAAAAAGAAATTCTCTTCTCTATTTACTAAAATATTTTGTTATTTAAGCAACAAATAACAAATCTTAAAACTGATACAACATTTAATAATCTATATAAATAAATATTCTGAAATTTTGAATATTTGATTTATTTGGGTAAACAATGATAGTGCACACATGGGCTTCGATATTTTCAGAAATGTTATATTTACTATAAAGAAGTTTTAGCAAAAATATCTAGTCAATTATTTTCTAGTAAGCACAGCATGTTTTTTCTGCTAATTTTTGTATGCGACAACTATTGTATAATTAGAGTTTTCTTAGCATAACACACTGTTTATTTAAAGGAAATTAATAAACTTACACACGATATTTTGTTAAACTATATTTTAATATGTACTGCAATTATTATTTTTTTAATTCACCTTAGAATTTATTTTTTTAATTTTGCGTTGAATTTTCATTACAAACACAGACTCCATACTGCATCAATCTAAATCTACCAAAAACTGCATGCAATATTTTCAAAGTACATTTATTATTAGTGTTTAAAATGAGTTTCAAAGCTTAAATATTTTCCCGTTTATTTTGTATTTAAGCAGAATTTCTTGAAATTTTTGTGTATTTATGCTAATATTTACTTATCAAAAACTCACAAAAAATTTATTTTCATATCATTTGAAAGATTAGAATAAGTCCTTTCTTATGATAGTTATTAAATATCTCTAGAGTAATTTGTGAATTTTTTATTAATTTTTAAAGAAAAGCTCCCGCTTAGTCAAAAAAGCTAATTTCATTTTTATTTATCATTTTCTAAAGATCTACCGGTCGTATGATTTTGAGCTTTTAACAGCTAAAAATCTGTATATTTCACATTCGTTAAAAAAAAAGATTATGAAAATATCTTAATTAAGTGTGTGTAGATGGCATTTTTAATAAACACAGAAAGCAAAATTAAACATTTGTTTTCTTTTCAAACGGGAGAAAAAGAGGGAAGGTCAGTGAGAATTGTCTCGTAACTGAAGTGGTCAATCTAGTTTTTTCCGATGCCTACTTGAAAAGGAATCTAGAATCCGTGAGCTATTGCCCAGCTCTTCGTGGTAGCACTTAATCTGTGTATCGAAAAAAATTTTCGGGAAACATGTAAATTCGACCTCGGGTTCTTCTCGCTTCGGAAGGAACTCGATGCGCTTGTGGTAGGGCCCCTGGATACTTATAAAGCTAGTTAGTGTAGTAACGCTCCTCATTTGCCAAGTTTGACGTATAATTTCCGACTTGTTATTATTATTATTATTATTATTGTCATTATTACTTCAGATGGATAAGTAATAAATTCAGAAAAAATATCGGATCTTAAGGGAGTTTCTTTTAGGATATCTCAATTTCTATTTATTGATTCCATGCGTAGGATATATAAAATTTCCCAGTTCAGAAAAAAAATTCTCTAGAATTATTGCCAGTGGTAATCATTACCATACTAAAAAGAATACTCTGTGAAACAGAAAAGTAGATGTTCTCTCATATAAAGAACTTATGTAGAATAGATGCTCAGCTGAAAAACATAATCTGGATAGTGAAGACACAAATGGTTTATCTTTAAAGAAATTCTCTGCGGTTATTGTTTCTTTGGATGACAATAATTTTTCTTGTACCATATCGTTTCTACTTTTATTTTTGAGTGTTTGAGTATGTTTAGAAATTTAGCTTTAACAAAAAGAAATTCCACAGAAACAATGGATAGTGAGCTTGTCATTAAAGAACACACAGAATATGAAAGAAAATCTAGTTTTCAGCACTTTCCAACGTACTAAAAAAGTGCCTATGAATTCCGTTTGGCTGTCTGTCCGTCTACCGTCTGCCTGTGTGCCGTCTGTCCGTCCTCTAACTCGCGTACATATAATCAGATTACCATGAAATTCAAAGATATTACTGAAGTTTACTATGGCATGGTCGATATTGAAAATGAAGTGTGTAACACATGGAAAAAACTGTTTTATTGAAACAACTAAATTTTAGTTAATATAGCTCCAACCAAATATTTTGGTTGAAATAATCAAATTTTGGTTAGATTAACCAAATGATTTTGTTAATTCAACAAATCATTTGGTCAGTCGACGAAAATTTGGTAATTCCAACCAAAATATTTCGTTGGAATTATACTAACCAAAATTTAGTTGTTTCACCAAAACAGTTTTTTTCGTGCATTTGCGGTTCGTTTACAAGGACACTCAAATGAATTTCGATACATTACGGTCTATGTGTGGGGGGGGGGGGATTATTTGCGGTGTATTTTAATGATATTACAGTTTTTTAAACATATTGAAAGTAATATATATCACTGCGGAGTACTTAAGAATATGGTGTGCATAGAATTCGTTATCATTTACAGGGACACACAAAAGAATTTTGCTTCACTTCTGCCTATGGGCAATAATTGCTGGAAATGCGCTCTTAGTTGTGTTACGCGTTTTGAATTGTTGTTTGTTTTGTATAAGTTCTATGGATCATATACAGGGCTGCACAAAAGATTTGAAGTACATTTTCGTTTATTAGCGTAAATGTTTGAAAGGCCGTTTAAAAGAGTGTTATGTGTTCTCCAACGGAACTAAGTTTTAGCATACTTTGTAGTATATATTCAAATCTATAGATCATATACAGGGCTGCAGAAACGTATTCGGATATTTTCCCGACTATTGATGATAATTGCAGAAATTGGATTTTAAATGCATTATGCGTTTTCAAATTGTTTATTTAGACATCTTCTTTCACCTTGACAAACTCTGCGATGTTTTATTACGGTATTTCGTATGCGCTGAAAAGTGTTTTATATTTTTCGTTGTTGATTTTCTTTTCTTTTCTTTTCTTTTTTATGAAAATTATAAACACTGTTATTGTTATTTAATGCTATTTGAAAAATGATTATTCTGTATACGCAGTAATGCGTCAGGTACACCTAAAACAAAAGGACAAATATTTCTTAATCTACAAGACTATAATATAATCAAGAACAAAAATGTACAATAACCTCATCCGTGTTACCCATGAATTCGAAAAAGCGTTGTTTTTTTATTAAAAAAATGAAAAACGAAAAAAAATTTAGATTTAAAGAATCATTCATTTAAAAAGAAAGTTTATTCTTCTGTCTCTGGATCTTGGAATGTTTTTGAGCGGTTTTTATAGTGTATTAATCAGTTTTCTCAAACCTCAATATCGGTGTTTCGAATTATATAATTCTTAATGACATATTTTCAGCTGCGTAATTGAATTTATTTATGCAAGGCTAACAAAATAACGTTAGTGTTAATACTGTTAATTTATCCTGTTTGTCGAACATGAAATGTTTATTGAAGAATAGATAGCATCCGAGATACATAAATTCTGGATTCAGAACACTGATTAATGTACTATAAAAACTACCCGGAAATGTTTCCAAAAATCAGTGGGAGAAAAAGAAAGTTTGGTTTTATAAATTCGTCTTTAAATCTCAAAAATGTATTCCTTTCTCCGTACAATAAAAATCGTTTTTCGGAATTGTGAGTAACTTGAAAGAGATTGTATATTTTTCGTTCTTGGTTACATCATATTTTCTTGAATTAAGAAACATTTCTCTTTTTTTTTCAATTCCTACTATTAGTTCACATTCTTCCTATATTTGTTTATTTATTTATTTATATATCTTGTTCAAATTTTCAATAGTTAATAAAATACTCATTATTCATCCTATCAAGTTGGAATAATTTTTTTAAAACTTGTACTGGATGACAATTGATGTTAATACAGTTTTTTCGAATATTAATTAATTAATTAAATTTTAATTAATTAATTTTAGTTTTGCATGGGAAACAAAATGGCGACCATTGGTTATTGAAGCATATAATGCATTAATAAGTTATTCACAGATAAATCTGTTTATTTAAAACCTGTATTTTACATATAATCCATAACGTTAAGTTATTTACCTTATTATCAGGTTTTACTTTATTTTCCATGTGCAGCAATACTTTATTTTGTATACATCCTTCATATATTTAAAAGCATTTTCATTTTGTTAATGTTTTCTTTATTTATATTAAAAAAAAGCCACATCATTTTAAATTGTGCCCCTCTTATAGATGCATATAATGCATCTATAAGAGGGGAGGGGGGGGGTCATCTCCAATCATATCTATAAGGGGGCTTACTATAGGGGGGACCGTGTTCTGTCGCCAAATACCGCCAAGTTTGTCACCAACTTGGCGATATCTCTAATATTTCGCCAAATTCCCATAGACTTCCATTGTAAACCTACTTGCTTATAGAAAATCAACAAATTAAGATATTTTAATGCAACAAAAACTAATATTAGCTTAAGGGATTATATTAAATTTTTCTTTGGTGACCTAAGTAAGAATTGACTTTAAAAACAAAATTTTTATATTACTTGTTAGAAGTGCAATTGTCATCCAGTATGAGATAAAATGCTTTATAAATAGTTTATCTTTTATTTGCATGAACTTTTAAACAATGCGCAGACATCTTTCGTAAGTCACCAACCATCTTGAAAAAAAATATGTGTATTTTAATAAAGCTTTTAATAAGGCATTTATGTTGGGTTGTTGCAAGACTGACTCTTCGATACCGGCTGACTGCTGGAGCATTTACCATATTATACGGTTTTTTATACTCCATATAAAAGCTTAATTTCAATTAGAAGATAATCCTTGAAATAGGGCGCTATAAAATAGTTAAATCTCTAAACTAATAATAGAAACTCCGAGAAAATTTGCATTTAAGATAATTGAAAAGTGTAGAGTTTTGTATTGAATCAAATTTTCGTGTCGCTTAAAAAACTTAGCTTTTCTTAGTCCTCTAAGCGTATTACAGTATTTTGGCGTAAACAAACGATTCATAAAATAATATGTCAAACATTGGTATGAGTATTTGTATTTGGCTATTTATTACATATTTAAATGTCTTAAGAACTGTAAAAAATAACATTAATATCATTTTTTCATTAAATCCATATTTGAATTAAAAAATCACGTGATGAAAAAAAGCTAGTTAAGACGCCTAGAGAATTTTAAAATGTTAATAAATATTTAAAAAAGTATCATTTAAAATTAAATGTCATTTCCTAACCAATTGTAACCTTTTTTTATTGTTTTTACTACAAATAATGGTCAGAGTTGTATGGGTTGGTACTTTTTTTCGCAGTTGTTCACAGAAAAGACAAAACATTTCCGCAATATATCTTTAATTATGATTGTAGAATAATATAAATTTCGAAAAGTTGTCGGATCTTTAGGATGTTTCTTTTAAAAATTTTTGAATTCCATTAATTGATTCCATTTGTAAGCTATAAATATTTGGAAACAAATAAAAAATACTCTAGAATCATTGGCAGTGTTAATCATTAAAATACGAAAAGAATTCTCAGAAAGAGAAAAGTGGATGTTCTCTGACGAAAAAGTGTTGTAGAACTGATGTCCAGCTGAAAAACAGAATCCTTATAGGAAATAAGCAAATAGTTTATCTGTCAGAAGAACATTCCCTTTGGCTATTGCTTCTTTCAATGAGTACAGTTGTTCTTGTACTATATCATTTCTCCTCCTATGTTTGAAAACAAATGTAACTTTAACTTCAAGGAAAATAAAACTCAACTCAAATAATGGACAGTGGGGTTGTCATTAAAAAGAAGCATATGAAATATAAAGAAAAAATCCCTTTATTTTTTTTAGGAAATTTTAAATACAATTGTTATTTAATGTAATTTGAAAAAGAATTACTATTAGACCGAGAGCCGGCAGCTCAGCCAATCACCTCATCGAGTTCACGGATGCAATGCTAGGATAGTTAAATCTTGATTCGCATATTAAAATGCAATCGATCTGCTAAGTAATATCTTGGTGGAAAACACCTGAAAACCCGATTTTAACGGCTGACTCGTAGTTTTACCATTGTATTTTCCTGCACCAGAAGGTATGAAAACATAAAAGACTGGGAGCAGGAAAACACAATGGTAAACCAAACTGAAATGCGTGAAGGTTTTTAAATGTAACTCAAAAAATTCCTGACAGAATGAACTGAAATTTCAGATTAACATATTTGAAGCTTTTAGAATCGATGTATGTTAAAATTTTACAAGTAACAATACATTTTTTTTCGAATATACTTTTCATAATTTATACATTATCTCAGATTTATACATTAGCTCAAATGTACCGCAAAACAGATGTGAATAATCTTTTAAATAACACTGCGATTTTTGGTAACTTTTTCATAGTGTTTTTTAACATTTCAACGAACTACACGTCTAGCTGTTGGCGAATATGCACCTTGCTTAGCAAATTAAATTCTACTGTAGAGTTTATGTGTGATTGTGGTCTTTCATGTTTCATTATATTTTTAGCTTGATAAATTAGCTGCACCGTAACCCCGTTTTGGATTACCATTTTTTTCCATACATGAGACAGAGGAAACGAAACTGTGTTCTAATTAATTAATTGCATTTTAATTAACTCGCTTACACAACACGTTAAATCTCCAGTTTTGGATTTTACAGCCTAGATTAGGTAAAGCAAAGGTCTTATTTAAGTAATTTAATTCCAATTTTTCTTTTCAGCGACAATATTAAACTAGTGTGTTGTGGCCATCACAAAACTTTCTTCTATATAAATCACATAAACAGCACTAATTAATATCAAGGTATAGCTGAATCTGAAATTTGATGAAAATCCAACCATTGGTTCTTAAGATAGAGCTATTGTGATATTCACAAAAAATGCAGCTCAGCAGCGCCACCTGTTGAGCGATTTACACCAAAATGTATAAAACGTCAATTTATGTCAAGAACAAACTGAATCTGAAGTTTATGAGAATACGTGGCGATTGAGCTATTGTGGTAATCGAGAAAAATGCAACATAGCAGCGCCATCTTTTGAGAGATTTGCACCAAAACATAAATAGCACTAATTCATATCAAGGTATATCTGAATCTGAAGTTTGTTGAAAATCCAAGCATTAGTTTTTGAGATAGAGCTATTGAGAGATTTGCAAAAAATGCAGCATAGCAGCGCCACCTGTTGAGCGATTTACACCAAAATGTATAAAACGTCAATTCATGTCAAGAACTAACTGAATCTGAAGTTTGTGAGAATCCGTGGAGATTGAGCTATTGTGGAAATCGTGGAAAATGCTGCATAGCAGCACCACCTGTTGAGCGATTTACACCAAAAACTAAACAGTATCAATTTATATCAGCGACTAACTGAATATAGATTTTTATTAAATTCCGTGCTTTAGTTCTTGAGATAGAGCGCTCACAATATTTGCGTCACATATAGACAGACAGACAGACATTTTGTAAAAACATGTTTTTCGGAATCTCCCACCCTTTAAACGTGTAAATCCATCGGAAATTGAAAGTAGAAAATTTTCACGAATTCAATACTTTCTTCTTGTAAAGATAGAAAAAAGTAAAAATGCACTAGTTTTAATTTCAAGTTCGTTTTTTTTTTTTTTTTTTTTTTTTTTTTTTTTTTAAATCCGAGCCCGATTATTTGAAATCCAAGTTCCCCGAAGCCCAAAAATTTTTGCCATCAGTACCCGAGCCCGAAACCGAAAGTACGCAATAGAAAATTGTTAATAACTTTTTAAAAAAATTTCAAGATATATTTTTTCATTTAAAAATCTCTTCTTACATAGAAATACCTACTAAGCCTAAATACTTCCTCATGACAATGTTTCATGATTTTCATGCCCCAGTAAATCTATGTAACACTTTTAGGGGCAACCCTTTTCATGCACTTCTGTTCGTAAAAGGCTGAAATAATTGAATGATACCATAATTTAACAAGTGGGTAAGTTTGATCACAGATCGCACAGGGGGTTTCGTTTAATATTCGTTTTAAAACACATTATCCTTTTGCAAAATCTGTTAGTTCCCCATTTCGAAATCAGGAGGCGCACTCTATTATAAATTCTGAACGAATCTCTATCTGAACGAAACTCCGTTTTACAACCTATCCGTAGTTATATTAGTCGAGGAGATCGGGCCCATAGCATCCAAGATAGGTACATATCCTTTGGCCATATAGTGTATTAATAAACATTTGAAAAGTAAACTGTCTTAGATTTACACTAAGATTTCGCAAATTTTATGTATGTCATTGTATGTCATCCTCTGTTTGTTAACAAATGTTTTAAATCTTGTAATGTTCGTTAGTATGCAGCTTAATCAAAATTATTACGCTTGGGATGAAATTAATTCTAATCTGAAGTAGGCAACTTTACTCAATTGTACCAATCAATGGACTATAGTGTTCTTTTGTTCGCTTTTCCGAACAATTGTTTGATTTATCTGGCTTCAGGATTTAGTCCCAAAGAAATTTCTCATTCTTTTATGTTTTTTCTTGGAACGACGTACAATTTAGAGCGAACAATGATAAAGCAATCGCTTTAGATCTCAAACTACCTTTTCTAATAAAATATATTTCTAACAAATGACAAAGAAATGGTACCAATTATCCACTGTCTTTTTTTATGTAAAACTTGCATATATCACGATACCAAAAAATAATTATAATAACAATTAATATTATGTGAAAAGTTAAAAATCTAATAAAATTTAATGAAAACATTTATAAATTTCTATACAAAGCTTCACTTGTACACAATTAACCTTAATTAATACTTCAGAAATAGTGCTTTATTTTAATTAATAGTATTTTACGAATTATCTAATAAAGTTTGCATCTCAACGCCATTACAAGACCGGTAACATTTGCCAATATAATTCAAGTATGATTCATGAAACGTCACATTTTGTGTGACAATTTAAGTTGAACGAAATTCTTCCGTTTATAGTTACTCATTTACCATTCTGTGATTTACCAATTCACAATTCGAAATTCTCAATCCGATATATGTCTCATAAATTTACATTGTTGTAACATAAAACACATAAATGGTGGAGATCTTGACATATAAATGGCGGAAAATTAGCAATATAAATGTGGGTAATTAGCTTGCAAGTGCCACAGTCATAGATACGAGATACAGATCAGCTAATATTTCATTAAGAATCACAGAACGTTACACGCTTCAAGTAGTTTGGAATTAAAATATAACTAGAGAAAATCACATTGGTCGATGAAAGTACGAAATCTTTAATGCATATTGATATATGCGAAACAGTTCAAAAGCAATAAAAGCCAAGATTTATATTGGGAGGGGAATAAAAATACAGCAAATTAAGTCGTTGTATGTATTGGAAGGGAAATTGTGTGCTCTTATGAATGCCATCATTTTTTTAGTAGTGAGTTTCAGTGTAGCAAACGTTGGTGACGTAAATATACCGGATGTCCCAAAAAGGACTGAATGATTTTAAAATTCAATAACTTCCAAACGGTGACAGATATTAAAAAAATTCTTGCAGGAGGGTTATTCATAAAGTCAAAAGTCTTATTACAGTGATTTTCGATTTTAGTTCGAATTACAAACAATAGATGGCGCTATAAGCAATAGTCGCTAAATACAGGCTCGATTTTTGGTCCTTTCTGTTGTTCCATGCAGAAAAAGGAGATGGAAATGTATTATCCGGGCCACGAAGCACCAAAAATCGAGCCTGAATTTAGCCTCTATTGATCGCAGCGCCATCTATTGTTTGTAATTCGAACTAAAATCGAAAATCACTGTAATAAAACTTTTGACTTTATGCATAACCCTCCTGCAAGAATTTTTTTAATATCTGTCTCCGTTTGGAAGTTATTGAATTTTAAAATCAGCCAGTCCTTTTTGGGACACCCGATACGAGGTTATAGTGAAAAGGGTAATACTTTGAGACTATGCGTAAAAGTGAAGACTGGTGGGCAATTGAAAAAGATAACAAGAAAGAAAAAATTGTGCGTTAAGAATAGATTATGAAGCACTTTCCAACACATTTGCAGTAATGTAACAAAATTTCACAGTTTAATAAGTTGAAATCTAATGTCCAATTGAACCATTTTGAAACGTATAGGACATTTGAAAACTCAAGTTCAGCAATTCCCATCTACATCCGAAAAATCGTCCGATTTTTTTTAGCAGCGCTGTATATGATATATAAGTTGAAATTCTTATACAGCGATTTCCACCAATTAGGAGAATGGTGCGAGGATTCTTTTCTGAAGCCCTGTATACGAGGTATCGAATTTATGCAAAAGGTTAGCTGAATTTAACAGCCCATACCGATATTGAAAACGCACAATTTCCCCCATTGACCATAATGTAACGGAATTATTTTGAGAGCCCCTGTAAATGAACTATTAATGCTAACGCACTTTATATTCAATATAGAACTTGCCATGGTACGCATCATTACATATATGAATTACATGGAAATCTGAGTATATTTACACGAGTTAGTGCGTGGACAGATAGACGTCCAGCCAAACCGAATTCATAAACACTTTTCAACTATGTTGGAAACTGTTAAAAATTACATTTTTTGCTATGTTTGATTTTATTGTTAATCATTACAAACAAATTCTATTAACGAACTACTTAAATTAGTCCTTGTGCTTATTAATCTTGTCTATATGCATTATAATTAATTCTATATGATAATATACCAGTTCATTTTTCGAGTTCCGTACTTAAAAAGTAAAAACGAAACCATTATAAGATCATTCCCTTGTCTGTCTGTCCGTCTGTCATAGCCCTTTTACTCGTAAACTATGGAACGTGGAAAGTTCAAATTAGGGGACGTAATAAAGAATATTGACCCACATATTTACAGATTATTAAACACTCACAAATATATTTTTTTTAATGTAAAGGCGCTAATTACGTTACGTGAAAAAAAAATCTTTTCTTTGTATATCGTGTGGGGTATGATGTAAAAACTTTCGAAACGCGGCACGGACCAAGGTGGCGTTGCAACTTGCGTCCTCTTTTCGAAACGCGCTTAGAACATTTCAAATTTTAAACTTTGAACAATAATTTTGTTTTAAGTACACTGTCAGAAGAAAAGATTATTACAACGTTGAATTCAGTTTTATGAAATGACAAATGGAGTTTAAATATGCACTACTTTTATAGCCAGTACCGAATTATATTCATCATAACTAGATTAGGATAAGGTTCAAAAAGAGTTATACGGAATAGCAATATCTGATATTATTTAGGCTTCATAGCTCTTTGAACTTTTATGGTATACACATTGATACTTTTCTAGTATATACACATACAGATATACCCAACCCTACGTTGTATAGCTTTTTACAAACTCTTATTATTCTTTAAGCAACGATTTTTTTTAAAAATAATACAGTTAATAAGTCATATACATTGTACGAAATATACATTGTACGGAGTCATATACATTGTACGGTATTTATTGTACGGAACCCTCTGAGCGCGGATAATACTCACACGTTACCTTTTATTTGTGTTACTTGACAATTATTTTTTCATTTTATTCTATTTCCCATTTTGCTTCTTTTTCGGTTTCAGAACATTTTCATATAATGTTTCTCTTTTCTTTTTTTTTTTTTTTAACGATTCCCAGTTTTCGAACTATGACAATATAGTATCCCCTGTACAGTTATCTTTAGTCACATTATGTTATCATTCTTTATAAAATCTTCCTCTCCCTCTCTCAAATTTTCTTAGTCATCTGTCATTTTTATTTTGTCTCGATAATATCATTTCCACGGGCCTCTTTGAAATGTCTTATATAAAGCTTACCAAAAAGATTCTAAAATTTGTATTAGCTTAATAGAAATACCGATGCACAAAATTTTTAAATACTGATTGTGTCTGGTCAGCTGTAAAAATACTTATATAAGCAAAAGTAAAAGCCAGTATTCCTAGTTGGGCTATGTGCTGGACTAAGGGCTCTCTTCTTTATCTGAGAGAGAAAAATTTGAATTAGCTGCTTCAAAAACTGCAGGTGCGTTTTATTGATTTCCTGAGAGAAAATTAAAATATTTTTGTTGTTTTGCTTTAAATCTTTAAAAAAAGGTTTCCTAAATAACTAATTGTTTTATATTATTATTATACCAAGAAAAGTATATAAGGTATTATTCGCTTATGGGTTTGGTGCATTAGTTTCTGTTAAAAATGCATTTAATAAAATTTGCTTTTGAACTTTCAATAACTGTTTGGAAGTTAATTGTAATAAAAAAGTCAAATTTGATATAAATAAAATTTATATTACACAGTCAGTTGAATATGTTTTAAAAAATGCAGATATATCTTTCCTTTAAATCATAGCAAATGTTCTTCTCGATGATGAATTTTCTCACTAACATGTTTAAAGTTTTGTGTTAAATGAAATGAATGCAATTATTTTAAGTAACTTTAGAAATATGATTTTAATGAAGCAGCACGAAAATCCCATACCACATTAATAGTAGGGACACATCGCCGAACTTTAAATAAAGAATCTATGGGTAACTTACAACATAAAATAACAAATAATAATGCTAGTACATAAATGACATTGAACATGTTCAGTATGTATAGTACCCACATCCCAAATAATAATACTAATAGTAGTGTAACAAACTCCCGTTTTGTCAAATTTTATTTATACGTCAGATTGGTTAAATTTAATAAATATATATATATTTAATTTTTTTTCGTGGTGAATAGTCCATAGAAAATATCATTACCTGCATAATTAAATACGTTTTTGCTATAATTATGAGCTTATGTACATACTTTTTATTTGCTTATATACAACAAGTTACATAAAATAGATATAAAGTTGTTTTTAAGCAAATTAATATAATAGTGACTAATAAGGAGTCTTCCTTTATCCTAATTCATCTAAATATTTATCAAACCTATTAATTTGATGCAAATATTCGTTGTGTTTATTTTTTATTTGAGATTAGAAGCATACGAAATGGTGTGAATTATATGATCTCCTTTGCAATGCACCAGCGCACAGTGGGGCAGGAAGCCTCCAAAGTTGGCAATAAATAAAATTTACTTTGAACAAAAAACGCGCATCATATATTTTTTTATAGATGGTACGTAGTAAAACTTTTACATAAGCTATAGAGTAATTTAGTAATTAATTTCAAATATTTTGTGTACAAAAATAAGTTAAAAATAAGAAATTAAGATAGTTTTATGCAAATTAAATATTTATAAACCATCCATAATATCGCATTAAAAATGCTAAAAATCTGGTGTTGTAAACATAATTAATAATTTTAATGATTCTGAAGCACATCTTAACGTGAATATCAGCGGCTTGTTTTGAAGGAGTGAATCCCCCTTTCTCAGACAAAATGTAAGTACTACTATCATGACAGCAAAAGCAAAACTGTTTCTGCTGTGTTAGTAGTTGCACGCATTTTTTTCTGAGGAAGAAGCGTTCGTTTCTTCGAAACACGTCGTTAGTATTAATTTTATAGTGTGTTTTAAAAATTTTAGAATATTTAATCCATACTATCATCTTGGTCATCATCGTGATTACTAGATATATTGGGAGATGGAGTTTTTAACAAATGTAGGGCTTCTTGTGGAAGGTATTTTAACTTTTTCTTTCTTTTCATTTGTTTGAGAGTGATAACTGGATCCGAACTTAGAAGTAAAAAAATGAAAATATCTCTGTTAATTTTTTCTCGGCTGCACTTTCTAGAGTAGTATTCTCCGTATCTATTAAAATCTTTATTCCTGGTTTTTTGTTCTTCCTCAGTCATCTGTCCTGTGGGCAACAGAGCCAAACTTATAATTTCTGGTCCGTAAATCGAATACTTGTGTAGTGTTGGGGGCATGTTGTATAATAGATACTTCAAGACCAAATATCATACGCAAATACAAAATGCATGCGCAAAGAACAAAATCGCGTCATAGTTTTGCTCTTAATCTTCCTTTTTATCGTTCATAAAACCTTTGGAACGGAATATGAGGCCGGCCACGTTTGCTTTTCAATGCCGCTTCTGTTTGTTTTTCAAATCGATGAAATGAAAGCGACTTATCAAGCGACTCCTTATTAATTCTAAAAAACTTTTCCTTGTCTCGACAGACTTTTGAACATCGGAATTTATATTGAAATTTAAAACATTTTAGCTTCTTTTTTCAGACTATATAACTAACTACGTTCGCAATTTTTTCCGATTTTGGAGCTCTTTTACCAAAAAATCATATTGCTTTTCAAAAGTTTTTTTCTTTCGAACGTTTCATGATATTCAGAAATTCTCTTCTGGTAATTAATGTATAATGTATTTAAATTCGTCCGTAAAAAATAAATAAATATGTAATCATGTTTATGTACGTACACTAGCAAAAAAATAGGATGATTAACTATAAAAATTATCATGCAATTAAAAAAGGGGCAAAAAGGAGAAAAATTTTCTGAAATATTTACCAAACTAAAACTCAAACCAAACAGAAAAAAATTATAGTTGACACTTAACCTGCTTTAACTCATAACTAAAACTTTCAATGTTTGTAGACACTGTTAATTTTTTTTTATAAATTTCACTACTATATATTTTAAGCATCACTTTATCTATAAAAATAATGTTAAAAACAAATTAAAAGTTAATGTATTTTTGTTACATACCTGAAGTTGAAGGTTCCATAGTCAAAAAATGTTATCTTTAAATTATAACAGCGTAATTAACAAGCGAATGTTGAAATAAAATTATTGAAATTTTTTTTTCATTTATTATCATCGTGTGATATGCAGTTTAATTGCTTACTTTAATGAAGACCAAGATAACTTTGCACACTTTTATTACTAGGCAGATGTTTACTGACATCTGCTCTATTAAAGTGACGTATGTCGGTATTTCAAAATAGAATTTCATTTTTTCGATTTTTTGCCAGAATTGAAGGCTTCTTGCCCCACTGTGAAGCGGTACAATAACCGTTTCTTTTGGAGTTATTGGTTTTTATTTAAATGACATGTTTTTTTTTTTGTTTGTTTTTTGGCGATTTCAAGCAATAAAAAACTTTTTAGCTTAATTGGATATCTGAACATATCACAATTCCAAATCTGAAAGCCACAGGATAAAACTTTCCCATGCAAATTTTTTATGACATTCTATACATCTGTTCCAGTTTTATTATGTTGAGAATTTGTATAGTTACTTTTATACGAACTAAACCTTCAATGCGAGTCCTTGCTTGTTTCTTTTTTCTTCATTTAATTTACCATGCATCATTTACCTTAAATATAAATTTGATATTTCTTAAAGTATGTTACTAAAAATAGAAACAATAACTTTTCTGCATAGAAAAAAATAACTAATGTATTAATCCATATTTTATCGCGAATTAAGTAATACGTAATGAGTAATTTTATCAAAATAATTAAAGCTATCATTAAACATGTATCGTCTATCTCTACGAAGCAGATTATTTAGTGTAATAATGCACTTTTAATAACCCAAAGCTCTGATTAAGAAAATTAATACATACTTCGTCTGCTTAATGAGAAAGTTAATGACTTTAATAAAATATTTAAAAAAACGCGTTAATTGAGTTTCTTAAAGAAATTTGCGGTAAATGAATTTAATAGAAGTATATATCATACAGTAACGAGTAAATGAAATGAAGAACAGAATTAACGGATGACTAGAATTTGAAAACACATGGTGTATCAAAATTAGTAAGACAGGGTGGTCTCTCTGATGATTCTTTTTTGAACTATGAATATTTGACAGGTTATTTGTGTCAGCTGTCATGTGTCATGCATGTATGAACTGTCAAATGTATGTCATTTGTAATTATGGACTCGATGACAACACAACAACGGTGCAACGGTACACACTGATCGCCAAACCACCAACGTATTGTACAAGAAATTTCCAGATAGCATAATTTCAAGAAATTCTGATGTGAATTGGTCGCCAAGATCGTGTGATTTAACCCCAATGGATTATTTTCTTTGGGAGTTTCTGAAAAGTAAAGTGTATGCCAATGCTCCACGCACAATCCAAGACCTCAAACGTAACACCCGGGCTGAAATTTGGTCATGGATCCGCTCCTTCTGGGAAAAGTCATCGAAACTTTTGATGTTCGGATGATGGCATGTAAGCGGACCCATGGTAGCCACATGTGCGATATTGTACTCCATACATAAAGGGCATACACCCACCTTCCATGTTCAATAAAGAATTTCGATTTTCCCTCATAAAAAATGCGTTTTCTTTTAAAATAAAAAAGAACCAACAAATAGACCACCCTGTACAAACGTTTAGAGGAGATAAAAGACACCTTTACAAGCTAAAATTATGATGTAATACATGATCACAACTTAAGCATTGAAGCGTTAGAAGACGCTTTCTGAATGTGGAAAAAGATATGTTCAAATAAATCGTTGCTTGTTTTTTGTATAGTTTTTCCACTTAGACTAACTAATAAGATGGGTCATAATTACAAGAAGGAGTCAGGAAATTACAAAATGGGTTCTCATTAGTATTTCGCAACCAACTGTGCTCGAAACAGGGGATAATAAACATAGGGAGGGGGTTCAACCGGATGTGCCTTCTTGTCTTAAAAGAAATTACATTAAATGTAGGTCAAATCTCCAGGAAAGACATTTTGAATTCTCAATTTTATGCAAGATTCTTTAAAGAACTTGAATATTTTACTTACCCTTTTGAGTTAGTCTAAATAGCGTTTTTGTTATCATTTGCTTTTTCTTGTATTTTATTTTTCTGTTTGACCCTCCCGCCGTGAAGCAAGGCTTATATCGTAAGGTACGCTTTTTTCGCGTTACCTAATTTTTTTTATCTAACTTAAGCGTACGGAGGCACTATTTCTTCTTTGAATCTATTTTCTTTTATTTTTAAACATGGAGAGCCGTTTAGAAATTATAAGACATAGATACATTCACGTATAATATTTCACCACATTTTTACTCAAATAATTTTTTTTATTATCGAAAAATATTATATTATCAAATCTTTATAATATACTATTTATATTCAGTTGAATAATAAAATTCTTTGAAATGTAAATTCAAAAGTTTAAGTTATGAAAACTAAAAAATTTGAAAGCAATCATTTGTTTTATTTCTTGTTTTTGAATCCGAAACAAGGTTGCCTGCATAAAGTACAATAAGTGTTAATAAAATTTCTGCGTTTAAGTTTTTAGCCTTCTTTTTACATGCTTTCTTTTAACTTAATTATGTTTGTGTGTGTGGCAGTAAAATCTTGTAACTCATTTTTCACCCACTTTTTGTTGACATAGAGCTTTAAAATTTGGAATATAAATGTATTCCTGAAGGCAATACATGAATTCGCCGTTGATGTTTTAAAATTCGATCCCTAAGGGGGGCAATGGGGGCAATTTACTTAACCCCTTGGGGACGAACGACTAGTAGGGTAGACCGGGGCAGGTTTGCGTTTGGGGTACGTTTACGCAGTGCACTTTTTCCGAAACGAGTTATAACTGGCGCTTCACCAGTCATGACAGTTTGGTGCTGCTCCCTAGTGGGTATTCTCACACGTTTTTGAGCGTCAGTCGAATTTCGGTCTAGCATGAGGAAAGGATAATCTGTTTTCTGTCAAGGTGAGTAAATTTTGTGTTGAACTTATTGAAACTTATTGTGAACTAATAATACTTAGTTAAGAATAAACAAATATATGAACATTAGCAGAATTCTATCCTTTTTTGAGAACTGTATTTGTATGAACAGAAATGTTATTAATTTTCGTTGCACGTTAAAAATAAAACATGGCGACGGAGCACGTTTACACATAGACATCGGGGAATCTTTAAGCACGTTCAAAAAGAAGAAATTACGTAAAAATTGATTAGTTTCTATGGAAGCAGAAGAAAAAGACAGCAATGGAAAAAGTATGAAACCAAAAACTGCAAAAAGGAAAAAGATTGTACATCCTGAATAAAGAAAGTAGTGAATGAATCTGATGACGAAGATGAAAACTGTGTATGTATTTATTGTTTGAAATCATACAACCAATCCAAAAAAGGCCAAGACTGGGTTCAATGTCTTAGATGCAAAAGGTGGTCCCATGACAAAAGGAAATACTTTATTTTTTGTTTGTAAAAGCTGTAACAGATGTAGATGACTAAATAGTTTCTGTTTTTAATTAGAAACAAGTAATATAAAAACTTTGTTTTTAAAGTCAATTCCTACTTAGGCCATCAAAGAAAAATTTAATATAATCAAGCTAATATGAGTTTTTGTTGCATTAAAATATCTCAATTTGTTGATTTTCTATAAGCAAGTAGGTTTACAATGGAACTCTATGGGAATTTGGCGAAATATTACAGATATCGCCAAGTTGGGGGGTCACTTTTGGCGACACATTTTGGCCGCCAAATTTGGCGATATATCGCCAAGTTGGCGACAAACTTGGCGGTATTTGGCGACAGAACAGGGTCCTCCCCTATGGTAACCCTTACTGAAAATACTTTCATTGAAATTCAATAACCAATGGCTGCCATTTTGTTTCCCATGCAAAACTAAAATTAATTAATTAAAATTTAATTAATTAATTAATATTTGAAAAAACTTTATTAACATCAATTGTCATCCAGTACAAGTTTTAAAAAATTTATTTCAACCTGATAGGAGGAATAATGAGTATTTTATTAACGATTGAAAATTTGTACAAGATAAATATATAAATATATAAATATATAAATAAATATAGGGAGAGCATGAGCTAATAGTAGGAATTGAATAAGCCCTATGTTTTCAGTTTAGCCTATAAAATGTTCTTAAATTAATTATCTTTAATTTTTTTAAAGAGTGTTTTAAGTTACAAATAAAACATTTCAATTTGATTAAATATTTATTTCCCTTACTCCTTGGTATCACTTATATATGCGAAAACGTATCTAGCCTGCCGATCACGTGTTCGATTGGATGCCGTTTCGATTTTTCATTATAGATGGCATCATCAACTGCCACTGAGTATTTTATTATTTTCTTTTTGGGTCTCAAAAAAGTGTAACATAATTACAATAAATATGAATGAAAATAAGAAAAACAGCTGATTGATAAAGATATAGGTTTTCTTTTTTTCTTTTTTTATTTAAGTTCATAGCAACAAACATAAATTTCTATCAAAATAGCCACATTTTCGAGTAAAATTTAATCATAAAATTTTTACATTAAAAAGTTTTTCTCACTAAAAGTTAAAAAAAAAAAAAAATAATGCATCATTTTATCATTTTTTAATTTTGTTAATTAAAATAGGCATTATCATTTGATTTTTGTATGGCTACAACAAAGAGATTATGTAAACTACAATTTAAAATAATATTTAAAATACAAAAATTTGAACTGAAAAATGCCTTTTTGAAAAATATTAGAATTGCATCCCAAATTTTAAATATTTCAGCAGGGAGCAGGAAAAGATTAAAGTTGCATTGCATTTGTAACAATAAATATATATATTATAGTTTAATTCTATAAAAATTGTTAAAAAATATTTTTACATACTCATATTACTGAATAGAAGACAAATTGACAAAAAGACTTACAAATTATTTTGCTAGTCAGAAAATAATTTTGAATTATTGTGCAAAACATTAAACAGCAAATTTTTTAATTTGCATCATTTCTCAAAGCGAAAAAGAAGTACCTAGTCTAAGGAATGATATTTTCAACATACATAAAAAATAAATATGACAGTTTGTTAAAAACCTTAATAAATAGTTGGAACAATTTCAAGAGATCCTTATTTTAAATTACATTAAATTTTTTATACCTCTTAATATATGAAAAGTAATTTCTGCAGTTTTTTCTAACACACACACACACCTTCCCGCAGAAAAATGCCTGAATTTAATACTATTTGGGAAATATTTTAGTTTTTTTTTTTTTTTTTTTTTTTTTTTATTCATTTATTTATTTATTTATTTATTTATTTTTTTTTTTTGTAGCAGATATAAAAAAATACATCAGACAAGAAAAGACTGTATTTATTTATATATACATAATTAAATGTGAAAATACTTTCTGAAACAGTTAATCTGAGATTTTTAATTTTTATGTGATTACACATAGTTACAAAATATTTGAAATGCATAGAACAAAATTCATTACTTAAATATAGATAAAGATTTTTAACTCAATTTCATTTACGAGTTAATAAAGTCAATGCACTAGATATATTTGCTGTGTGATAGTAACACTCTCAAAATATCTAAAGGATTATGAAATAATATTGAATAACATTTTCCAGTTATCGTTATTTAAAAAATGTTAAATGTATATATCGGTATTGTATATGAAATGTTAGAGTTTAGGTTTCTATCCAGAATATAGATGGCGCCACATTTACCAGCTGCAGGAAATGGCACATTTTGTTATTGAAATTTATTTAAAATGAAGTTTTATTTTATTTAGCTTAGTTATAATTACAATTTAATTTTGTTTAACTTGATAACAATTTAAAAAGTCTTAAATTTTATTTAATGATCTAATTCGCAATAAAAAATTACAAAAGAACTCATAAAAAAAATCAAAAGGCATTACAGAGATTGAACCCGAGATATCGTGCGTATGAGAACAGCGCTCTTAACCGCTCAGCTAGTATTTGTATAGCTAGTTGTTCCCAAAAGGGAAGAAAAAGGAAGCATGCGCAGGAATACATTGATAACTTCTTGCGCATTTGCGGTAAATTCTCATAGAATGGCGAAAAAATATAGACTAATTTTTCATACCGATTACATAACAAACAACAGTTTTTCTGCAAATAAGTGTTATGTTATTCGCTTTATCTCAAACAGATTTATATTATATATTAATTTTAATAAAATCGCGCAGGTCATTTTTGAGAAAAAAAATGCGTATTATATAAAAAACAAGAGTTTTCCCTGTCACAAGTATTATCTCATTCCCTTCATCTAAAACAAATTCATATCATATATCAATTTAAAGAAAATCGCCCGAGCCATTTTCCAGAAATGGAAATGAGGAATTTTATCCATCGCAAGTACTTTAAAAATGGGTTTCGAGATCTCAAAATATACTGCATGTAGAAATGTAAAAATGTCAGAATAGCACAAGACTGCAGGTATAAGACTGTATTTAAAAAATCAGAACAATATGCGCTATATTTGCTGAGTTATGAAGTGGCGGCTTTTCGCGTTTCCCTTGATCTCGAGTTAGGTGTATATATGAGTTCCGCCATTCTTACGATTTTAGGCTTAAGGCTGCGTCACTGGAATACTACCGTCTTCCATGATGATATATATGTAATATTAAGTGGATATATCGAATATATTTTTTATAATCTTTGCGCGCAACACATGTATGTCACTGAAAATCCTTAATTAATAGCATTTAATAGTATGTCTTAATTAAACTAAATTCTAATTATGTATCATTAAAATTATTCAAAGGAATACGTAAACAAAGATTTGTACAATTTATTTTTTAAAAAATGTTTAATTTAAAGAAATATTTACAACTCCAAATTTTTTTTTATTATTGTGTTAAAATCAAGCAATATCGAGCTGCTGTAGGTAATCCCCCCCCCCCTTAAGTAAAGTTAAGTGAATTATGGTGGGGTAGTCCGTTGCTCCTAAAAAAGAGGGGGTAATATCCTAATATAGATTTTCCTGCAGCAGTTACTTCCAAGGAATTTTCAAAATTTATAAATAATTGTGTATAAGTAATAACTTTAATAACTACATAACTGTCTTCATTGCTTTTTAACAGATTAAAAAAAAGAGGAGGCGTATGTAATTCGACGCGTATGTGTATGTATATATATACATGTTCATCGATTATTTTTTTTTTATTTTATTGAAAGAATGTACTCTCCAATTGGTCCCATTTAAATTTCATCAAAATTGGTTCAATACTTTTTCGAAATTCGACAAAACCAAGAGAATCAATATTTTTCATCATTCTGTTGTACGTTAGCTAATTGCGAATCACTGGGTTAGCTGAATGGGAAGTGCCGATTGCTGCACGAACAGCCGATGTACAACAACAATACGAAAAGCCGTCTTTTTTATTTTATTTTTATACTCATCAATTACTCCGGAACTACGCGACCGTAGTTTGTAATTCTTGTATTTTATTCTTTCTTTTTATGCTTATCAATTACTCCGAAACACGTGACCGTAGTTGGTATTTTTTTTTTTTTTTTTTTTTTTTTTTCGTAAACCAACTTATTTTCAAACCAGCCCCTTCTCGCATTTAACGGCGGGTACAGCTCCGGCTGACCATTCTAATTCTTTCTTTGTAATTTTTTAAACCTTAATAAAGGTGACTGGGAAAAATACTATGCTCTACAGACTAGGTCCTAGTCTAAGCAGTCCTCTTAGTGTATCAAATCAAACTACGCGGCCGATTCATGTGATTTTTTTTAATTGAAAGGGGATACTCTCGAATTCGTCCAATTTAAATTTCATCAAAATTGGTTAAGTACTTTTTAGAGCTGCAACAATAAATAAATAAATAAATAAACATCTTTAAAATATTTCATTTTCAACGATTTTCATCAATTGACCTAGCGCTATCTGTTTAATGAAAAAGTCGCTACACGGCGATTTCCCCGAGTTTCTCTTTAAAGTAACTTTAGAAAAAAAATTCCAAAATAAAAATAAATAAAAATTGGATAAAACTAAAGAATTATTCCTAAAATACTATAAAAGACAAAAACATAAATTATTATTTTATGGTTACTCTATCGAATAATATGTTATTAGACTTATCAACAGCATTTATTGCAGTTTGATAAATCAGTGTAATAACTTTAAGTTATCGAATTAAAGCAATTAAATTAATCTATGTAATTAAAAACCCGGTGCTGAAAATAGCTCAGACTTCTTCTTTAACGGGAAAATATAATATTAACAATTTTTATTCTAAAATTTGTTATAATCGTAACAATAAATAATGTTTAGTAGCATTGGAAGTATTAAAGCATACATATGAAATACATTATGTAGAGGAAAAGGTCCAAATACCGGCTACCTCTTTTGTTTTCAATCTAGATCATACAATTTTCAAAATTAATAAAATAAAAAGTGACAGCAGGATACCTTGACACGTCTTACACCTGTTTAGAGAAAAAATATCAGTTTAAAAGACGTTTTCTGTTTATAAGAAGCAAAATTCCGAAAGTCTTCAAATTTTGAATTTTTAAAATGGGGTCTAAATACCTGCTACCTAAGTTTTTTTCCAAAAGCTCACACAAATAGAGCTAATGACAATTATTAAGCAATAAGAATATTATTTTAATAAATTGTATTGATTAATATCAGTTCTTATGCACAGAAAAAATACGCATTTTTTAATAAACAAGTATTTTTGTCAAAATTATAAAATTCTTTACGACTATCTCTCGCAGTCTTCTTCCCATTATGTTTCTAGTTTTCTTTTTTTAACGTGTAAAACCAAAGAAAAGCTTGCTGATTGAAATGAGAATTATTTTATCCGAAAAAGTCACAAACATAATATCGCTCTCTGCGTCAGTGCAGTCCCTATCAGCCCACATATCGCATTCTTAACATTGAACCCAGAATCCCCTCCCCCATTCTTGTCCACAGAGAAGGCACCCATGCAGAAGACACAAATTGCATCATCTTCCTCTGTTGGATATTTTCCCTTTTCACTTTTTTAACGCTCTCGTTGCGTAATTGTTTTATCAAAATGGCTTCAAAAATTGTGTAACGCGATTTAGTGCGTATTGCCCTTCGCGACGAGCGTCTTTTAAGAATTTTTATTCCTTTGTCACCTGTTTTTCAAAACAAAAATTTTTGTCTAATTTAATCGGGAAAATGCACCGATTAAATAAGGCAAAAATTACAATAAAAAATAGCTGGTGGGAATAATCAAGGAGGGTTAATTAGATGGGTTAATTAAATTGCATCCCCTTGGAAATCTCGGGTTGTGCACATTTTGCTACTTTTACGTTGCTCGAGGACATCTCGGGTTGCGCAGCGAGAGGGTTAAAATCCAATTTCTGCCTCTTTCGCCTGGTTACTCCGTCATTTTCTTTTCTTTCTCTTCACATTTATTACAGGCAATTTTGGAGTATACAACATCCAACAGATCTTCTTCGGAAAGTGATCCGGTAACCAGTGTCGGTCCTGAAGAATTATGGCCACAGTTGTTTTTTTCATATTGTGAAATGGGACTGGAACTATTTTTGAACCATTTAAATAATTTATTAATTATGGAACTATTTAAATTAATTTATTTTCCTCCCATTCATGTAGAGCAACCGAGAGAGGTCCAAATACCGGCTAGCCGGTATTTAGACCACTCTAGGTAGCCGGTATTCGGACCACTGCTATGTTTAAGTCAAAACCGGTATTACTCATTCATATTAATAAAATACCAATAATGTGCGCGTGGCAATTGAGAGTAAAATATGTCTAGAAAATAACTTCATCAACAATTCATACGATCAGTATATTTTTAAAAAATGAGAAACACACATGTGAAAAACTTTTGACGTACCAGATTACGTCGATTCGACACTTTTGTATTTACTATTTGTAAATGAGACAGACTTCAGTGACGTACTTTTCGTAACTTTCTTCTCTCAATTAAGGCTACAAACTCTGCCCATCACGGCTAGTCTGCGCTGCACTCAGTTCTCAGAACACCTAGTAGCTGGTATTTGGACCCTAGCCGGTATTTGGACCTTTTCCTCTATTATTAAAGTGTTTTATTAGGAAAGTTTAAATAAAGAAAACATTTTTTTTTCGTCTAAGATGAGTAGTTTTGTAGAAGAAAATTTATATTACACACCTCTGAAGGTTGCTACAAATGTCATCCAAATTACTAAAACTGTAACATATTTTTCCTCACATTTCTATACGTAAAGCATACATATAGTACATTATGTTACAGAAGTACATTCATATCAGTTGTAAATTTACATTACATTATGTTACGGAATCGAATTAATAAGAGTTGTAAATTTACAAGTGGGTGCAAAATGTCCAGCCCAGGATTCGAACCAGGTATCTCTTTGCTAAAGCCGCCAGTGCTCTGCCAACTGAGCCATCCCGAACGAATCTGGAGGACCTAATTCACCCAGCTAATCTTCATGATCTGAGCACCTGGTCTGATATCTGAATCAGCTCAACAGAATAAATCACAGGTTAGGAGATGCTGAGTTAGTAAAATCTGAGATAGCTGAGAGAAAATAACAGATACTGAGATCATTGAGGTTAGCTGGGTGAATTAGGACGTCCAGATTCGCCCGGGATGGCTCAGTTGGCAGAGCATTGGCGGCTTTCGCCAAGAGATCCTTCCTTCGAATCCTGGTGCAGACATTTCTCACCCAATTGGAAATTTACAATTCGTATTATTTATTTACCAAGTGAATAATTGCGTTAAAAATTACTCTCATATAATTATGCATCCAGAGTTTGCTGGGGTTCAGTAACCTGTGATTTAACCTGTTGAACGGATTCAGATATCAGATCAGATGCTGAGATCATTCAGTTTAACTGTGTGCATTAGGTCCTCCAGATTCGTCCGGGATGGCTCAGTTGGCAGAGCATTGCTGGCTTCAGCTCAGAGGTCTCTGGTTCGAATCCTGGTTCGGATATTTTTCACCCACTTGAAAATTTACAACTCATATGATTTATTTACCAATTGAAGGATTGTGTTAAAAAAACTATCTACAGTACGTGTCAAAAGTTTAACCACAACATAAAATTTCAAAATAAAAATTTTATTATTGACTGACAGTTATTTTTCTTTTCACATGACCTACAAATTGTAGTTTTAAAAAGACATTTAACAGATGTATGCTTTAAAAATTATCCCAAATATTAGAATGTATTAAAGAACAAAAATGAGTGTGTCAAAAGTTTAAGCATAGTAGTACTTTAGTCTTTAGTAGAACAAGAATTAAAATGATATACGATTATTGCTCCATTCTGCTGAATTACTTTAAATATACGGTCTTCCATCGAAAAAATGAGGTTCTGTATTGTTTTTGGTTCAATTTTAAACCATGCGCGAATGGCATCTTTCAAATATTTAACGGAAGAATACAGCTTTCCATCTGGATAAATTGCATGAGTGAGAAAAATCCACATGTTTTCTATTGGGTTTAAATAAGGGCTAATTGCCGGCCATTTCAAAAGAGATACTTTTTTCGACTTAAGCCACGTTGACGTTGAATTTGAGGTAGCATTATCATGTTGAAATAACCATTTTTCTCCCCACTCTCCAAAAAATTCGACAACAGTGAGCAAATGATTGGTAAGTGTCTCTTGATAGTTTTCAGAGTTTTCACGGCCACTGATGACTGCCAGAGATGTCTGACCATTCAAAGAAATAGTCCTCCCATACCATTATACAACCACCACCATGTTGTCGGCTAAATATACGTCTAGGTTCTTTGCGGAGATCATGCCAATAGTACTTAAACCCATTACGGCCCATCGAGGTTCCATTTTTTTCATCACTGAATTCAACCATTCATCACCAAATGACATATGCTCTTTAGCCTACTGTAATCTACCTTCTTTATGGTGTCGTTTCAGACATGATAACCAAGCAACTTTACGATTTTTGATGTATTCCAATTCCAAAACTCTTCTATGAACATTTTTTTTTCAATATTTGTTTTCCAAATGCATGTTTTATTTGCAAAGGAGAGTAATTGTCATTTGAAGCCAAGTTTCTGATGCGGCGATCTTTGCACAAAGTAATCGCTTGTAGCCTTCCTGAACGGAATTTTCATTTGAAATCATTACCACGAGCCAAAACTTGATGAATACCTCGTTTTGATACTTTTAATACACTTGCAATTTCAGAAACAGACTTATGTTTTGCTCTCAGACTCCATATATTATGCGGGAGCCCCCGGGTGATTCTGAATCAATCCGGCCTAATGGAACGATGACCAGAAGTCAGGCCAAGGCCGCCGTAGCGGTCCCTTTCCATTTTCGGAGAGAAGACCAAAGCGGGGGCCCTGAGTGACTCAGGTCGCTGATGGGGTCTCACGTCCAGCTCTCGGACTACGTCCGAAGGAGTAACGTGCACCTTGTTAGCCTGTCGCTTGCACATCATCGTGTGGAGACGCCACCTTGGGAATGGTAGTTCTGCCGTCGACACTGACGGGAGCGGCGTAATGCGGTCTTGACTGTTGGAGCGAGTATGTGGGAGGGTTGCACGCAGCATTGTGGAGGGATACATGACAGTGGTGGAGAAAGGGTGGTTGCTGGTGCGGAGGACACGACAACGTATCTTAAAGCAGTGTAGTGAGGTGCATAGAGGTGTCTCCAACTGGCTCGACATAGTTGCGTTCTCTCTCACGGTGGGAAGACAAAGGTCTATCAGGACTGGGATAACCTGTGGAGTCGAGGGTGCAAATGCTCTTGGGATTGTCGAAGCAGGTGGATGTGCCAGAGGCAGGTGAGCTAACGTGACACAGGCAGCTACCACCGGGTCCAGTCGGGTCAACTTTTGTGCTTTTTTATCTAGCCCATGCCTGGATATGGATTCATCCACTCCACTGGGTGGGCCGTTGTCCTTGGGAGTCCTCGGTGCAGTGGTCTTAGGGGATTTAGCCATCCCTTGTGGAGGATACGGTCAGGTAATGGGTTTTAATGTTCTCGGGTCCAATTGGGCTTTGAACTTTTATTTATATTTATTTATGTAATTATATTTATTGTTTTCTGGGAACTTCGCATGGTCTTGGATGGGTTCGCTGGTTGATGGACTGATTAAGCGGGCTGTGTGTGTTCGCCCCCTGTTCGTGGTTTCGGTCTGTTGGTTGGTGGTGCTGTTTGTGAACAGTTCGGGGATTCCGGATCATTTCACCGTGCCGACATTGACTGGGTCCGAGGGCCGTGCGGGTTCATCCCTGTTCTTGTTCCTGGTCTGATGGCAGGTGACGTTTAGTGTTGTCTCTATTATCGGTTGATGTTGGCCGGATTGACCTTGTTTGGGATGTAGGTGGATTGCACTACTTCCGTCTTCATGATTACGTCCTGGTGTGGTCTGGTCTGCTGACTGGTAACGTGTTTATGTTTAGATTAAGTTTGTGTTTTGTGTTCTTTTGTTCTCCCCGCATCTCTCGATTGGTCCCCGCCTCATTTGGGTTGGAGAGCCTTTCCTTGGTGTAGGGCTAGCCTTGAGTTGTGGCATTAACTTTCCTGTTATTTTGTCTATCTTACTAAGCCTCATCCGCTGGCGGTAAAGTAAGCCGGTGTGGGAGCCCCCTTGCTAGTCTCCGAGCACGGGCCCTTCCTGTGAGGTGTCCCACGATTAAGAGTCGATGATGCGACGGAGCCTCTGCATCGGGTCGAGCCTGTTCCGACCCCTCTTTAGAGTTTTATTGAGTCGGGTTCTATCGTGAGGCTCGATCTTCAGTATTTATTACGGTCCGGATCGGGGTCAAAGCTGGGTCCCTTGTGGAAGCCGTGACGAGACTTTCTGGACCTCGTATGATGACCAGCAGTGACCACGTACATGTATCCAGCAGTCTTACTCCAGATTTGTATCATGCCCTCATCTGAAAATTCTTCCGACGTAGGCATTTTGTACTAACTTTAAAAGAACAACTGATTGCTTCTTATACACCCAGAAATCGTTTGCGTGCGAAACCGCTTATATTAGTTTGTAAAATTTGCATAAAAACGATTTTTGCTTAAACTTTTGACACGATTATTTTTGTTCTATTCTTAAGTTTCATGGTTTGAAATAAAATTTAAAAAATAATTTTATTTAATATGGTGTTGAAACTGCTATTATTAACATATACAAGACAGATATTGAAATAAAGTGAATATTTAAAGTTTTATTTTAAAATTGTTATTGTGTCTAAACTATTGGCACGCATTGTAATAGAAGTACATTCGATTTAAATATAGTTTGAATATATGAAATATAAGATACTATACAATAGTCAAATACCTTTGTAAATTTAGATTTATTTTATCTGATGAAGGCAATTCATCTGACTTAGACCAGTGCAACCTTGTTCCCTGTTAAGGCCAAAATAACTGTTGCTATTTTGTTTCATAATGTTGTAACGTCTTTATAAGATGTACGATAAACAACATATTACATATCTGGAGAACAAATTACTGCTACATTTTACCTTTATTGTTAAAAGAATTGTGCATTTAAAATAAAACCAACTTTTAGATATTTTCAATGATAAATTGAGTGGTGTTGAAACAAATGTTAAAAAAAAATAATCTATTATTTCACATTTTTCTTTTATTCTTTCTTTTTTTCACCATATAATGCTAACAGACCATTAGCGGTATATAGAGAAAAATAAAGAAGTTTTTTTCCTCGTTTTGGATATTTGATCTGAATGACCCAATACTGATATTTCTTGTTTCTATTTGCAGTAGAAAATATTTAATAAATTTCACTAGTAATAAAAAGAAGGAATAGGAGAGTCTGAGGAGGGTTGACCCAATTTTTGCAAAATGATTTTTTATTTATTAAACATTGAATCCAGAATAAAGTTTCATATATTACTTTATTCGTTATACAATCAGTTGTCAAAATAAAATTGCGGCATAAGTTTAATATATAAGAAACTTGAAAAATTATTGATTTTTAATCATGAGAAAAATAATGGTTCAAGGCTCCCCACGAATAGGAGGCTTGACTCACCTTATTTTATATTGAAATATTTTTTAAGGAAATAAAATCAATTTTAAAAAAAGTACAATATCTTCATGTTACATGGTTTAACTATTATTTAAAATGATTTAGGTAAATTTGATGTGTTAAGAAACTTGCTCAAGCGGAATTAGAGACACGGGAGAAAAATTCCGTTTTAAACACCCACTTTTTGTGACACTCGACCTGGCAACAGTAGTTGACGCATAGTTTGTCTTCATCTTATTGTGTTCATCTTGGTGAAATTTATCTACATACTTTCCTAAAGAGTTTTGCTCAATGTTACGTTCTTTTGCAGAAGCGTGAACACTTAACATTTGTTAAGGCTATTACTTTCATCCTTTCTAATGTTTTTCATTCTTTCTATTTACCTACTAAGGGTACTATTTAAATGTATATGTTCCTATCACCTTTCTAATTTGTTTTTCATTTTTTTTGTTTGCCTCTATAGCAATTTTTTACAACTTTTTTTAAACAATTTTAAATATTCTCCTTTCTATCACCCAATTTTACTGTACCTTTATAGAATAAATTTGCATTATCTTAGAAATATAACTATTTACCCTTCATTATCTACAAAGTATAATAAAAAGATTTCTAAAAACACTTAATTAAGGGAGCTTTGACCATCTGGCCAACCCTCCTTCACATTGATTGGGTGAAGCCTCCCCACATAGCCACTTTTTAAAGTATAGCACATTGTTATGCTTAACCTAATTTCTTGTACAATCTTTATACCAGGAATGAAAGCTCAATATTTCTGCATTACTTAAAACCTACCTACTTAAATTTCTATGATATATTTTATGTGAGAAAATCTTACAAATTGGGTCTAAAAAATACATCTTTTACGCTGATATTGCTTCACAATTGATTTTTCCACACCTGTTTCCGTCATCTGCATGAAACAAAGACTATTGTTTGAACATTTCAGTAGCTTTGGTTGTCGCCCATTGGCAAAACTCTCAAATTCTTTTAATATGAAAACTGAAAGGTGGGTCAAGCCCCCTTATAGTCAACTCTCCCCAGTCTCCCCCACTTGATAAAGTATATGGTGATTATAGATGATTTCTAATCAATCTATTAAAAAATAACTGCTGTGAATTCTCTTCACTTATAATAAATAGTATCATGGCACTGACTTAACGTATCTAAATCAAGTACGAATTGCTATTAACAAATCAATAGTAAATCGATTGAAATTGAACGGCGGAGAAGTGTTAATCATTCATGAATATCTCTCTACTAAATTGTCCCTTTAATTTTGTGCACAATAAAGTAAGCTTTATTGTGCTTAATATGGAAAATATAAGAAAAATTCAATATCAACTCTTCAATCAAAAATTCATTCCACGCATACAATTTTTCTAAATACATTTGAGATACTTTTCATTTCAGCCTAACTTTTCGCGTTATTATTTGAGAACTTGATTTTAAATATCCCCGCATCCACATAGTCTTGTAAGGTATTATACGAAATAATTGAGATGAATTTATGAGAAATTTATAATGGAGCAAATAAATTTGCTGTAAAGGAAATTGTTCGCCTTAATAAGAAATACTATATAGAGATTTTGCTTTCTTTAAAAAATATATATGCATAATATCTGTTCCGCTTTTAGATAAATATTATACATAGTAACTGATGATCTTCCCACGATAAATTTAGTAGTCTGAATGTAATACAAAATCATTTATTAGGGGTACCCATAATGAAATCTGCTCTCAAAAGGTATTTTCAATTACTTTTTTTAAAAACAGCTTTTAGCACACTCGTTTTTAAAGCAGCCTCAGTCACCGTAGGTTTCTATGAGGACACCATTTATATATAAAATACTCTATCCTAATTTAAACAAAGCTAAAGATATAGGCTTATAAATAATATATAATTGAAAACGACATTAATTATGGTGCCTCTAATAGTTGAGTTTAGTATAGAAATAAACAGAATTTATATATATACTGGGTCATCGAATAATAATGCCTAGATTTTAAAAAATCATAATATCGAAACCTTTTATGTTAAATGAGTAATTCTTTCACTACACGATAACTGGTGAACGCAAGTTTGGTTTTAGTTCACCAGAATTAGTTTGCGTGTATGTGTTATGCGCGGATTAGTTGAGCAGTCGTCAAGGTCAGCCGACGCGCCAGACTGCAGCTGCTCAGTACGATGTTGACCGTGCAACAAAAAGTACAATGCGTGATTTGGTATGTGGAGTCAAAGTCAATAGTCAGTGTACAGCGGCTTTTTCGGAGAACTTATCCAGGTCAAACTGCTCCTGATAACAAAGCGTCAGCTGACCTTGACGACTGCTCAACCAATCCGCGAATAACACAGACACGCAAACGAATTCTGGTGAACTAAAACCAAACTTGCTTTCACCAGTTATCGTGTTGTGAAAGAATTACTCATTTAACATAAAAGGTTTCAATGCTATGATTTTTTTTAAATCTAGGCATTATTTTTCGATGACCCTGTATATATACATATATACAGGGTGATTCAGCTCGTCGGTGACAAACTTTAAGGATCGATAGAGCACACCTAGACGAACATTTTTGAATGGGGAATGTAGGGTCCCTGACGCGATGGTAAGGCGCTAGGCGCTTTCGAAAATTTGGGTGCCGAAATTCGAAACGTCATAAAAACTAGGGAAATGGTTAGATTTTCTTGCTTGTTGCGTCGAAATGATTCTGTTTGTTTAGACTTTCTTCAGTACCAATTTGATAAGCGTATCTCTTAAAACATGGATAGGGGGCGCTGCAGACTTTGGAGAGCTAGACAACAACTTTAAGCCCGTTATTTTGATAATTTAACACATGCTCGCCAAAGTTTATACTCTAACTTAAAGTTTGAACCCAAAAGTAGAGCCCTGCAAAAAGCGTAAGAGCCGGAATAAAATGTCAAAGTACAGGGTGGTCGAAACTCGAAGGCTCCTAGGAGATAAACAAACAGATTTCTTGACTTATGGCATGCATTTTCATGATTCTGTTTGCTGGGGCTCTCTGAAACTCAGTTGAACGGTACAAAAAGAAACATCGATAGGGGGCGCTTTGGGCAAAAAACATAGTTCGTTGACATTTCGGACGCTAACTGGAAACGGGGCGCTACGATCAGTTAGAAACAAAACAAGAGAGTAATTTACTTATCATAAGAAGCTATTAAAACTGCAGTTTGTTTGTTTTTTTTAACAAACATAGCTGGTTTCAATCATGCACAATGCGCGCAATAAAATTTACATAAGGTGCTTTTTGCTGATTTATGCAAAAGATATCGTACCATATCGATATGCAAAAGATACGTAATGCGTAGACGACAACGCGAGATGACGTAGTTGTATGCGCAGACACGTCTTTTGAACGTGCGGTACCTACTTAAGCTTCGGGTTACTTGTCTGCAGATCGGTAGTAGGATGGAACGGTACACAAACTCTGAATTGGCTGACATGCATTTGGCGTATGGCGCTGCTGGTTGTAATGGACGAGCCGCTCAGCGGTTGTACGCCGAGCGTTACCCCAACAGGCAAATCCCCTGCCATGCCTTCTTCGCTCGAGTACACCAGAGGTTGTCCACAACGGGATCTTTCGACGGAGGCAGGCCTGAACGGGAGCGATCAGTGAGCACCCCGACAACGAAGAGGCTGTGCTTAACCTGGTTGAGGACAACCCAGGTCTTAGCACGAGAGATATCGCCAGACATGTTGGCATTTCGCAAGCAACTGCGTGGCGCATCTTACGTTCCCGGAATCTGCACCCCTACCACATCCAGCGGGTGCAGTTGCTCAGAGAGCAGGATTTTGGCCCTCGAGTGGAATTCTCAAGATGGTACTTGGCGATGAGATCCAGGGATCCCCGTTTTGTAAACAGCATTTTGTTTACGGACGAGTCCACCTTCAGCCGGGAGGGAATGTGGAACGCCCACAACAGTCATGTGTGGTGTGATGAAAATCCACATGAAACCAGAAGCCGAGCAGCCCAGGAGCGTTTCTCAGTAAATGTGTGGGCCGGCATTCTGGGGGATTGCCTCATTGGCCCTTATTTGTTACCTGAACGGCTGACAGGTGGAAATTACCTGATTTTCCTGGATCAAGTGCTGCCGCAGCTTCTGGATGAGGCGCACGTACCCGAAGGTTCGCGTCGCCAGATGTGGTTCCAGCACGATGGAGCTCCGGCCCATTACACGAACGACGTGCGTCTCCATCTAAACGCAAGGTATGGCCAGCGGTGGATCGGGCGTGGGGGTCCAGTTCACTGGCCTGCCCGATCACCAGACCTCACCTGCTTGGATTTCTTCCTTTGGGGTTACCTGAAGGCCGAGGTATACCATACACCTGTCAGCAGTGCTGAAGAACTTGTGGCGCGCATTGTGGCAGCTGCAGGGCAGATCAGAGATACTCCTGGCATTGTTGGAAACACACACTCCTCAATGCGACGGAGGTGCGAAGCCTGCATCATGGCCCAAGGTCGAAATTTCGAGCATCTTCTGTAGTGTTATTTTTTGTAAATAAATTTCCAGTATCATTGATGTTTTTGGTCTAAATTTATTCAGAAGTGTTGAGCAGAGGTAGAAAATGTGTTTTCATTATTACTAACTGATCGTAGCGCCCCGTTTCCAGTTAGCGTCCGAAATGTCAACGAATTATGTTTTTTGCCCAAAGCGCCCCCTATCGATGTTTCTTTTTGTACCGTTCAACTGAGTTTCAGAGAGCCCCAGCAAACAGAATCATGAAAATGCATGCCATAAGTCAAGAAATCTGTTTGTTTATCTCTTAGGAGCCTTCGAGTTTCGACCACCCTGTACTTTGACATTTTATTCCGGCTCTTACGCTTTTTGCAGGGCTCTACTTTTGGGTTCAAACTTTAAGTTAGAGTATAAACTTTGGCGAGCATGTGTTAAATTATCAAAATAACGGGCTTAAAGTTGTTGTCTAGCTCTCCAAAGTCTGCAGCGCCCCCTATCCATGTTTTAAGAGATACGCTTATCAAATTGGTACTGAAGAAAGTCTAAACAAACAGAATCATTTCGACGCAACAAGCAAGAAAATCTAACCATTTCCCTAGCTTTTATGACGTTTCGAATTTCGGCACCCAAATTTTCGAAAGCGCCTAGCGCCTTACCATCGCGTCAGGGACCCTACATTCCCTATTCAAAAATGTTCGTCTAGGTGTGCTCTATCGATCCTTAAAGTTTGTCACCGACGAGCTGAATCACCCTGTATATATATATATATATATATAACCATTATACACCCGTACAAATTATAATCTGGAAAAGTGAATATATAAATTGAGGGGCTCACAACTATAGTAGACCAAGTCCATTTTTCATTATTGTGAATAATAACGCTTTAAAGTTCTTAAAAAATAATTAATTCAAGTCAAGTGATTTATAAGAATTATATGCGGTAATATTTAATTTAAAGTACCATTTTTATAGCGCGCTACTTTTACAAATGACAAATTAATATTTCTATTGAAAATTTATACGTTTATAAAAAAATAAAGACTTGGTTCAGTATGGTTTTGAAATTTCCATGTGCACTCAAAGACTTGTTTATTATGAGTACAAAAACTCTTGATTTTGATTTATATTTACTTATTCTATATTTTACTCAAAGAGTGAAAGACCAGTTATCGTAAATCCTTCAATCAAAAACAATACTATCATCATCATCAACGTCACATGATATGTACTCAAGAGGAAGTAGCTTGGAACTTGGTATTGACCTCTGCTGGAAGATTCTTGAAGTAAACATGATGAATTGGCGAAATGTATGGCAGAAGATCCATCATATTTTTCTTTTTGGCCAAAGTAATTTTTCTACGGCCCACGTACAATGCATTTTGACTGACATTTGACAAAGAAAGTAACTTGCGCCCATGTGCCCGATTTTCTTAATTGATTTTGCGAAGAGGTTGATCCTCATTCAGGGTTTCTTTCAACAGTAATTTGGAAAGAGAACTTCTTGCAACTCGCAGTCATCCAAAATCTACCCAACTGAAACAAGTTCCTGCGGTATCCTTTTTTCTATTTATGATACTTTGTTCCAAAGCTGTAGTAGAAAGAAAGTCGGAATTCTTATCCTCAATGACATGAAATTTAGGATATTTCCTCTTTGCATTCATAATAGTTTCCTTCCAGTCTCCAGGAACATAGATGTGTTGTTTCTTGATAGTTGCTGCTTCCGTCGAGTTACAACTTTCTGCTGGTGTCTTGCAACAATGCTAGAAAGGTCGTGAGAATCTCTTCCTCCCTCTATTTCATCTATTTCATCCCAGACGTACATGCATTCCACATTCTTATTAAAGGAATGCACCCCAAATTTATGAACATATAGATTGCGTTTATAATAAGCTAGGTACGTTGAAAGCTTAGAAAGGGTAGTGCTTTTTGCAAGTCGAATGTGCTACAGTTTCATCTGAAGCTTTAATTTTATCAGTTAACATTTTATCTCTATCCTGTTTAGCTATCGCAAGTGCAGCTCTCCTTCGATTTCAAGATTTTTTCAAGTGTTTTCACCATTTTTGTCGAGAGCTTGATTGATATGTCAACACATAATTTGCAACACATATCTGTACTTGGCGGCTTGAAGTGTAAATTAAACATTTTTCTGAAGGCTTTCTAATAGAATTTTACTTTGACGGGGGTCTTATTCTTTGTCGTACATTCCTCTCTAGGCCTAAGATCGAACTATGTGATTAGAGCTTTTTTCCTTGTAATAATGTTTTTTGGTATTTTTACAGTTTTTCTTTACCGAGAGGAGGGGGATCATCAAAAACAATATTACTTTCCATTCATACACTGTAAAAAAAATCCGATCAGTTTTCCTGTAGGAATCGAAAAAATAGTTGCCCTTATCGTACCGGAAAATTTTCCGACCCCTCTCGGAATAAAATCCGTAAAAACAGGGAAATAGTCAATAAAACGGTATTTTAGGGATTTTATTACGATTTTGCCGATTTTATTCCGAGCTGGATCGGAAATTTTTCCGGTACGATAAGGGCAACTATTTTTCCGATTCCTACAGGAAAACTGGTCGTATTTTTTTTACAGTGTAGTTTACACATCTGATTCACGAACGTTTATTTTTCAAGAGAAGTTTTGCAATCGCTACTTATTTAAAATACAACTTTTTTGATAGCAATCAGACAAGATTTAGACAATAATGGGTCACAGATAAAAAAGTAGTGAGGTGTAGTACACTGATGAATAGACTTGATCCAGTATGGTTGTGAACGTTTCTTGTATTACTTCACCAACTCTGGACACAGATGCAATCTATGAGAAAGTATGTGAACTACAGACTTGGTGCATTATGGCAGAAGATAAAACACAGTTTAGTGCACCTTCTACATGAGCTATCTCATTTTTCTTAAAGTGGACTTTGTCTACTATGGTTGTGGGCCCCTCAATTATAAATGAAGTTTGCAAATTAAAAATGAATTTTTATCCTTCAGAGGAAAAAAATTATAAACCTACCATCAATTCAAGCGAAACAAGGAAATAAAAATTCGATGAATATTGAAAAAATGGAAATTCTTTTTTGAAAGAAAGGCAGATACTTCAGTCCCAAATTACCTCCACAAAGTTCCACAAATATCATATACGGTTTCATCCTTGCATAAGCCATAACAAGCTAAAAAAGCTTCGGCTATTTCGTAAGGAGTTTTACTTTCGTCCAGTATGTTACAAAGGGCATTGCGAAAATTTTTCTCTAGAAGAGTTTTCTGCAAAACAATGTACAGTGGCAATGCAAAGACCTTTTCTAAGGTTGATTTTGAGTTAAAGGACGCATGAAAAAGAATTATGTATGTATATTTCAAATAAATAATATTTTATAAAATATTTTTGAGAAATAAATAATTTGCTATAAAAATTCTTTAAGAGGTTTCAGGACTCTTAAAATTGGAAGAAATGAAAAAAAAAGACCATTTTCAGTATTTAATATCTTAAAATGTATATGATTTAAAAACATGATTTTAATTGGGATAAAAGATATATGTTCTTTCATTTCCTGGATTTAAAAAAATTGCCAGATTCAGAATTAGTATTTATATGAGGGGTCCATACTGTCAGACATTTGTCAAGCAGAATATTGATATAACAGCTTACGCGGAGGATTACAAAATGAATTTAGAACTAGAATGAAATTTTTTGTGCCTACTTATACTTCAGATTGTAATTAATACCTGTAACCTAAATAAATTTGTATTTAAAATATTTTTATATTGACAATAAAAAGCTGTATTTAGCTAATACATAATTTTGAAAATTTCAACAGCATAATCACTTTAAAAATGTTTTTTTTTTTTTTTTTTTTTTTTTTTTAACAATAAAAATGAAATTTTAGGTTCAATTTATACAGACAAACATGAAACATATGTTTTGAAAATTTCATGAAAAAGTATTCAGATGTTATTGAGATATTCTGCGAGTTATGTCCAAAAACGTCATTTGGAGAAATATTATTTCAAATTTTCGAGAACACCGCTTCAGCTATAGAGCGGGTATAATTTTAAAATCCATAATTTTTCTTCTAATGGGAATTTCAAGAAACAATTATGTCAAAATGTTCAGAAAAAATAGGAGTTTAACATCTAAAAAAAATAATTTCGAAAATTTTGAAGCTTTGAGAGTCATGAGACCCCTTAACCCTTTATCTAGTGAATTATGAATTCGGGAAAATTTTATCTTCTAAAGTACTTTTCCTGAATTCTTTAAACTACATTAGAAGATTTACATAATAATTTAATAAATTTTAGAAGAATTTTTGAAGTATTGAAGGATTTAGAAGGATTCATTAAATTTAAATTTATAGGGATTTCGTGCAATATTTATAACCCCACTGAAATCTTTTATTTTAAATATTTTTCTTAGTATTTTGTAGAATTAGGAAATGTACAAATATAATGTTTTTACAATAGAAATATAGAAATATTTCTGGATTGAAAAATTCGCCCCCCCCCCTCCCCCAGCGCCAAGAAAGCTGAAAAGATGCAAAGGCAAAAGAAATCATCCTTTTAAAAATATTTTTGTTTTGTGTAACCCATAATGCTTTTGGAAGAAGATAAAGTAATGTATCTATAACTCATTCTAAACTGTATTACTACTAATCGATGTATTAAATTAATTTTATAACAAGTTATTTTAATGGTACTTATAAGTACCGTCAGTAGATAAAGGGTTAAAGCGTTTTAGAATACATTTTCAACAAACAAAAGTAATAAATGCTTTAGAAATAGGGATATTTGGACTGGAATACAAATATTTAGAATTAATAAAATATTAACAGATATATTAATAATTAATTGCATAATCCTTACACATACATATTAACATATACATATTTACATATACGTATTAACATGCGCAATAAAAAAAATCCTTTATTTCAAGCACAACTATTTTCCCATCAAAGTATCTTTATTTAAACGAACATAATGCCGAAGCTCATTTTTAACGTACTCTTACACGGAAGCTAATTATGTGCCCTAAAAACCACAATTGTTTCGAAAGAACAATTTCGTCTTTGTTCTTTTATCCTAAATGAGAACTTCCTGAGAAGTTGAAATCAGTCAGCGACAAAATTAAAAAAGAAAACTAGAAGAAAAAATGACTGCAATGAAAGAGTACAGATTTTTTAACGGGAAAAATAAATCTTGGATGTTACGCATTATGTGTTTCAATGTTCCATAATTCTCAAACATACAATAACTCTCTTAAATAAAAATTTTATTATTTGTGCATCTTAAATATTATAGCAACTGTAAAAAAGACAATTTGAACACTTATGAATAAATTTACACAATTAATATATATATATATATATATACTAGCCACCCATGGCAACCAGTTCGGTCTCCTTGGTCCTTAAAATTTATGTTTGGGAAAGCATGCTAAGCCTTGTATCATGTTACTTTTATTCATAATTTAATTTACCTGGACTCCCTTAAGTATAATTAATATAATCCCTTAAGGTAATATTAGTTTTTGTTGCATTAAAGTACCTCGATTTTTTAATTTTGTGTAAGCAAGTAAACACTATTGGGTTACAATGGAAATCTATGGGAATTTGGCGAAATATTAGAGATATCTCCAAATTGGTGTCTAATTTTGGTCTCCAAATTGGCGACATTTGACGACAGAACAGGGTCCCATTCTATGGTAACCCCCCCCCCCCCCTTATAGGTATAGATATGCATTAAATGCTGTTCAATAACCAGTTAGATGCGTTTCATTCGGGCGTTGCCATTAAACAATTAACAAATAATCGCGATTTCTGTGCCCCGTACGATAGCGTAATATATATCTAGATTATTGAGATAGTTATATGAATTAATTAAAAATATTCTTCCCTGTCTGTCATTAAAGCACGTTTAAATACAAAGTACGGCTATTGATTTCCAGGACTGACGTAACTGTACCAGAACAGGAAATCGGCAGAACGCAATTGCTTGTATTTAAAAGGTCGTTTATCTGCGCATGCACAAGGAAGTCGGTGAGCATCAAAAGCAAGTGACTGACCTTGAAACACGTATTAAAATATAGTAAAATATAGTGAATCCTATTGGTTTACAATGGAAGTCTATATGAATTTGGCGAAATATTAGAGATATCTCCCAATTGGCGTCTAATTTTGGTCGCTAAATTGGCGGCATTTGACAACAAAACTGGGTCCCCCCCTATGGTAACCCCCCCCCCCCCCTTATAGGTATGGTTATGCATTAAATGCTGTTCAATAACCAGTTAGATGCGTTTCATTCGGGCGTTGCCATTAAACAATAAACAAATAATCACGATTTCTGTGCCCCGTACGATAGCGTAATATATATCTAGATTATTGAGATAATCATATGAATTAATTAAAAATATTCTTCCCGCACTCTGGATAGATGCGCACGCCAGAAACAAGTGGGAAAGTTCGTGCGTTTGTGACTTCGGATTTCCGATTGACTATTGGAATACTCGCCAATAAACTAAACATTTCCAAAGAGGTGGTTTGGCAAATTTTGACACTAAACCTATTTAAATTATATTTGAGGATCTCGAAGCCATCAAGAAAACGGTGACGCCCACATTGAAGAGTATTCCGAAAGAGGACTTTAGAAGTTGTTCCCGAAACTTATGCAGCCAATCACAGAAGTGCATTACGCCAGGTGGGACTCACTTCAAAACATATTAAATGGATATGTATTTCATATAACGTTTTCTAGAGTTATTAAATGAGTCCATGAAATTAATGGCCTCCCCCACCTTATATGTTTAAAAACGACCGAAGCGGGGCAGTTATTTCATGTTTTACTAATCACGTTTTACAATTCTATAAAAAATTTCAGATTAAATAAATAAGCTACTTTTGATTCTAGATGTAAAATATTTGAATTATTTCCCGGCACACTAGAAGTAAAAATAATTTTTTTTCATGCTTTTTGCCTTTTCTAAAAATTTTTACATTTTATGTTTTATCCCTTTACGAATAAGAGAGAAAATTATAACTTTATATTATTTATGCAAATGCAAATATAAAACGCATAGAAGAAAGGAAAACAAATTCTCATTACATAAAAAAAGAGTTGAACTGGATTAATTTTGTAAAAGTATAATAATTAATAATATAACATTTCTTCAATTATTTATAAAAATTATTTATTTATGCATACAATAAATTTAGTTTAATAAACATTAATTCTATAAAATATTTTCATCAGACTGATTTCGTATCCATTCGATTTATATTGTTACAAAATAAAATTTCAAAGATACATTATAATAAATAAAGCAAACAGTTGACATAATCGAATCGTATAGATTTTCAATTTAATTATTCACTGATGGGTGGATATGATGTGGACTGTAGACGTTAATTTTCTTTTTAATTGATTTTATTCACACTTAAAACTGCACAAGACACTTACACAACATAAATTTCACAAACTTGAATAAATTGAAAATCATAATTAATATCCATCGCGTAGTTTGGATGGAGTGTTTTTAGAGACGTGCTGATGCTTTGACGATCAACAGCTTAACTAACTTTTTTATAGACTGCTCGCTAGGGGGAGCTCGTTCTATTTCCGGAACGGAACATGCCGCCCGGGGATGAAATATGACATATTTCAGCAATTAATATAAACATAATACAATAGATAACTAATTAACACTACAAATGATACTAAAATACAAAATACTAATATACAAAACAATCAGGATAATTACTCAAAAATAATATTTATAAGAAATACAATGATGCATAAACATTATTTAAGAGTCCTGAATGGGTAACAGGCATACTTTTGAAATGCCTCTTAAAAATATATCACATGCAGTTTTGACTTTGACTGCACGAACCCTATTGTCCCTGCCTGGAATTATTTCCAGAATTCGGTCAAGAGCCCACCTACATGGTGGGAGATTTTCTTCTTTTAATAACACTAGAGATCCTAACTTTATGTTTTCTTTTGTAAATTGCCACTTACCGCGGTGCTGCAAGTGATTTAAGTAGTCAATAGATTGTACGTAGCCAAATGCATTGAACATATTTGGTAATTAATTGCCAATGGGTTAATCTATTTTCAGAAATATTTATAACATTAGGCTCTGTAATACTATTAATGGGTCTGCCAATTAAAAAATGCCCTGGCGTAAGCACTTCAAACTCATTTATGTCATCAGAAAGCGGAAAAAAAGGTCGGGAATTTAGGATCCCCTCAATTTGGACTACTAGAGTTTCAAAGTCCTCTAGAGTAATTTTATTATTACCTACGGCCCTAAGCAAATGATGTTTGAAGGACTTAACGCCAGCTTCCCATAGACCGCCAAAATTAGGAGATCGTGGTGGGATAAATTTCCAAGTTATGAATTCTTCGGCAAAGAAATTTGATAATTCCTCGTTGGGAGTGGCCAATAATTTCTTAAAGTTATTTAATTCTGTTGACGCACCCTTAAAATTAGTGGCATTGTCAGAAGTTAGCGTATTTACTTTGCCTCTCCTGGCACAAAACCTTTTAAGCGCAGCGATGAATGCAGCAGCGGATAACTCGCTTACTATCTCTAGATGAATAGCCTTGGTAGCCATGCATATAAATATGGCCACATAACTTTTGGAATAAATGCCCTTTCTCTGATTTTTGTACTTAATGTGGAAGGGGCCACAAAAATCGACACCTGAATTGAGAAACGTGTGATTAGGGGTTACGCGTTGCGATGGGAGGTCTCCCATTAACTTATCTAGTGTTTTGGGGTTATGCCTGAAACATGTGACACAAGTGTGCATTGTTTTTCGGGCAATGCTTTTAGCCTTTATAGGCCAATATTTCATCCGTACTTGATGAACTAATCCCTGAGCCCCTATGTGAAAGTACTTTTTATGAAAGTATTCAAAAATTAATTTAGTGAGTGCTGGACAGATAATTACACCTGTTTATTTTCTATTAAATATATATCCAAAATCGTTAATTGGTCCAAATCATCCAAGCAACCTCATAGCAAATTGGTATATAATTTTATATACCTTAGATAAATTCAAATAATATAAGTGATCGTATTTACCTAAATTCTAGTAGAAGAGCAACGCGAAGCATTCATAAAATTAAATTATAATTCGCGTCAAAATGTAATTATTAAATTTGAATAATTACGAATAAAATTAAGAGTTTGCGTTGTGAATTATTTAGACGAACTCTTCCACTTATGAATTAAACTAAAATTAAAACTATAAAAATAAATTGACACACTTTAAATATTATTAATTAAATAATTACAGAAACTTTTTAAAACTTGATTAAATATTTTATTTACATTGAATACAACTATATACAGAAAAACATAATATTAATTCAAAAAATAGAAAGCAACACTTTTGTTTGCTTCTCATTATTTTAAGTATATTTAATCTTTAAAAAAAAAGACAATATTTTCATATACTCTAATTATTATAATTGTTTCTTTTTGCTAAAAGAATAATTCTCTTTCATTTTTAAATTACGTTAATCTTATTTAATTATTGGTTTTGTCGGATCTCAGATTACTCTCTACCATAAAATATCAGAAAAGTAATTTTTATGATTTTTCATATGATCTTAAGTGGTAAAAGAAAATGTTTAAAATAGTACCTTTTTTTAATTTACGGGATGGTGGCCTTTATTCATCAAATTCAGAGTTGTCGCGTTGCTTGGGATCATATTCTTATGACATCCGGAATTCGCTTTGTATCAGAGCGTCAACATCGGGATGGCAGGATGCAAAGCTACGGACCTCTGTCGAATACTCCTCTTTATTTTAACATCAGGAAGACATCCTCAATTTGGCTTGCTTAGGCTCACTCCGATAAGTACATCAGGAAGACATCCTCAATTAGGCTTGATTAGGCTCGATTAGGCTCGTTTAGGCTCGCTCCGATATGTACATCTCGCCGGGGCAGTACTAGGGCTTTCGGGACTCATTGCACGGGCTTTCAGGATTCATCGCACGGGCTTTCAGGAGAGCTCCTGCGTCCTCTACATCTTTTTTCAGACTCTGTTTTTTAAACCTTATTCTTCTTGCACCCCAACTCCTGCAGTGGGTGGAACTATTTTTGTCTAGTCCACTGTTATTGGATGTGAGAAGATTTTTTATTATACTTCGATAGGCCTATTAGCTAACAGTCTGCAAATGGCCCCTTACATATACTTTAATATTATTATCTGCCTTAAAGTTTGGGTGGTCTGAAAAGCCATAAATTTATCCCAACACTTTTATTGAGGCCATAAATTGATTCCAACGTTTTTATGATTTTACGATTTCTAATTATACACCACTTTCCATTGGCTTGTCATAAAACGACACCATGGCGTCTGGCTATTGTTGTTGTCTGAGATCCGAACTCTACTCAACATTATACATTCATTTTACAATACAACAATTTTTTTAAAAATATATATTTAATATTTAAAATCAACTTAATAATTTTTGTATGAACTTACACTCTTATTTTACTTAAATATATAAACATTATAATTTTACACTCATACTTATATTTTATAAAAAATATTTATACAAACAGAAATAACAAATTACGCAATTTTACTTTGATTTAACCAACATGGTGCGGGAACATATCATAGTTATATGTTGCCCAGCAGTGAGCTTATGATCACTGGGCAGAATTAATTGGTGCTTAGCATCAAAAGATAAGTCAGAATTGATTAATCTGCCCCCTACACGAAGTAATCCACATTTGTCAATGAAGGGGTCTAATCCCTTTAACTTACTGGAAGAAGGAACAGTTTGTCCCTTTCTGAGTGCTGCTAATTCAGGAGCGAACTTACCTTCCTGGGCCTTTTTTACCTAAAAATGTGTACTATATTTTAATTCTGTGCCCGAAAGCTGACTCCCGATTACAGTTCTACGTCTGGAGATATTCACAAACCTGAAAATAAAACTACATATTCGAATTAATTTAAGAAAATTATTAGAAGAATTATATAAAACATTAAAAAAATCGTTAGAGTCCTTATGGATAGTCAATAAATTAAAATCAGTTTTTAGTTCATGATCACACTCAATGTCCTTGAGGGTAGGAAATTGTTTGGGAACTATAATTTCCCTTTGAAGAAATTCCGGACCAAACCACCACGAATCATTATTGATCAGATCCTTGGCTGTTGCACCTCTGGAGATGATATCTGCTGGATTGGATTTTGAAGATACATGGTTCCAGTGATAATTCTCAGAAATAGACTGGATCGTGATGACTCTATTGGAAACGAAAGTTTTAAGTTTGTGGGGTGGTGTGTTAAGCCAAAATAGAACAATCGATGAATCTGTCCATAGCCATACCTTTTCAAAGCATAGCTGTAGGATGGGAATTATTTTTTGAGCCAGTTTTGCCAAAAGCAGAGCTGCACATAACTCTAGTCGCGGGATGGTCATTGGCTTTAGGGGGGCCACACGGGACTTGCTGCACAAAAGATTAGACTTGAACTGTCCAGTTGTGGAGAGAGATCTTATGTAGATGGCTGCTCCATAGGCCTTTCCAGAAGCGTCTGAAAATCCGTGTAAATCTTGACCTGCAATGTTGTCAGACAAAAAATATCGTGGAATTGTAAGATGATTCATTTCTGTCAATTTAATCAGAAAATTTTGCCATTCCCGAAGAGAACTGGCAGGCAGATGTTGATTCCAATTTATCTTTAATTCCCATAAATGTTGCATGAAAATTTTTGCTTTGGTTAGAATAGGGCCAATTAGGCCTAAGGGATCGTAAATTTTAGCAATTTGTGCCAAAACTTCTCTCTTAGTATAAACATCTTTAGGTTCGATACTAATTTTAAAAGTAAAATGATCTGATTGAGGTTTCCAAAGCATCCCTAAAGTTTTTACAGAAATTTGCTGCGAGTGTTCGTCAAATGAATATTCTGATATGGCTGCGTCTTGTAATAATTCAGGATGATTAGAAACCCACTTGTGTAGCTCCATCCCTCCCCTTTTTAAGATCAGAATTAGTTGAGATTGCAAGTCCTGTGCGTCTTGTAAGGAACCTGCACCAGATAAACAATCATCAACATACATGTCGTTATGAATCACTTCTGCAGCTTTTGGAAAATCTTTTCTTTCTTCATCAGCAAGAGCTTTCAACGTTCGCGTGGCAAGAAAGGGAGTACATTTTCTTAATGTCTACACAGAATGCATATTTGTGGGTACGGAATCTGGTTATAATCGAAAATAAATCTTGCTGAACCGTTCCCCCATTTAATAAAATAGAATTAAGTGAATAACCACTAGATGTATTTGAACTTGCATTGAAGACAACTCTCAGGGGAGTGGATAATTTTTCTGGTTTATACACAGCATGATGTGGAATGTAATAAGACAGCTTATTTTCGTTTTCATTTTTAATTTGTGTCATATGCCCCAAAGTTTCGTATTCTTCCATAAAAGCTGTATATAAATTAGCCATTGTGTTATTTTTATCTAATTTAGCCCATAAGCTATTTAATCGCCTAGCTGCAATTTCTCTAGAACTTCCGAACACTGATTCTGCATTTTCTTTCAATGGTAGCTGTACTGTAAATCTACCGGTGTGATCGCGTTTATAGGTTCTTCTAAAATGCTCCTCACAAAATATTTCTTCATCCCCTTTGACAGTTTCTTTATTATCCCCAGGTAAAGATTCTATTTCAAAAAATTTCTGTAAAGTATTGTCTAAGCTATTTTCAGTTAAGAGGCAACAATATGACTTATTTTCAACTTGTGGAAGTGAACCTGCGATTATATACCCAAATACTGTATTCTGTAACATACAATTAGCATTTGCTAAACGAATTTGCTCACTCTTTAAAATGTCAAAAAATACCTCGCTACCAATCAATGCATCAACCTGACCAGGTATATGAAAATTATTGTCCGCTAATTCTATGTAGTTAGGAATGCATAAATTTGAAATGTCTAATCTTTCAACCGGAATATTGTTTGTTATTTTTGGTAGAACTGCAAACTCTAATGTTTTAGAAAATGTTCCTTTTTCATTTGATATTTTTGCATTGATAATTTGTTTTATTTCCTGGTGTGATTCGTTAATACCGGAAATAACACCCTTGAATGGCTTTGGTTTTAGATTTAATTTCTTGCATGCGCTGTTACTTAAAGCGTGGATAGACGACCCATTATCTAGAATTGTTCTTAATCTAATTTTATTTCCATACACATCTGTCACTAAAATTATAGCTGTGTTTAATATTGCGCAATTTCTTTTATCTTCTAGTAACAAATTGGAACCAATTAATGGCGTTTCTTTATTCTCAGATTCAGAATTGCTTATTTGTTTGGTTTTAACAAACTCGTTATTTTTATTTATTATTGCCGTTTCTGACATCATATTTTCATTTACTTCACATAGTAAGGTGTTATGTACTAATTTGCATCTCCTACAGGTAAATTTAGAATTGCATTGACCTTGATGTAATCGTAAACAATTTGAACATAATTTATTCTTACTTACAATCATTTTCCTTTCACGAATACTCGTGTTTAAAAAAGCAGAACATTTGAAAAGGGGGTGAGGCGAATTGCATAACACACATGGCTTTACATTATTTTTATTTTTATTATCGTTGATAAAAAATGATCTGGATTTATTTACTGCGCAATTGTTCTTAGATTTCGAGGGCTTCGTTACAGACATTCCGGCGTCAGTCGAAAGTTTTATCGCTTCTAAAACTAAACATCTTTTTTCCAAAAAAGCAATTAAATAGTCAAAAGTCGGAACATCTGAGTTTTGAAGAGATAATTCAAACTGCTTTCGAGTTTCGTTATGCAATTTTTTCAGAATTATATTTATGAATACACTTTCTGATAAATTATTTTGTGTGTATTCCATAATTTTGAGTGCGCGAATGTTTTTGTTAACACAATCAATCAAATTACGCAATTCTTTAGGGGATTCATATTGCATTTTTTCATAATTTAAAATTGCAGAAATATGTGAATCGATTAACAACCTTTTATTTTCGTATCTGTGTATCAGAGCTTGAAACAATGAATTAAAATCATCATCAGGTGATTCTAAATGTTTAGCTTCGTTTTTTAAAGAAGCTTTTAAATAAAATAGCTTCTGATTATTATCTAATTGAGGATTGTTAACAATCAAGTTAGTAAACTGCGTTTTAAAATTAGCAAAATCACAGTAATCACCACCGAATGAAGGCAGTGGGATTTCAGGGAGGCGCACCTGTGTTTTGTTTTCATTTGAATGATCATTAATATTTACACTTGCGATATTACATTTATTTTCAAAAGATGCTAATAAAACTTTTAATCTTACTTCTACTTGTTCGAGCCTTTCATTAGCAGTGTCAATATCCTCCTCTATATCTTGCACTTGTTGCGCAGATAATTCTTGGATGTTAAAATACTGTTCTCTAATTTCCTCTAATTTATTTTGAAGAGCTTCTGTCCTTTTTAATTTTACTTCTAATGTGCTCACATTCGTTGTTTTTATATCGGTCGTATCTGTTATAAACTGCTCTAATCTTGTGATAGCAGCCTTTACGGTGCCTTTTAATCGATTAAGCTTATCCATAGTAGCACTCCGGCTCGACGGACCACAATGGTGGATATGATGTGGACTGTAGACGTTAATTTTCTTTTTAATTGATTTTATTCACACTTAAAACTGCACAAGACACTTACACAACATAAATTTCACAAACTTGAATAAATTGAAAATCATAATTAATATCCATCGCGTAGTTTGGATGGAGTGTTTTTAGAGACGTGCTGATGCTTTGACGATCAACAGCTTAACTAACTTTTTTACAGACTGCTCGCTAGGGGGAGCTCGTTCTATTTCCGGAACGGAACACTGATGTTGATGTAATAAAGTATTAATATTCATTATTTTTATGAGCATCATCATTAAACATTATTGGATAGGAGGAAACTAAAATAACTTAAAAATTTATTGTGAAATACACCATTGATTCTAATTTCAAAATAAAGCATGTAATTATTATTGTTATTATTATTATTATTATTATTATTATTATCATTATTATTATGGAAAATTACTTCAGTTCATTTCACTGTCGGCGTAATTATTTTATGAAGGGAAACCATATTTAACTGATTTCCATATGGATCATTAATTTTACTTTTCTACAAAATAAATTAGTCGCATATCCACGAGATTATTTTTTCCATTTTTTTTTTTTTCAAAAAAGAAATAAAGCTTTGAAATAGAAATAATTTGCATTATTATTTCATATTGTTTTTGAGAACGATTGTGATTAAACAGAGTAAGTACATTTTGCACAAATAAACGCTTTCTAAATCAAAATCAGTTTGACGAGCATGTGACATAACAAATTGATGTGGTGATATTTTTGTAATTGCATCCATAATCAGATATGTATATCATGTCGAATTATGGATTCAAGCATGCATAGACAATTAATAATATAAAATTTTATTCGAATATTTGTAAAATATATATATATATATTAATCATCTACTAAATATATAAAATACAAATGGGAATTTCGTTCAGGCTGCTTATAACTTGAGTTCTGCTGAAAAGAGTTTTATGAAATTTTCACCATCAATTAGATATTATTTCAGGGGAGGTTTTACTATATAATATATCGTTCCATGTTACTTAGTCACAGAATTATAGGAGAAAGCTTAATGATCAGACGAACCCAATCATGAAAAATTAGTTTTTTAGAAGTTTCTTCTGAATAAATTTCGATGGAACTTGCACTGTTAGTTAGGTAATTTTTCAGGAAAGGTTTTTGTACGTAACACATCATTCATCCATTGCTTCGCACTATAAATCCTAGGAAAAGTTCTAAAATTAGGTGAATTTTATTATTAAAGTTTAGTCTTTTTAAAAATTTTGATGAAACTTGCATTGTTAGTTACATAAGTTTTCAAGGATGGTTTTAGCATATTGCATATTCTTCTATTCTTCTTTATCAAATCCTAGTTATCAACTAAATATTTGGTACTTAACAATTGCATTTTAAGTAAAACATTAGAAAATATAAAAGCGCAGTAACCATCGTGTCGTTTTCAGCTTTGCTGATGAACATTTCAGTTAAAGATTCATATTGCTTTAAAACACAAGATTCAAATTTACCGACACGTTTCGTTTGATTCAAGGTTCATTTAGAGAAAAAGACCAGCATAGCGGGCGCATCCTGATAGTTTATTCATACAGTAAATTTAGTTCATTAAGCTTTATCTCGAAAATATATTTTAATCAGATTAATTTCATAAACGCACTCAATTTTATTATAAAATAAAATTTGCTAAAATCATTTTAATAGAAAAACAAAAAGCTGTTACATTTCATGTGTAGATATGTTTTGATGTATATGAAGTTTGGACATGTATTTCATATCTGAGCGCATTTGCAAATTTTGACAATGATGCTGAATTTTTGAGAATACACAAAATGACTGAACCGTTTTAGGGAAAGATAAATCCAATTAGTTTTCATTTTTTTAAATTTTCTAATGCATGAACTTCTTTTTTTTAATATATGAAAAAATATTTTGCCTTTAACGAGTTTCGTGGTGTCATTTAGCCTACACGTGTAATTTCTTAATTGATCAGTTAGATTCAAATGAAATTAAATAAGTCATATCTTACTGACATATTCCACTGATAAATACAGGCATGTGAAAATATCATCGTTTTTATAAAAATTCCTCCTTATGTTGTTGTTTTTTACAAGTTATAATATAGCTGGACCCAAAATCGCACCATGATTACAGTTGCGCACAAAAGTTTCTTGATGCCAATTACGGGTTAAAATAGATTTTATTATTAAGTACAAATAGTGTTGAATTTTTAGAAATCTTGTATTTATTACAAGATTAAACAAGAATCTCGAGTGAAGTTTACAAACAATAAAACCTGTTGCTAATTATTATTAAATAGTTTTCATGATAAATTAAACATTGGACATCAGTGCAGCGTAGAAAATTGCAAAACATTTTCCCCACCTTCTTATTAGATCCAAGAAAAGAGAATTTTAGACAAAATGTTTTCCTATGCAAAACATGTTCCAAATGAATTTACAAAAATGAAGTGATTCATCTAAGATTGTATTTTACAAACATTATTGAGCTTTATATCTGTTTTAAATGTACGAGGGTATTTTTTTTTTCAACATACGATGGACATAAAAAAAGACAAAAATAAAAAATAAAATGAATGTACTGCCAAAAATTATGTACAAACATGCTTACTTTTCTACATAATCGCCGTGAAAATTGAGGCATTTGTCATACCGGTCTTACTTTCCGATCCTCTCTTGGAAGAACGTTGCCGCCAGTGATATGAGAAGAACCTGAACGTTGGCTTGAAGCTCATCATTCGTCTGAAAGCTTTTGGCTCATAGCCAGTTCTTTAATTCAGGTTTGGTTTTCCGACACCATTCACACACATCACCATTACTCTGAAAGTTTTTCATATACACTTGGGTCGTTCTTCAGGGAATTTCTTATGCACTATTCCCTTCTGATCAAAGAAAACGGCTAACACTACTTGACTAGCACTTGGTGGAAGCATCAATCGTAACAGTCATGTTTACGTGCCTATAGTTCAGCTCAAAATGACCAGCTGGCATCGCGTCGGTAGTAACAGAGATTATAGTTAGTTTGATGGGCAGTCAGCCGCTGCGTATCCCTACCTCTTATCACTTGTCTGGCTGTTTAATGGCTCGATCAGAGGTTGAAAAAATGGATCCACGTAATAAAAATAAAAAATGGACAGTTTTCCGAGTTTTGTTTTACAATACAATAGAAGAGGCAATCATGCATGAGAGCGTTAACTTTGTATAGATATGATACTTTTATGGAAAGTAAAGGATTAAAAATAAAATATGGATATCATTATGAAATTCTGAGTTTTCTAAAAAGAAATCAAACATAAAAAATTAGAAAAGTTACAAAGTAACCATCTTGAATATATCATTTGATCTAGGACATGGCCAAATTCTTCCAACAGGATATTAATAGATGATAACTGTATTTTTGATATTTTAGAAATATTTGATTAAAAACAACGCGGGATGTATTACGTTAACATGATTTTTTTATCTGTTTTATAAATAATTGCTTAATTAAATGATAATCCAAATTTAAAAAACACTTATTTTAATTCTATAAACGTCGAAGCATTTAGTTATTTATAAATAATTAATTAATTGATATTAATCGCTAGTGCCACATGTGGCATATTTCCTATCAAATACAGATATATATAACTTCAAATTCATACACCTAATTTTCGAATTTTAAATACCTAATACCTAATTTCGAATATTAAATAATTCGAGGCTAAAGTAGCTTCGCATAGGCAGAGCGTTAGCTCTCATCAGGGAACGGTTGAAATCCTTGGCCATGTGAGGGCACAAATTACAAATCTTAACATACATGAACCCAAGGGTCTAACTTTAAATAAGTTATTTCAGCTTAAACGCTCTATTTAAATATTTATTCATGAGCGTAGCTTTATCATAAAAATCTCATAAATAGACACCAAGTCCATTCAGTACATTGAAGGAGTAGAAAAATTAGTTCGAGCAAATAAAATCATCATAATGATGTAGAGAAATGCTTGATAGAAAATCATCGAAGTAATTTTAATCACTCATAAGGAGGGTAAGAAAATTCACCGTTGCATGTTGATGCATCAACTCTGTATATATGAATGCATGAAGACTTCCAGTATGCAACTAGAATTCAGACAGAATGTTTTTCGAATGTTCTTTCTTCGAATAATATTTGTGTGTCCACAAACTTGTCACAACTAGTATTAGAAAATGTAGGGGAGATGCTAACTAAGCCCCATGCTAAAAACCGGGCCGTTAGCGGGTACCACATTTTATGCAACTAGCCCTCTTCTTCCCATCCCATCCCAAAAGACTGTCATTGGTCATGGATGTGTCTAGAGTAGCTTGGGCATCACTTACTCATTACAGCGCGATTACTACATCCCCTCAGTACACCTTTGACCTGCACTAAATCAGACATCATAAAAGTGTCTTTTGCATTTTTCCTAATAAATAGGACACATACATCGCGAAACCTCTTCCTGATTTTCATTAACATTATGCCCCAATGGTTGACAATATTCTTAATTTTAAAAAATAGAAAATATTAACACAGAAACCTGAAATTAAAACATAATATACATTTTATACATTAGATTAGAATAATGTAATTTCCGTGTTCTTGTGTAGTCTCATTTATGTCAATAAAGCATAAATATTGGTTTTGCGCTGTATTCGCGGTGCTGCTGAATACTTACTTCACAGAGAATAACGAATGCGAGATTACATCTCAACAGAAGTAAGATAAGCACAGAAAATCAATTTTTGCCAAGTTTAATCCATTCTGTTATACCCAGAAGGGACTTAAAAATTTCTTTAAAGAATAAATTATATAAAAAAAATTTAAGGTGTTTATTAGTAACGGATAGTTTTATTTTTGAAGCAAAATACTTTACTGTAACATGTTTAGAAAGCACAACCAATTTTATAAAGGGGAAAAGATTTAAAAATGAATATTTTTTTAACCAAATTATATACGGGCAGTTGTGAATGCTGTTGAACGTTGCATAAAGAGAAACATTTAAACCAACATAAAATTCTTTAATTATTCAATTATTCTATTAATTCAACTTTAATCATTTTATAAGGATTGAGATGTGTCGAAGAAATAATAACGCAAGCAGCAAATAAACTTCGGGCCAATATCCTAACCAGAATACTTTTCGTCCAGGCGATCTCATCTCGGGGTTCACTAAGAAAGGCTTATTTACCGCTCGGGAAACCGCCTTTCAACCATCGATACCGACTATTATTGAATCAATTTTGAAGCTTTTGCCAATTATTTTTTTATTATTTGGTCAACTGGTAGTCTATTGCTGAGTACATCGCGACATTATACGACCTTTTGCCCATTAGGTATTGATATCATATGGGGAAATTTGTATCATGCAAAAACAGTAAAAGTGATTAAAACGTTAGAAAGTTTTCCTAAATTCAAAGAACAAATGTTGAAAAATAGGAATATTTTCCACTGTAAGATGGAAAAACATTTATATATCCATTATATAACTAATTAAAACGTCAGAAATTCCATTTTAGCCTAAAGTCTAAATACTGCTGTTAAATAAGTTGCAATCAAAATTAGACTTAATAACTTAACTATTAATTTACCGTTAATTTTCCATTGTGAAATGCAAGTAACATTATTTTTTAAATTAAAAGTTGCGTTTTACCTATTAGTTATTTACACTGTTGAGATATAAATATTTTTTCATCGTGCAATGAAAAATTAACTTAACTTAAATTGCAATTGTAATTAATTGTAATTTTCATTTTAAAATCATTTAACAGCAATGTTTAGACTTTAACGAAATTAATTTTCTAACGTTTTAATTAGTTACGCCCCCTAGAGGTAAATATCTTTTGCATTTTATAGTGGAAATATTCATATTTAAGAATATTTATTATTTGAATTAAACGGAAAATTCTTACATTTTAATTTTTTATACTTTCTTTGGATATTGCAATGAAAATTATTCTCACTTAATATTGTGCCCTCGTTACGAAAATACTATCCTTTAAAATTTCTCATTATACTATGATTATTTTTATGATTTCTTCTTTCTTTTAATACCTAAAAATTTATTTTAATGAATACTTTCTTCAGTAATTTCTTTTTAGTTATTAAAAGTCATGAAATTGAATTTTTTACTATCTGGAGAAAAAAAAAATGATTTTCTTCTGTATAAGACTATATGCATCATAAAATTTAGAAAAAAATCTCAACCACTTTTTCGAATTTCTCTTTAAAATGTCATCGTTCATTTATTTTATAGTTCTTACGTTGTACTTTCTTAATTCCCAAACATTTACCCAAATAATTTTTGAGGAAATTTCTTTTTTAACTTAGAAGTTTCTCATTGTTATTTTAAAAAATGCATTTTGAGAAAATATTGTAATAGTTTAACTTTTAGACATTGTCCCATATTCTATAATTTCAAATTTATGAGCTGTATAGAGATATAGTTATGAATTAGAAGAAGGGCTTGATTATTAAATTTAGACAGAACAAAAGTGATACGAGAAGTGGTTGGCCGTCTGTCGTGAATAATGTTTCAGTTACTGTTAGTTGATCAGTATAGTGATCACCCTTTCTTGTACCTGAACATATTCTTCGGTGGCCAGCGTTTTGATGATAATGACGAGATGAATGATGTAGTAACATAATGGTTAATCTCACAGGCCTTTATTTAATTACCTTGCTTGATGCTGGCATAAGAGCGTATCTTATTGCGATAAATAGCTTAATGTGCTGGATACCTCTGTAGAGAAATAGAGCAATATGTTTCAACAGTTAAGAATTGTGTATCTTTACCTACATCTAAATCCTATTCCTTTAAGTACTGTTACGGAGCCTATTTTCCAAATAACCCTTGTCTATTTTCATTATGTTTCCACAAGTTAATTCATATTGTAGATAAATAAAGTAATTAGCAGAAAAGAAAGAATGCTATTTTGGAACGAAACTAAGAGTAAGGATATCTTATAAAAGACTAGTTTTTTCCAGTACTGCTTAGTTATTCTGCCCTTCAATTTCAATTTTCCTCATGATGCCCTCGTGAAAATACTTACATTTGAAATGCTACGTTCATTCTTTAGAAAAACAAACATTTCAAACTAAAAAAAAATTTCATGTAATTAATTTTAAAGAATAGTTATTGATGAAAGAAGCTTACTCAAAAGGAATTTCCATATTTATTCATGCTAAGGAAGAAAAAATAAGAATAGGAAGAAAATACACAAAGCTACATTTGCGTGTACAATATATTGTAAAAAGCACAAAAAACAAAAAGAAAGGAAAATAAGATTTTTATAGAAAGGAATATAAGAAGGAAAGGACGAATATGCATATTATACTATCTGATTATTTGATAGTAAAACTATTAATCAAAACGACATCGATTAAAAATGTAACATATTAAAATAAATTGACTTAATCTATTACGATTCCATGAAGTAATTAATTTAATGTAAGAAAAATACTAAAACAATACAAAAAAAATAAACATTCTTTTCTGTTGGAAAAATAATTCATGCAAATTCAATTTACCTTCAAATAAATCATAAAGCGTTACATATTTTCATCAACTGATAAAATAAAAATTATGAATTATTTCAAAAAATAATTATTATTAAATTTGAAAAATGTATATAGAAATAAATTGTTAGAGTCATTTATACAATAAAAAGCAAGAGAAATAATAAGAATAACAATATATCCTGCGGTTATTTAACATTAACAGGCGAAAACAAACAAATGAGAGCTAAAAAACAATGATAGAACATTAATTGATTTATCCTACGTCAATAAATAATTAGTTTTTTATTAAAACGAGTAAAAAAGAGGATATAAAAGACTTAATAATAAAAGGCCTTTTTTCTGAAGACTAAAATTTATCAACTTTTTAAAAAGAATTAAGACAATAACTAATAGTTTAGTTTTATTTATAATGAAGTTTATCTTAACTCGTAGGGTTCAATATGTGGAATGATATTTCACAATATATTAGCAAGCTGTTTTTCATGTTGATTGATGTCAACAGTTAATTTTAACAGCATTTTAAGAGATATTTAAAATAAAGAAATAAAAATGCACTAATAAATAGAAAAATAATGAAAAATACCCAAGTAGTATGGAAGAAAGACAAATTTTAAACAAAAGAGAAAATATGAACAAAAAAAAACTACTAGCAAAATTAGAAACGAAACAAAAGCCAAAATATTATTTCTGTCAAAATACTATTTTTGTCAAAATACTATTACTGGTGAAAGCTCTCTTAACATTGGAAATGACACAAAATGTGAAAGATGAGAATATGGTCGAAAGTAAGGGAAGAAAAGGAAAATTCAAAACAAAATAAGGGAGAAAAAAGACACATAACATATTTCATAGTTATTTAATTCTAATCAAACACTACTGATCAAACATCTCATGATTACAATACAACATGAAATATTCAAGTAATTTTACTTACATTGTTGTTTGAAGCAATTAGTATAATATTAACTTTAGCAAAAATTAAAGGAGAAATTAAAAAGAAAAAACTTTTTTTGTTCTCTAGAAAAATAAATTTATCTTTATATCTGTAATAGTGTCTTTGTCTTGAAATTTTTTCAGATGCTTATGTTTTCATCATTTTGATAAAGTGGGCAATAAAACTGCGATATATTTCGAAATATAATTATTATTATTTAAAGATACATTGCAGTCATCCATGCAATAAAAAAGGAAGACAATAAATAAAAATAACATAACTTCCAGCTATTTAACATGAACATGAAGCAAAGAAATAAGAGTTAAAAAAAATAATGTGGCATACTTCATTTATTCAACTTTCTCTACATAAAATGAATATTTTAATATTAAAACGAGTAAAAAGAGACATTGTTTTCTTTAAAAAAAAGTATTTTGTAATATATAAGAAGAATAAATTAAACGAATGACTTATGGCATATTTTTTCATAGTTTCGATAAAAAATAAAAAGCTAATTTTAATAATTTAACCTATTAACTACCAAAACTATAAGATCGAGATTTTACACTTTCTAGTTAAACGATGTTTGCCACCACAAATTAAAATTTTGGGTCTTTTAGTAAGGCTATTTTTTTAATCTCAAAATAGTGGTTGGTATGTTAACAATTTAAACATGCACAATTATTTTGACCGTTGCGTAAACGCAGCATCAGTGGGCAGTGGATTAACTAATCTTTTTTTTTAAACCTATTTGGCCCCAAAATGTCACTTTACTTTAAGCATTACGTTTTCGTTATTTTTTTTTTTTTCAAAATATTAAAGGAACAGCCAAATTCTTCTATCCCGTCCGGCACACGGACAAATCAAGCTAGTTTCAGAAGTGCGGAAGACGCGCGTATATAAAAAAAAATAAAATAAAAAATAAATAAAACGAGAACATGGACAAAATAAGTAATGAAAGGGCATGATACAAATACTAATGATTAAACAAGTACGGTTTAAATTATAACATGGCAAAATCAATTAATTTATTCTACTTTTTTGTTTAAAGTAATTGGTTTATAGTTAACGCACAGAAAAAAATATATGAAACGACAATATTTTTTTCTGTACAAAAATGAAATTATCTTCATTTTTCCTGAAATTTTCCTTATTCCTGAAATTGCACTTTTTAAAAAAAGTAATTAAAGAAGATACGTATGTTTTCACCATTTAGAAACTTAAAAATTGCGATTTATCTCAACGTATAATTATTACTCGAGAAATGTACTTATGGAAAAGAAATTGTTACAGTTATCCATTCAATAAAAATAATGATAAAGAATAAGAACAACACAGCCTGTAGATATTTAAAAGTAACAGACAAAAATGTTCAAATAAGAACTTGTAATTTGGTAAGTTAAATTGATTTATTCTACTTCGTATGTCGTAAATAATTAGTTTAATGTTAAAACGAGCAGAAATAAGATTTAAAAAATATAAGAAGAAGATTCCATTTTTTTTTAGAGGACAAAAATGTTATTATTATTTGTAAAGAGTATAAAGTAACAGAATAATATATGGTTTAATTAATTATATAGATATAGTATATAGATAGATAGATAGATAGATAGATAGATAAATGTAATAAAGAAGAAAATGTTTTATATTACCTCATAGATTTTGATAAATGAAATAAATTTATGTGTTATTCCATAATATATTAATAATGGGTTTCTCGTGTTACTGTCAATCTTTAAATTTAACAGTATTTAAAAACACGTGAAAAAAAATTACTAAATAATAAAATATGAACACTAAGAGACATTACGAAACTTGTACAAGTTTTCAAGTCTTGAAAAATAACAATTATGAATATGAATGAAAAAGGGAAAGGAAGGAATCAATATTGACAAAATGAGGAATAGAAAGAAAGAATACGTATAACAAACTAAAAACAGTAGTGACCAAAATTTTACTAACTTTTTGAAAAGTTGTTTTTATGTTTGATAGCTCTATAACATTACTTACTCTTTAAGTAATGGCATAAAATTATGTAAAAATGGGAAGTTACTTTAATCAAGAATGTGCTGAAACAAACTTCATGAAAGAATGTTTATTAGAACAGCAGTTATAAATAAGAAAATAAACCATGTCCTAAAAATAAAATATACAAAAATGTCAATCATCATAATGTCAATTAATATTTTTAGGGTACCCTTTACTGTCAATTATGGATTTACACCTTCCTATGGAGTGAACCGAGTCCTTTAGTAATGAAGATGTTTTAATGTGATTTCAAGCTTTAATTATTGCTTCTATAATTTGGATTTTGGTGCTGGTTTGCTTCTGTATAATACGTTTCTTTAGTCGACTCCATTAATTTTCAATTGGGTTGAGGTCTGCTCTATTCCCGGATCATTCCAACACAGGAATATGATTATGGTGAAATCACATTTTGCACACTTTAGCAACATGATATGGAACAGATTCCTGTTGAAACGTAAATGCTTCTTTATGTTGGAAAATATTACGTGCGAAAAGTTTCAGTTGGGATTGAAGTATTTTATTTATATATTTTTTGGCATTCATATTTTCCACTAATCACACGATTTCTGCCCACACCTTTTGTAGTTTTACAACCCCGTATCATAACTCTGCGTGGATGCTTTACTAGGTGTCAATTACTAGGTCAATTAGAATGCAAGTCTCCGATTCTTCTCCTTGTCATTGCTATCAAACAAGGAAATTTGATTACACCAGACCAAATGACACTTTCCTATTCTCCGCTGCCATCACTATCAAACAGGGAAATTTTGGTCTTATCAGACTAAATAGCACTTTCCCATTCTCCGCTGTCCACTTAATATGCATTTTAGCACAGATTAACCTTTCAATCTTTGTTGGAGAGTAAAAATGGTTTATTTCGTGGAATTCTTGTATTTAAACCTAACCCTGCAGTCTGTGCCAAACAGCCCTTGCATTTAATATGATATTTTTTTGTATTATATCTCCTTGTGATTCTCTTCTGTCCGCTACGTACAGTCTCTTAATTCTTCTATCACCTCTAGCTGTTTACACCTATTCCTGCCTTTACCGGTTTGCTTTTGTAGTGACATAGTCTCTTTATGCCGCTTCAGTATTTTATAAAAACCACCTTTGGTTACATTTCCATCATTATTCCTTCTAATTTCTGCATAAGTGTTTTTCAGTTAATGGTACAATTTTGCATCGCTTTCTAAGTGATTAGTCAACTCTTTAAGCCATTTCTATAATTTTCATATGTTTTATACCAAACTCTAATATTAATCACACAAAGCCACGGTCGGCGACAGGCGGACCGCGGTCCACATCCGGATCGCGAAAGGTCGAAGCCTGGACCACCAAAAATTTTTCATTTGAATAAATAATTCATTAATATTTACATATAATAATTACTTATAGATCACTTATTACTTATAGAGCGATAGCCTTATCAATGTTTCTTATATTTTACAAGTAATAGCGCTATCAATTAGAATTTTTAATAGTGATGCATCGTTGCTATGATGCGAAACGCAAAATACTATCGCGGCGGTGGAAGGTATTTCCTTTCAAACACTGTAAAAAAAAAAACGGACTAAAAAACGAAATACTACCCAAAAAATTACAGAAAAATTTCCGTTTTTAATCAGAAAAACGGAAATTTTTCTGTAATTTATGGGTAAAAATTCCCGTAAAAAAAATGGAAATAGTACTGGCGTCTAGATTGCCAGTAGTATTTCCGTTTTTTAGTCCTTTTATTTTTTTTTACAGTGAATGCATAAAACTGAATCCCCTGAAGAATTTTGGTGTAAACATATCTCATAAAAGTATGAAATTGCTAAAAACTAGCTATTAACCTGGCTACTATGTTTGGCTCCACGTATATATATGAAACAACTTTCTCCAAAATTAATTTTTTGAAGAATAAATATCGTTAGAGATAACGGACGCCCACCTTGAAGACACTCTTTACATTAGCTCTTCACCACGTGAACCAAACTATAAAAAACTGGCTCAAGACCGCAACTATAATTTTTTGACTAATTTTTCAACGATTTTAACCTTTTCAAATTTATTATACGTGTGTAAAAATTTTCAGAACTGTGTATGTAGCAATTTTTAAGAACGAATACCTGACATTTCTATTTTATATTATACTAGGGGTGTCGGCCCCCTACGAGCTACGCTCGCCAACCCCCGTCCAGACACCGCAGACTCTAAATGCACGCTAATTTGATCGGCTTTAAAAATATTTCGAAAGATTGAATTATAATTTAAAAAACAGTGGCGATCTCCCTATAAACAGATTTCTATTCATTTCTCTTTGATTGGGGAATTTTAACACCAAATCTGCTGCGGTACTACTTGATTATCCAATCGACCAATTTCGCCAAATTATACAAATTGACATAATTTTTATTTTAAATAACGAAAGAATAAATAAATTAGTACAACATTAATAAAAATACAAATAAAACGTCGCAATCAAAATAACTTGAGTAGACACGTGTAACAACATTTCAAAATAAGCTAATATAAAAGGAATTAAATAAACAGAGTCTTTGTCTCCTGGTATTTTTTAACAAAGCGAGAAGAAAGTTCTTTTAAATGAGACATTTTAAATTAATCGTTTTCAATCTGACGTAATTTTGACCAAGCTATTCTTTCTCTTTTAAATATTCACGTGAAAATACTTTTGTTAGAAATGAAATATTATTTGTGCTTTCCTAACAAAAATAGCTGAAAAGATCCTCTCAAAGTATCAAATAAATGTCTAGCGCAATTTCTAAATTTAAACTGTTTTGCAATATTATTTTGTGTTCATTTTATGTAATAACTGTAATGTGACGTAAATACGACGTAATTTCTCCTACTTAAGACTTCTAACGCATGTTAATGAATTTATTATTTTACAATATCCTTTCTCTTTTAAAATTCACGTGTATACTTTTTATGACGTAATTTTCAATAAGTTCCTGCTTTTTATACGCAATTATTTAATTTCAATTTGAAAGTATCTTTTCTATTTATAATAGTCACGTGTAAATAAATTTTTAATTTGAAGCAAACATTATTGTTTCCGTTGTTTATATAGTTGGCAACAGGTTAAATTAGTACAATTTTCTAAAATAAGTAAAAAATATCTCTCGAAATGCTGAAAATTTGAATTTAAAATAGAAATAAAACCTCGAAAAATGAGTCAAATTAAAAAAATAAATGAATTCTGCACACCGGGAAATTATAACGTATAAAATGATCTAAAAATTATTAAATTCCGATGTATAGTTTTTGCTCCTATAAAACTTTTTTAGTGGAACAATTTTGTCCAACTTTAGCATTAAATATCTCTTAAAATAATTCTTCGATTTGAAAACTGTCTGCATCAGCGTGTTTATCAAACATTTCTGTATAATACTATCGATTTTCATATTTTTGTATGCATTATTTTTCTTAATATTATTGAAGAAAGACCTCCGGTCACAAAAAATTCAAAACCGGCGGCGGCGGTGACAGCGGTAGTTACTTTTTTTTAGAATAGAGAGATGTACGTGTGTCTAAAAATAAATATTTTAAAGTAAAGTACTTATATTACTTATGCGTTTTTTCTCTGGACCTCGATACAATTTTTCAAACGCATTCGAACCCCAATTAAAATTACTTGCCGACCCCTTCCATAAAGTATTGACAATTGTCCTCTAAAATATGACAACAATATTTGATTTTACTATTACCCGATTTTTCACTGCTAAAAAGGATAACATCTGATTGCCTCTCTAAACATTCATACTCACTGTCTGCATTCAATTAAAGCAAAGTTACTTCATGTCAACCTAAGCAAGTCGTGTTTATTTTCGGTTGTTTATTTGTTTATAACTATTGAATAAACACTAATAATTGAACAAAATTTATTCCATTATATTCATGATTAAATTATTTTTCCACTGATTTATAATTTTATAATATTATTTAAAGATAAAATTTTGTTATAAATCATCAAACCTCAAAAATACACCTTGTTAAAAAAGTTTTCAGAATTTTTTACACTACTGTAACTGTTAAATAATAAAAGAAAAATAATATATTAATCAAAAATGTATGCAATAAAGATACAATAAACATGATTAGTCTATATTAGTTAGATAAAGTAATTAGTTTAATGTTAAAGCGATAAAAATTAAATAAAAAACATATAAAACATCACTTTTTAAGTCGTTTTCTTCAATCAATAAATATTAAAACCTTTTCAGACAATTAATAAAGATACACTTAATTTTAACATTTTAAAACATAAAAATTTATATTTATCACAAAGTATAATTATTAACGAAGATACATTGTCTAAAAATATTGTTTCAGCCATCTATGCAGTAAAAGAGAAGATAAATAATAGGAACAATATAACCAACAGTTATTTATTATTAACAGGCATTAAACTACAGGCCAAATAAGATTAATTGATTTACTCTACTCCATCTGCCTGAAATAATTAGTTTAATGTTAAAACTAGCAAAAAAAAAAAGGAACTATAAAAGTAAAAAAAGGAAAACAAGTTTTCTGAAGACAAAATATTACTGAACAGAGGCGCACGATAAATTCGCAGTAATTTTGCATCACTTTATTTCTCGTGCTTCTTATTAATTTTGAATTTCTATCTATAATATAAAGGAAAAGCGTGTACGTCCGTAACTCTGACGTCCTATTGATGTTGGTAATATCAAGCGATTGAATTTCGCTTTTACTGCAATTTTTTACACTTCTGATTACAGCACATTTCAATTTTTACACCGTCGAATAAAGAAAAAAATGTACTTACAAAGGCAATTTATTTCACAATTGTGTTGCGATTTGTTGGAATACTGTAATGCAATTTTCTCATAATTTATGTTTTATAAATTAATTTTCAAACATGATTTTTTTTACATGTATCTCTATCGCGTACAGACGATTATTAAAGATAAATCCGTTTGAACCAAAATTAATAGAAAAAGTTCAGCATTTATTTTAGGCTGATATACATAACGAAGTTAAAACTTCATCAATAAAATAAAACTGTATTTATCAAAAGCAATTTAACAGACATGCAATCAGCGATGTAGTCGAAAAAAAAAAACAGATGGTATACGCTAAAGTCATGAACGTCATGCCTAGGGTATACGCTATAGTTTTATTTGAGAAACAGAGGGTATACGGATCTTCTTAAAAAAATACAGAAGGCGGGTATGGCGTATACCCGCGTATACCCTCCACTACACCCTTGCATGTAATCGAACTACGTGCTTAAATAAGTGAAATCATCAGAATTAAAAAGGACTGCTGTAAATAACGAAATCTTTGCCGATTTCTTCGGCTGTTAACTCATACAAAATAATGCTTTTAATAAAAGTCAAAACTTTATTTGAACGCAAAATTGATACTTTCCGAAACATAATACTTAAATATATTAATGTAAAAAAATGGTTTACCCTTATATTCTGTAACCAAGGAGTTCCGGATTGGATCCTCTTGTGTCCTTTTGGTTATGACCTGATGATGTTTTTAGTCCTGATAATGTTTGACCTGATAATGTTTTTTAATGTTTTTAATGTTTTGACCTAATAATTTTTTTTTTATAAAAGTACTATATACTCATATCAAATCATCAAGTCGTAGGAATACGAAATTAAAGCAACTGCAATTTCTGCTTTCCTATCACGTCGAAAAGATATTTTTTTACATAAAATTTAACCCTTTAAGCTCTGGTGGGGGAATTTCTTCAAAATTCCCAAATGTCACATTGGCACCAGTGTTTTGCAAACAAAAAATTCGGTTTGCAATATACACGAAAATATACATTAATCTTTTTTCAAATAAATTTGGTTGAATATTCCGGTGCCATTGTCACATTTCGGGATTAAAATTAAGTGGGAAGAAATTGAACCACCAGAGCTCAAAGAATTAAAACATTAAGAAAGTGTAAGGTACTGATCCTGATATCGCCGCATCAGCACAGCATCAATGGCCATTAAACCGTCGGGTTAGGGATCCGACAAAAACTGTGTAAAAAATAGCAAATATGGTCTTTTATTTACAGAATCGGTTTTTAAGGTCCCTTCAGTTCTCAATTTAACAGTTTGAACTAACTGAATTTACACATGCCAGGGTAACAAAAAGATCTTTATTTTAATATTAATTTCTTAATTTAACAAATTTGTATGTAATGCATGCTTGTTAAACATGAAAATATTCACTTGAGAATTGATAGCATCCGAAAAACCTATATATTCTTGATTGAGAAAACTGATTAATACATTAAAAAACAACTTGCAAATGTTTCTGAAAGAGAATGGCAGCAAAACAAACTTTGTTTTTATAAATTCTTCTTTAAATCACTAAACTATATTGGTTACTGAGCTTTCTGAATATACAGAAAGTTTTTCGGGAACATGGGTAGCTCGGAAGATGTTTTTGTATATGTTCTTTTATGTTTATAATATAATTTATGCTATGGTTATAATATACTTATGCTATATTTTCCTAGATGAAGAAACGTTTGTGTTTTTTACAGTGTATGTTTTGTGTCAGCAAGGGAAGGAAGATGTTCTCAAGGACAGCATAAGTCAATATCGTACTATTCTTGGGCGACTTATACTTTTTCATTGATGATGTGATGACATCTGAATCAGCATCTTACATCTTATTCACATTGTTAAGTATATACTGTAAATAACAATTACAAATAAATTAAGTATTAGAATACGTTAAATGAAGAATTCTTCTACTTACCATCACATATATCTAACAAACAAATGAGAAAATAGCTTCATAACGTAGCAACATAATTATAAACTTTTTAACCAAAAAAATCCCGACTTCGATTGCGAGGGAAAATCAAAAAATAAGTTATACTTCCAAGTTATGACCATTTATTAAATCACACATGCATACCCAACACGGCTATGACAACATACATTGTAAGATCACTTTTCCACATAGTTCTCAAGAGACTGCAAACATTTCTCGGAACAGTCAACCAGCTTTTCGATTCCGAATGCGTAGAAATCTCCTCCAGCGCTATGTACACCCGGAGACAGCGAAATCCAAGGCGCTCGAGAACAATGGAGTGCACTGCCGTACGAAATGTTCAGCATGCTGGCAACATGCTGGTTCATCATGCATACGAATATCGCGAAGGCAGGCCTGCAACGTCCAGTATCGTTGCAAATGTTGACAGTGTGGATGCGATCATTAGAAAGAATCGGCGCATAACATTAGAAGAAATTGCCAGCATGGTGAACATTTCGTACGACAGTGTGTTCTCCATTGTTCACGAGCGCCTTGGATTTCACTGTCTCCGGGTGGTTACATAGTGCTGGAGGAGTTTTCTACGCTTCTGGAATCGAAAAGTTGGTTGACCGTTCCGAGAAATGTTTACAGTCTCTTGGGGACTATGTGGAAAAGTTAACTTACATTGTATGTTGTCATAGCCATGTTGCCTATGTATATGTGGCTTAATAAATGGCCATAACTTGGAAATGTAACTTATTTTTTGATTTGCCCTCGTACTTGATTTTCTATGACTGAATTTTAAAGCTTTTTATAAAAATACGTTCTAATAATTGGATTTTGATATTTGGATTGAATTCAAATTAGACCATTAGGCCGCATTACATTTTTAAACAAAAAAAAAAAAAAAAGAAAAAATCGAAATCGGTACACATTTACGAAAGATATGCATGAACAAGGCCATAAAATACACATATACGGATCTAATTGATAACCTTCTCCTTTTTTTAAGTCGATTAAAAAAGACAAATATTTCTTAATATACGAAAATATAATATTATGTTGTAACGAAAGTTTTCTTCCAAATCACCATTACATAATACTAATTATAATATATATAATTATCTGTAATATTATATATAACCACCATTCCGCCAAGCCTTCACAGTGTCATATGATACAACAGTAGTACCTAAAGCTGTAGACTTTATTCGGTGACATTCTGTAGCCGACTTTTGGCAACAGAACTGGAAGTAAATGATGATTCTAATCTGGTAGCGTGATAGTTCCATTTCAGGCACCTTGTACTTAATGATAACGATATTTTTTACAAATTTCACAGCACAGTGTTATAAAGCAAGTCTCTTTCTTTCAAATGCAAAAAATCCTTTGACAAAAGATGAGCAAACACCCCCAACGCGAACTGTTTGCACAGACCGTATTAGGTGTGGCGGGAAACTTTCGTTACAACCTGATATAACCACGAACGAAAATATACAATAACTTCTGCCCAGTTACCCAAGATTCTGAAATGCGTTCTTTTTTTTTCAAAAACTTCAAAAAGTAATATATTTTCGAGATTCAAAGAAGCATTTAAAAAACATATTTTCTATTGCTGTCATTGTTTTTGGTAACGTTTCGGAATAATTTTTATAATCAGTCTTCTCCAACCGGAATATCAAATTTTAGGATGCTATTTTTTCTCAATTCATCATTTTCAGCTGCGTAATTGAATTTACATATGAAAGAGCAGCAATATATATATCTGTACATATATTTATTTTCAAGTTAATTTCAATGTTTTTAATTTATCATATATTTCTGTAAAACCTTTTTGAACATGAAAATGTTTATTTTAAAATAGATCAGCTAAAGTACCCGTTGTGGAAATTCAAATATACACGCATACACACTGTTGTGACGAAAATGGTCGCCACATACATACGCAAAGGTCGCGTGAAAGTAGATAGTGATTAGTACAAAAGAATATAAATATCACCTCGTCATGCGTTGTGAAATGACAAAATGAGGTAATATTAAAATTAATAAAATAGGAAGAGAATAATTTTGGCAATAACCGCGGGAACGCATTATTTAACGTACTCTCAATCTTACTGAATTATTTCGAGTACTCAATTAAATAAATGCGTAAAATGAACCATGAGAAGTTTAAAAAAGAGTAGACAAGAAAGAAAAGGAAAAGAAAACATTCTAAAATTAAAATTGGAAGTTATGAGAGGTATAAAGTGAAATATAATTATATTTTAAGAAAATGATGATTTTAGCAACTCATTTTAAATAAATAGACATCTGTCGATATCATTCTTCAACATTATCATACGAAACACTAAATATTCATTCCTGAAACCAATCGCGCACCTGAAATAAAAATTTTAACTTAAATGCGCGTACCTGTAAAATAAAATAAAATTTTCAACTTAATAGCGCTTATCTGTAAAATGAAATCTTTTAAGGATTGAAGAGCATGAGATTCCCCAAAATAAAACATGACAAACTCCATTTAAAAATTTGACAGAGTCTAGAAGTATACTTTTAACAATACTTTTAATAGTAAAATTTTAATCCCATACAACAGCATATTTTCCTTATAATTTTTTTTACAACAATTATTACCGAACAATTTCCATTTTAGATTTTCAATCATTAATTAAGATTATTTTTTTTATTACATAGGTATATTAAGTTAGAATATGTTATCCATTGGAAAATGGTGAGAATGTGCTATAAGCTAACATTTCTTATTTTAAATTTGCTTATCGCTAATAAATCCATTTTCTAAATTAGATTAATGAATGTAAGCATAAAATTAAAATATATATTTTAAGAGTAAACCAACATGTAGTGGATTGTCCACGAATAAATTTTAGTTTTCAAATTTTATAAAATATAGCAGAACAAGGATAAAAGGAACCAGCAGTGCATATATATTTATTTTAATTAATGTTATGAAATTTTGGCTCACCCAATCATACTGGCTTGATGAAATCCTCTCAGATACCTCCTTTGCTCTGCGACTCCGTACCGTCCAGCATTCTCATTGCCGGCGAGGGCTTCCATTTTTAATGATTCACTACGTGACCATCACTTTCTCTTCCAAGGACCCTGGTTATCAGTGACGGGAAATGCTCTCTCGTCCCACGTAGCCCCCTTTGTTACTAGGCTCCCGTACACTATTTTTATTGGCTGTTATAGCCATCCGTGTACCAGACTTTTCGTGGGCCTTCCAGCATCTTCTCGAATTTTCTCCATGACAATGAGGAGCCAACGTGACAAATAGCTGTCACTTTTTGTAAACAGAGTGACCAAATTAAGAAAAAAAAAAACTGGTTCCATTTTAACTTTTGCCTTTAATAACTTACCTATTAATTTTATTACATTTTAACTTTTGGATTTTAATGTGAATAATAGAAAGCTTTAAAATGATACTAAATATTAAATTATTATTTTAATAATTTTGAAAGGAATAAAATAATGAGTAATACTTTATAGTTAGTATAATCAAATAAATAAAAATAATTAAATTATTTCTGCATAATTGAAAATATAGAATAAAAAGGGATGTTGTAAAATATCATTACAACATTCTCACCACTTTCCTTTTAAAAAAAAAAAAAGGAAAAAAAAAGAATTTTTTTTGTGCCGGGTTGACATCCATCACAGCTTTCCCTGTTGTAGTCAAATCTTCGCGTCCCTTCTTCTTCTTCCAATTTCTCTGTAAAAACTCTTGAAAAACAATAATATTAGAAAGTCCTTTTATAATATGGTGTCCATATTGTTTGTGTATGTGGGTGTGGTGTGTGGGTGAGCCATGTGTATGATAAAAAAATTGTGTTATATGTAAATATATGCATATGCTGGTTAACACAAAATAAAGCAATAAAATTTTAAATAATATTATTATTATCACTTTACCAAATTTTAAATTCCTGAAACATGCCTAAAACGCGTGTCCGAGGTAGGAACCAACATTCTTACAAATAAAATATTATTATTTACATATTTTTATTTTATTACAAACACAAAATTACACCAACTATGTATACATAAATATGTTACCTTTTCTTTAAATAATTATTTATTTATTTAATTTGTAGTATTTAATGCTTTATAATGATTTCTTTTTTTCATAATATATATATACTACATCTGCATTGCCAAGAAAATCGAAAGTAAAAAAAAATATACTCAGTTTCATTCACCATACTGAAAAAGATTTCTGAATCCCTGAAGCAACCCTTTTAAATGCGATCAAGAATAGCATCCCTTACTACCTAACATAATCCATCACTTTCCTGACATGTGTGCAACGCGCATCAATGTTCAAGGACATCCAGGGATGAGATTTTTCTGCTCCGAGAAGTGACTAATGAGGAAAAGGGGTGCTGAATTCTCTCGTGCACCAATTGTTTCCTCCATCTTCTGTACATGATAAATGTAAATATGTCTTAATAATAGTAGTCACAAGTTACTAGGTTTTTTTTTTCTTTTTTTTTTTTCTTTTTTTACTTACTTAGTATTTCATTATTTACCTAATCTTATTAGTGCCACTTAAATTTTAAAAATTTTATAGAGGGAAAGATTTTTAAAAGTTTTCCGAAAATGATAACAATAATAATAATAATAATTATTATTATTATTTTTTTTTTTTGAAGCTAAAATATTTTATACAACAAATATAATTTATCATTATTAACATCATTATTAACATCTAATTTATATATTTATTTTCATAATTTAATATATTTTGGTAAACTGAAATTCAATTGTTACATTTTATATAGAGCCTAATATATCCGAAATAAAATTCCGAATATGCACTTCGGTACACAATGTACCAATTAAATGTAAAATATTACAGCATGAATATTTTATACAATTATAGTAAGATAAATATAAAAGAAAAGTTATAACTGCTACCATATTCCAAGCTCAATTTACCATCATAAAATTTGGTTATGCACGTCAGAACGTCATAACAGTTATCACAAATAAAATTAGGATAAAAATATACATTTAGAGAAATGATACACTTAAATATAAATTTAAGAAAGTGGGAAACAATTTTAAAATTCGTAAAAAAAAAAATAGAACGTTACACATACATATAAATTCAATATTGAAAAAAATTTTTAAATGCGTGTGTTTACATCATGTTTCACATTAGCTGGTTGATAGCACTGTGTTTTCCGTGTATGAAATAAGTGAAATCAAGTGTGAGTGAAAAAAGCGCGACAAATCATGCATAGAGACAAACAATGACCTGATATCAAGGCGTAATTATATATATATTTTTTTTTGTTGTCGCAGCAGATTTAAAATCGCACACACCGTGAGTGTATAAAGTGTTGTGCTCCTGAACCAAAATGTGATTAACAAAAATGCAAATCATACAATTAATTTTTTCAATAATCAAATTAATTACTTAGTTTTGATAATTTAAATTTTAGCTTTTAATTTAGCAAAAAAAAAAAAAATCCTTCTAAAATAAATTATTATAATATTTATACATTTGTTTATTTATTTTATTTTAAACTACATTCATTTTTGAAATGCAATAAATTATCTACAAACAAATTAATGGTAAATAACTTATGATAATTTCTAAATAAGGCATTAGTTATTTATTTTATAAGAATTTATTAAAACAAATTATAGGCATACATTTTGAACAAAATATTTTTTTATTTATTAAGCTCAAATTTAATTTATTTGCTTATTTATTTTAATAATTAATTAATTAATTTTTATTATTTCTATAATTTAGTAAGTAATTATATGTATTTTGATAAATCTCAATGTCATTCCAATTCCACAGAATACTTTTGCATTTTATTGCCTGCAATCAAAATGTACCCGGAATAAAGAAATTCAACAGAAAAGGAATGTCATCGCTTATAAAGCAAAATACTATTGAAATTTTATGAAATTTTAACATACTGTTTAATAATTTATTTACTTATTTTATAATTATTATTATTTTAATTAATTATATTTTATATATTTATACTAATTTACTTAGTTATGCAATGTTTTATTACCATTATTTATTTCACTGCCTTAGGTTAATACAAAAAAAAATGATTTCAATTTTTCAAAATTTTTATATCAAATTCCATATTTTGTTTATAAATCATTTCATAACATTTTATAATTATACAATTAATTGAAATATTTATGTTATTTTAATTATAAAGCTTCCTTGATAGTTGCTTATTTATTCATTAATCCATCTACTTATTTATTTATTTATTTTTATATCTTTTTTTTTTTTTTTTTTTTTTTTTTGTGACTTGTACAGTGTAAATACCCAATGTCAAAATTCTGTGTTTACAAAACGTGTATATTTCCCAAATGAAATAAGCAAGGAAAGACAAAATATAATTCATAATTTAGTTAATCATAAATTTTCGTGAAGTTCTATCCCAATGACAATCTATTTGAGATAAATATGTAAACAAGAACAGGCAAACATAAATGTGAGTTTTGCCAAGTGAAGTAGTGTAGTGTTTCTCCTTAGAATGAAGAAAAAAATTTTATTTCGTTGAATAATTGTGTATGTTTTGAAAAATTTTATTACCGAATTAATAAAATTTTATGAAGAATTTTTGTGAGTCTCTGCAGATGCGTGTACAAATCCACATAATTTTCTAGAATCAACCTGATTCATGCGATCTTTCGCCATCAATATTTTAATTATTAAACCTATCGATACGATGCTGAGCAGTGGAAATTAAATATGCATAAAATATGCTTGAAGTGTGTGTATGACCTACAGATTCTCGTGTGTATTAAGTGTAATTTCACAAAATGAAGGTGTAATTATATGTTGCCATAAATATTCAGTCTTTACCAAGAAAAATTTTGCTTTAACTAGCAAATAAATACAATTCTGACACATAAATAAAAATGACAATATTTATAGGGATAATTATCATCAGAATTAACTCAAATAATTTTCAAGGTATCGAATATGAAATCCCATATAGCATTTTCATAATCATACATAAATGAGCTGTGTTTAACAAAAAAAAAAACTATACATAAATACATGTTTCACACAATGATAATTTTTATATCATTTTTCTTATTATCATTTTTCATTTTCATTTCTTTCTTTCTTTCTTTTTATCATAACTTTTTGTTTTTATATCAATCATAATAAAATATATGTTAAACACTGATACTGATGTTTTCAATTCTCCAACCCATTGGCTCCTTCGTTTCCTCTCTTAAATCATTAAGCAAGTAATGTATAAGCGAAGTACGTTAACCACATTGTCCTATGCCACTAGCAAGCTTTAGGAGGGGAAATTTTCGCTTCAAAAAGCGGCGACCTTGGCCAAAAATGACCTTGTCATTATTACGGAGAAAATAAAATGAAAACAACTGGGAAATTGGTTAGGAGCTGTTAAATAAAAAATACACAAAAACAGCAATAGTTTATGACGTCTACCTGCATAATCAATATGCTTAAATTCCCATTAAGTAAACTAAATAGTTTAAATCAGTACTAACTCATTTATGATACAGAATAAAATGACAACAATTTGCCTTTCCCTTGGCAGTAAATAAATGCTTAAAAAGGAAAAATTCGCTGATTTTTCCATTCCCGAAGGAATATTTCAAGTATCCGAAAATGAAACAGAGCAAAAATTTTGATATAAAATTTCAAAATAAATATAATTTAATTCTTCTTATTTATTTATTTTCTTTTTTTTTATAATTTTTTATCTCAATTTCATACTTAAATCATGTTGCTCCATCTTAGCATTCATCAAATTTTTTATTTATTTATTTTATTTTACTTGGCATACATTTAATTTTTTTTTTTTTTTTTTTTTTTTTTTTTTGCATTAATTTTACTGTAAAATTCGAACAAAATCCTACTTGCAAAATTCCAAAATCCATATAATGTACATTAGATCCAAAGTTGCCAAAAAAAAATTGCTATCAGTGAAATTTTTACACTTTTAAAGAAATTTCTGTTTTTTTTTTTTATTACATTTTAATATCAAATATTAATATAATATTCAATCAAAACATTAATATACCTGATTTAATTACACATAAACACAAAATTTTTTATATCTTATGGTGTAATTACCAAAACTTTTAGGCACAGTTGCATTGAATCATAAAATTTACTAAAATAAATTTATTTTGAAAAAAAAAAAAAACATACTCCTGTTTTAATGAATACATTCATATTATTTTGACTTTCATTATCATTATAAGTAAAAATTCATGCTCAAATAATTAGACACACATTACACATGATTTTTGTTTAAGATGAACACTAAATATTGTTACATATATATAATTTCCATTTAGTATTATTGTTAACAATAATGAATTCTTTTTTTTTTTATAAAACTCTTATATTTATTTTTTATAAATATAGTAACTTTTACTTCACAAACAACATAATAGACTAATTTTACATCCGTGTACATGCAATGTTTGGTTCCCATCTCGGTAAATGAAATTCAAAGTGAAATATGAATATTTTGTCATCTTTATTCATTTTTTTTATACACCTTCACTTATTATATTTTATTTTAGTATTATTTCCTTATTTATTTATTTATTTTAATTTATTATTATTATTATTAGTTTCTTTAGAATTAATAAATTACTTTAAATACTTTTAATTTGCAGATTTACTTTAAAGAGTAAAATAAAATTATGACCAAATAAAATAAGAAAATTTTTATAGAGACATAGATTAAATAAGAGTTTTTTTTTTTTTTTACAAGAAATAAAACAGCAAGAAAAAGAAAACTCCTGAGTCATAGGTACCATTAAATTATGGTATGTTGTGACGAAAATGGTCGCCACATACATACGGAAAGGTCGCGTGAAAGTAGATAGTGATTAGTACAAAAGAATATAAATATCACCTCGTCATGCGTTGTGAAATGACAAAATGAGGTAATATTAAAATTAATAAAATAGGAAGAGAATAATTTTGGCAATAACCGCGGGAACGCATTATTTAACGTACTCTCAATCTTACTGAATTATTTCGAGTACTCAATTAAATAAATGCGTAAAATGAACCATGAGAAGTTAAAAAAAGAGTAGACAAGAAAGAAAAGGAAAAGAAAACATTCTAAAATTAAAATTGGAAGTTATGAGAGGTATAAAGTGAAATATAATTATATTTTAAGAAAATGATTATTTTAGCAACTCATTTTAAATAAATAGACATCTGTCGATATCATTCTTCAACATTATCATACGAAACACTAAATATTCATTCCTGAAACCAAGCGCGCACCTGAAATAAAAATTTTAACTTAAATGCGCGTACCTGTAAAATAAAATAAAATTTTCAACTTAATAGCGCTTATCTGTAAAATGAAATCTTTTAAGGATTGAAGAGCATGAGATTCCCCAAAATAAAACATGACAAACTCCATTTAAAAATTTGACAGAGTCTAGAAGTATACTTTTAACAATACTTTTAATAGTAAAATTTTAATCCCATACAACAGCATATTTTCCTTATAATTTTTTTTACAACAATTATTACCGAACAATTTCCATTTTAGATTTTCAATCAATAATTAAGATTATTTTTTTTATTACATAGGTATATTAAGTTAGAATATGTTATCCATTGGAAAATGGTGAGAATGTGCTATAAGCTAACATTTCTTATTTTAAATTTGCTTATCGCTAATAAATCCATTTTCTAAATTAGATTAATGAATGTAAGCATAAAATTAAAAAATATATTTTAAGAGTAAACCAACATGTAGTGGATTGTCCACGAATAAATTTTAGTTTTCAAATTTTATAAAATATAGCAGAACAAGGATAAAAGGAACCAGCAGTGCATATATATTTATTTTAATTAATGTTATAAAATTTTGGCTCACCCAATCATACTGGCTTGATGAAATCCTATCAGATACCTCCTTTGCTCTGCGACTCCGTACCGTCCAGCATTCTCATTGCCGGCGAGGGCTTCCATTTTTAATGATTCCCTACGTGACCATCACTTTCTCTTCCAAGGACCTGGTTATCAGTGACGGGAAATGCTCTCTCGTCCCACGTAGCCCCCTTTGTTACTAGGCTCCCGTACTCTATTTTTATTGGCTGTTATAGCCATCCGTGTACCAGACTTTTCGTGGGCCTTCCAGCATCTTCTCGAATTTTCTCCATGACAATGAGGAGCCAACGTGACAAATAGCTGTCACTTTTTTGTAAACAGGGTGACCAAATTAAGAAAAAAAAAAACTGGTTCCATTTTAACTTTTGCCTTTAATAACTTACCTATTAATTTTATTACATTTTAACTTTTGGATTTTAATGTGAATAATAGAAAGCTTTAAAATGATACTAAATATTAAATTATTATTTTAATAATTTTGAAAGGAATAAAATAATGAGTAATACTTTATAGTTAGTATAATCAAATAAAAAAAAATAATTAAATTATTTCTGCATAATTGAAAATATAGAATAAAAAGGGATGTTGTAAAATATCATTACAACACACACACGTATGTATATGGAATAGATTAAAAAACAGCGAAAACAAATTTAGAGAACCTCAAAATGTTAAAATATGCTAGTACGTTTCAATATACCAATATTTCCATAATCGGGTTTTTATCATTTTTATCATGTTTCAATAAGTTTTTTCAAACTCATATGACGTTATATATTCACCTGCTGACCTAAAATCACTTTTTTAATAATTCATCAAACTATTTATTTCATTTACATTTTTCACGCGGGAATCTAGCAATAGATAAGTTATGACGTAATATTCACTTTTTCTTTCAAATTCGCCAAACTATTTATTTCATTTTTCACGTGGAAATCTTGTAATAGAAAAGTAATTGTTCTGATAAGAATTTTATTGTGAATTTTTAATTGTTTGGCAATGGTTATAGCGAAAAATGTTTAAATTTGCTAGGAAATTGCTGTTAAATGGGTGGTTTTTTTATTAATATTAATAATAAAATTTTATTAATAAAATATTAATAAAATTAATAAATTTATTTAGTAATTAAAATTAACAATAAATTATTTCGATTCCTGATTACTTTAGTTGCCTCGCATGTGTTTTAATACACATACGCGTAACATTTCACAATCCTGGCTTTCAAACTGTGTATTTGTATAGAATTAAAAACGAACAAACAAATTTTATTTTTTATATACTAGATAGTATCTTTTAAACAAACATTCCAGGCAACTCGTTTTCCAGGGAACATTTCCGAGAACTGGTGATCGCAAAAGAAACATTGATTTTCTAAATGCTTCTTTAAATCTCGAAAATATATCTGTTTCTGAGATTTCTAAAGATCAAGAACATTTTTCTGAATCGTTAGTAATTCGGAAGAGGTTATTGCATATTTTCGTTCGTGGTTATAATGTAGTTTTCTATATTAAAAAACATCTGTTTTTTTTTACCATGCGTGTGTAAGGCTGCGTACCCACTATCCTTCTAACTGATTTCAGTGTCGGCTTCGTTTTTTGTGGCTTTTCGGTGTCTTTGATTTTTAACGACTTTAGCAGAAAAGGGACTGATGTCCAGCAAAAGAGGAACATTTCCTTCAAGTAGAGTCGAGCTCCTTATCTCCTGACCCATTGTTGATTCCCCTCATTCTTTTGTGAATAAACCGCAGATGATTTCAGAATAAAAGATTTTCCAAGAATACTAGAGAAGGAAGCAAAATACAAGTCAGAACGTAGCTTAAGGGGCCATGCATATATAACGTTATCAACGTTTTTGGCAATTTCGGAATCTCTCCCTCCTCTTACGATATCATGCGTTATCAGTTCTTGAACACCCCCCTCCCGCCCAAATCATATCATTATCATTGTCTAAAAATTCCTTTTTTGTTCTTTTAATACGTTTGCAATTATATACATTTATTATTCGCATATTTTACTGATTTAAATGAAGAGAAAATGAAATATTATTATTATACGTGAAATAACTTCATAGCAGTTAATACCTTAAGGAAATGTTTATTATTTAAAAATATAGCTTTTTGTGACACAATGAATTCAACAACAATATTGTCTTCTGGCAGTTGCCCCTTTGACGGGGAGGGGTAAGCAGAACATCTTATCGACAAAACTGGTGACCAACATTCTTCCCATTTTTACTTTCTTCTAACTTTACAAGAAGAAAGTATTGGATTCATGAAAATTTTCGAATTCCGGTTTTAGACGGATTTACATGTTTTAGGAGTTAGAATCCTGAAAAACATGCTTTTACAAAACGTCTGTCTGTATGTGACACAAATTTTCTGGGCGCTCTATCTGAAGAACTAATATATGGAATTCAATTAAAACATATATTCAGTTAGTCCCTGATGTAAATTGCTGCTGATTTGTTTTTGGTACAAATCGCTCAACAGGTGGCGCTGCTATACAGCAGTTTTCACGATTTCCTCAAAGGCTCTATCTCAAGAACTAATGCGTGGATTTTCACCAAACTTCAGATTCAGTTAGTCCTTGATATGAGATGGCGATGACTAGGTTTTGGTGTAAATCGCCCAACAGGTGGCGGTGCTATGCTGCATTTTTCCTGATTCCCGCAATAGTTTTATCTCAAGAAGTAATGTACGGATTTTAATCAAACTTCAGATTCAGTTACCAAGTTGACTTAAGTTGTTGCTCATAGGTTTTGGTATATATCGCCCAACAGGCGACACTGCTACTCAGAATTTTTTAAGATTTCTGCCATAGCCCTTCTGAAAAACTAATGCAGTGATTTTCACGAAACTTCAGATTCAGTTAGAAGTTGACATAAATTGTTGCTGATTAGATTTTGGTGCAAATCATCTAACCGGTGGCGCTGCTATGATGCATTTTTCAGTAAGTATTAACATGTATGAGATAGAAGAAAGTTTTGAGATTACTAGTAAAACTAAACGAATGTGGCAAACATAATAAGTATCACTTCGAACCTGGTTTCTCTAACAACTCATAATATCCACATATTGCAGAAAAATAGGAATGTTAAACGTTGGGATAATCCATTTTTTAACATAATGATTTTACAATTATTTAATGCTTTTAATAACACTTTTATATTTTCAGAAAAATCGACAACAGACTAAGAAAAAAGTTCACAGACTATTTTGATGTACAAAAAATGTTAGCAAAAAATGGAAAATTTTTGTTGGATGAAAAATTATAACAAAAGACAAGCCCCCTCCCCTCGAGATATCTTATGGTATCAAGTGCCATACCCCCCTCCCCCCTTTGCAATAAAGTGATAACGTTATATATGTACAGCCCCTAAAAATGTGTTATTGAAGTCCAGAATTTCCCTAGCAGTTCACACTGGCAGTCCAGAAATTAAGTAGATCTAAGTTCTATTTTTTCGAAGGAATGATTTCTATCATCATTTGAAACTTATACATGGATAAAATAATGTTAAATCATAACTTTAGAAACAATATTTTTCAAATGAATAACAAGGAGGTGCAAAAATTTTCCAGTTTATCGCGCATTCCCTTTATATATATAGAAAATGAAATAAGGAAATAACTTATAATCTAAGGTTTTATCTATATATATATAATTGTAATAAACGAAAGCTTTATTCACAAATTATATTCACATGTTTCGGTATTTTAAATGAGGGTAAATATTACATATTACTTCATATTTTATTAATTAGCTTTTTATTATGTTAACATTATTCTTAAGTTTTACGTAACGCATTGCAAATCCAGATAAATGAAAAAAAAAGCCTCCGTTAGAATGTTTACTTAGAATACTTCTGTTTTCCAAATATTTATTTAACGATTGTTTGCGCGTAGCTTAAATTGCTAATGGCAGCAGAAATTAAATGTTAATTTAGCATCGTAGGGAACGACAATCATTAAAATGTTGAAAGTATCATTATGGAAACACAAACGAAATAAACTCTCTGACGTCGAGTCGTTTAATAAATATATATCTCAGCTCAAAAATATCCTCATAATAAAATAGAATTAAATTATTCTGCAGATTTATGCCTGAAGTTAAAGTTTCCGCAAATTAATCAGGTTTCTTAACGAAATTACATTTTTTATTATTACGCTTAAATAAATATACGTGATTGTACAAATACTTTCTAAGAAAAGTAATTCAAAGACACATAAAGATACAAGAGATTGGCATTAGGAAGATAAAACTTTTAAAGATTAAACTGATAGTTAATACAGCAAAATCATAAATTTAGCACTTAGTTAACTTACATAGTATAAAAAACAGCTATTAAGAATCTTTTCACTTAAATAAATTAATTACTTTATGATAATCTAAGTCTTTTTGTAATGAATGTCTTTAAGTAGAAATAGAGACTTACAAAAACGTATTGATCACCCCCACATCATAAATATATGTTTAAAAATAACAGTCGAAATTCAAACTTTTAATTAGACTAAATTATGAAAAAAAAATTCACTAGAATTTTTTTTCTATATTTGTATTTAATTTTATTATTTTAATTTTAACATGAGTTAATAACAAAAACAGAAAATTTCATATAAATTTAGAAAAATATTTTCTTCATTGAATTTTTTAAAGCAAAATTGTTTAGTTATTTTCGTTGCTGAAAACATAGTTCTTCATGTTTTTGCATTTCCCTTGATTATGCATTAAACTGTATTTCACGACTAAGAAGCGTTCAGAAAAACAAAGTCGTTTAGTAACTCGTTTTTTAAATAAAATGATTTAATTAAAGGTTGAATTTTTTGTTTGCTGCCATTTTTTACAAACTGTGATAACTTAAAAAATAAATTCATAATTAAATGCAGTTAAAAATTTGTATCTCACAATTACTATTAAATATATTTTTAAAATGTGTAGACAATTACCATGTCAAAATGTGTCAATTGTTTTGGTAAATGCAACAATGTATTCTTGTAAAAATAATTTAATTACTAAATCTAAATTTTTGATTGTGCGAATTTTTATTCACATTGCTAAAAAGACGTTAAACCGAGAGAGTCAAAAAGTATCCAAGCTAGGCATTGAATCTGGGTGTTTGGTTCAGCGCACCAACGCTCTGTCAACCGAGCCACCTGGACGATATCTAGCCTGCCAACTCTCACTCTTATATGTTGGTAAGGCTTCAACTGAAGCACAAGATAGGACAACTTCATGAATCACAATCACTGCGGCAAACATGAGATGAAATTAGTACAGTATCGGCGAATATGTATACGTATATGTATGTAATAATTGAAACGATGCAATAAGCCCGAAAAATAGTAAATCTGACTCAACCAAAGACTCTGGTTCAAATCTTAGCTTGAATATTTTTTAATTTGTGTGTTTTAGGCCTTGTTACCAATGTGAGTAAAATTTCGCGTAAGTTAGATTTACTGTACATTGAAAAAGTATCGATACAAGGGTTTGAACTTACGTGTTTGGTTGAGTCATATTTAGTATTTCTCGGGCGTATTTCAGCATTTCAATTATTATGTATATATATATATATGTGTGTATATATATATATGTGTGTGTATATATATATATATATATATATATATATATATTCATCGATGCAGGACTAATTTCATCTCATGTTTGTCACAATGATTGTGTTTCATGCAGTTATCCATCATGTGCTGTGGTTGCAGTCATAGCAACATATAAAATTGAAAGGTGCCAGGCTAGACATCGTCCAGGTGACACAATTGGCAGAGCGTTAGTACGCTGAACCAAAGACCCAGGTCCGAACCCCGGCCTGGATATATTTCACCCTACTCGTTTTACGCATAAAAATTCACGAAATTAAATATTCAGATTTACTACTTCTCAGGCATATTGCAACGTTTAAATTATTTTATTAACTGTAATTTATTTAATTATCTATTAAAACTTATCCAGATTTGTTTGTGGTGACTGAAGAAAGGTCTTGACAAACAGGCGGTTAGACGATTTTTTAAAGTAATAAATCGACATACAATTAATCATACATAACTAATTTTCGGATTACTTTGCTTTTCAATTACTATAAGACGTTTATTTTTGCCAAATTTCCAGATTCTAGGTCAATGGGAAGTATCATATAGGTTTTAAGAGTGATTTTGCATGCTTGAAAGCCATAATTTTTATTGCATTGAATTACAAACTCGAACTTTTAACAAAACGTTTGGGCTTTGGACTTTATTATTTGATATTAATTTCATCTTGATACCTTCAGTCGTTCCTGAAAAAAAAAAAACGATCTTGACTGAGAGACGGACAATAATGTGATAATATAAGTGTTCCGTTTTTGCTTTTGAGTCATAAAATCAGACAAATAAATCGAAATTAGAAACAAGGTTTGTATATGCTCCAGGTATGCATTTAACATATGAATTTAACATATGCATTTAACATCTTCAATGAGAATCCGCCTCATGCAATAGTACGTAAAACAGAGCAAAAATTGTTACAGAAGTTGCCCATTGCCCATCATGAAGTTAATGATTCTTGGTGCAATATCTTCCAAAAAATGAGTATTAATCGATAATTAATTCTCGCAATCAACACAATAGAAATAGCTGCTTTCTCTATAAAAACAGAAGGTATAATGTTTCTTTTTTTTCTGTAATTCTGAATGTAACAAAAGCGACTGCAAACTAAGTTCATCTCTAATTAACGATGAAAAACTTCAATATAATTGTTAGTCAGAACAAAAAATGTATCAGCAACATAAAACTTTATTTCCCACAATATATTATTTAGAGTAAACAATAAATATAATACATAATTCCATACAGCACTTAGTAAAGACGCGCAAAAACTTGTTAGCGGTAAGGAATTAGACTTTTTATGACCTGTCATAAGAGTACTTAAGGATAAGTGATATAAGAATAACAGTTTTTGACACATCTATTATTTTTGCGACAGTAATCTTTCTTATCTGTATAATCCTGAAAAATATCTAAGTAAAACATTTGTTTATTGTTTGGTACTTGTTTGAAATTTTATTATCTATGCAACAAAATTAATACTTTTTATTATATGTGTTATTAATTTATACAATAAGATTAATAAACTTGTATTTAAATGAAAGACGAGTATTCTTTGTAATAAAGAATACCCAGTCATATTCCAAAATTCGAAAAGAAAGAAAACTTCTTAATGCGTTCAGAATTGGGATTTTAAAATGTTAGTTCTTTAGCGAAATATGGAAATTTACAGATTATTTATTATTGTTGCTTGAACGCATACCGATATTTGTTTAAGAAATATAATTTATTAATGGATATTAAAAGGAAAACATAATTCATTGTACTATGATCTCGTTACCTTTCTTCCCAGCATATAACAGTAGGGGAGATCGGGGCTGGTTGTTACGGGGGGTAGGTTGGTACAGACGCTTTTTCACAAAAGCGATATACCGCAGCTCATAACTGTATAAACAGTAAAAAAAGCATCCATTAGTCCTTTGCACTGCCAGTTATTCACAACTATTTATAGTTTTGGTTATGATGTAAGAATCCTTTTAATCTTTTTAGCGTGCTTGATTAATATTTCGGTAAGCAATTCAATGTTTATTTGCTCATAGAGTATTGAGGATAAAATTGTGATACCTAAATGGTTAAATTGTCGCTATTCAAAAATATTTTACACTATGAGAAGCTTAAACAGCGTATATTTGTCGTAATAGGTGAAGGCTAAAGGTAAAAAGGATATACGAAGGGTGGTTGTTACATAAACTTTGGGGAAAGTTGCTAAACCAACTTTAATTGTAATAAATTTTGATGTTTATTATTAGCAGCTAAATCTTTTGTAAGTATGAAACTGGTTACAAGAATTTGATTATCAATGTTTTCATCTACATAGTCTACGTTTCTCGTTTGGGAATAGTTATGGGAAGTGATAAATATAAAACGAATAGGGTAACAACTGCGCAACAAACAGTCACTGACACTGCCAAAGAACTTATGCAGAAGGGAAGATCACTTTATACAGTTCCAAGTGGCTTTAACTTAAATTTTATGACTCTTCCTAGATTTTGAAGAAAAAGGGTAAAACGGTAAGCTAATAGAATTTAGTTAGGTCGATAATAGTTTCTAAAACGTGAATTTTTGTCGATAACTGCAACATAATTTCTTATAATTGAGATAAAATAGTTCCAGTGGCTTCCTACAAACACATGTGCTACGTTTTCCCCGATGAAATAGAAAACGATCTTGCAAGACAGCATCGGGATATATTATGATCTACCATCAGAGAATTTCGTATACTTGCCAATGAATATGCAATTAAAATTTGAATTTTTGTAACCATAATTTGCAAATCACAAGTATGGCATTTACTGGGGGGCTAAGTTCATTTCTGTAACATCATTATACGCTCTCAATCCAAACTCCTGAACCGACAAGTAACAGAGCCACCAGTTTTAATCGATATCACATCAATGCAATTTTTTATTTATTAGAAGAAGTGATGTACCGCTACAAATTTGATTACAGTGATATTTAAGAGTAGACAAGACAGCGCCCCGACAGAATCATTGCAAGAAAAAGTGTGAAACAAGTAGGCTCGTTGGCAACAACAGAGCGGGGATCGCTCGTTACCAAAACAATTGCAGTAAATCTAAAATACCAAGAATACTTCGTTGCCAATGGTCCACCTGAATGCATAGATTTGGCTAACCAATTCGGCTGGATAAATTCAGACGACATCCTCATATTTATCAAGAATTTCATTAAGCAATCTATATGAATATGTAACAATCTATCCCAAGGCTGAAACAAGCAACCCCAAGAAGAGGCAAATTATTACAGTATGTTCATTAAATAAAAATCTTTGTATATTCAAAATCTGTTTACTTATAAACTACCAGTGATTTTAATTAATGAATCATTTCAGATTTTCGAAGCTGTTTAAATTTTTTCTTAGGATTCACCAAACTGCCTCAATTAACCAAACCCGGTCTCCCCTAATGATAGCCACAGAATTACGATTTTATATACACAAAAAAAAATTCTCTTAATTTACACAAACAATATGCATATATAACCACGAATGAAACTGTAAAATTACCTCTTATGAGTAACCCCCGATTTTGAAAACCGTCACTTTATCTTTACAAACCTTAGAAACCAATAGGTTTTAAGAGATTTGAAAAAGCATTTTTAAAATAAAGTTTCTTTTTGCTGCCCGTAATTATCAGAAACATTTCCGAGTAGCTTTCGCAGCGCATTATCAATTGCGCAATATCAGCGCATTGTTTCAAACTGGTATATCAGTTTTGGGGGTACTATAAATTTTCAAGTAAGCATTTTCAGCTACGTATCTGAATTTACACACGCAGGCGTAACAAAATAATATGAATATTAATATTAATGTTGATATTAAGACTGTTTATTTAGTATGCTTGCCTGCGAAACATGTTCGTTAAACATGAAAATGATTATTTAAGAAATAGTAGCATTAAAAAAAACGACATTCTGCTTTTAGAAAACTGATTAATGCACTGTAAATGCTACGTGGAAAAGTTTCGGAAAATTACAGGCAGAAAAAGAAACTGTTTTTATAAATGCTTCTTTAAATCTTAAGAATTTAGCGATTACTGGAGTTTTTAATGATAAAATTATGCCTTTCGAAATCACGAGTACCTCGGGAAAGGATATATTTTATGGTTACTATATAGTTTTGTATATTAAGAAATATTTTTTCCTTTTTTACAGTGCATACAATGTAGCTCGGTGTAATATGATTCTAACAATAATGAAAGCATTCTTTATATTTGCACTCTACTTTGTACTTTGTTTCATCAGTCATTCTTTAAATTTAAAAAGAGAATTATGTAATATTTGATTTGAAAACATCAGAAACTTGCGTTAGATTTGTTGTTGTTGCTGTTGTTGTAGATGATGCGGGACAAAATTACTTTAAATCCATTTCTTGTTTTCCCTACTGATAGAAAAGCATCTAAAAAATGGATTAATAAAAAATATATTCTAATATCTTCTAGATATTTTACTTTAACAACTATAAAATTGATTGACAGGGTTTTAATATGTGTAAATCATTAATTACCGACGCTGAAAAATTTAAGATAAATATTAATACTTGGAAATTTTTCCAGAGAGAAACATTCGTGTTGCATACAATATATCAAATGAAAATCAAATTTCAAATTAACTGCTTAAAAGACGCAAAGGCCAACATAGTGAGAAATTTTCCAGGCGGGTATCGTTCCATGTGGTTTAGTCGGTAGAATGTCAGTGCGCTATACTAATGACCCTGGTTCGAGTCCCGGCATGGAATCTTTTTCACTATGTTGGCCTTTGCGCCTTTTAAGCAATTAATTTGAATTTTGATTTTCATATGATATAATGTAAGATAAATATTAATACATCCTAAGCTTTCTGGCAAGTTAACATAAATCCCTTATAAAATCTTACATAACTGGATAAATATACGGAATTGTTTTTAATAATAACTAAACTGCGATTACTTTCATGTAAAAATGAGTACAAGTTAAAGCCGGATTAAGCTGATATTATATAAATATGGATGGTACTTTATGCTTGGATAAATATACATAAGCCGTTCTATTTTAATAAATGTATAATTAATGAAGTTTTATTTTTCAGCAGTGGATCATACATAAAAATTGATTCTGCACATCGCTGCCTCACATTTTATTCGTTTTCTCGTAATTGTGATTTTTTTTTTGTCAAATACGTTGATGTTTTATATGTGAATGATGACGTTTAGCTAACGCGTTGTGAAAATATCTTTGAATGTGAATCTTCATTTTTCGAGTATAGCAAAAAATACTATGCATTGTTTTAAGAGACAGTTGGATAAATTATTAATGCATGTGCTTAGTACTTTATAGCTAAAATAACATTTTAATCCTTTATGATCCGACGGGACTTTCCAATGGAAGTCCCATTACAGTAAATGCAATATAAAATTTATTTCATTCGTCTAATAATAAAAGTATATTGTACTTTTCATACAAAATAATTTCCTGGATCACATTCTGTAAGCACAGCGAAGCAGTCGAAGCTAAATATTTTTTAATGTGGTTATTTTCTCAACCATTTACATGGATTTAGCTTTTCTTCTATTTAAGTAAAATTTGCAACTACAAAATATTTCTCGGTAAAAGATAGGCTCAGAATTTTACATTTACATTTTTCATTTACATTTTCCTTGTAAGGATTGTGAAGTTTCTATAACAGTATTTTTTGTTAATTAATCTAATTATTCTTGTAAATATTTTATAATAAAATTCTAACTACCGATTTGTTAAATCCGTTTTATTTTATCTAAAAATTAAATTGCTATGATATAAGTTGTTTTCGATATCTTCGTATAAATTTAGGAAGATAATTATTGAAGAGTAGCAGATTTCTGATTTATAATTCGGGACATTTCTTTTCTTATGTGAATGAAATTTGCTTAACAAGTTTTATAAATTCTTTCTGACATTCTTTTTTTTTAATCTTAAAAACTTTAAAATAAATAAATATTTGAATACTACTTAGTAAAGCTTTCATTCAAGATGAAGAAGAATTTATACATTGTTATGATACTTTGGTACTGAGATTCATATATTTACTTTACAATGAAATTCATTGAATTTTCATATTCTTTTATATGAATGTCATTGTAGTAGAAAGTGATAAAAAACACCAAATTTTCCCGACTTATGATTTTATTTTTCGTTTTGAAACAGTCATTAAACATCGTTTCTACAAATGGTATCAAATGACAACTGTTTTGAAGATTAATAAGATAATTAACCCAGGATTACTCACGCAGGGTATGACATACCTAGGGTGCTCACGGTTAATACATTTCTCACCACTATTTTTCGAAATGTAATCTTCAAATTATTTTATCGCAGAATTTATGGGCAATCTCATCGATTAAATAACATGACGATTTTTATTTGAATTTATTGGTGGCAAAGTATAAATCGTGTATATCTTGAATATGCGCGAGCATTCCCGGGTTAAAATAATTTTGATTTACTACATATACGAATTTAAAACTACACTAGCGATTCCATTCATTCTGTAATTTTAGACACGGGTAACACGAGAACCTGCTATAACTGAGTTACACAATTCTGTAGGTGATACTAATAGACCAAGAGCCGACAGAACAAAAACCTATCTTATCAAGCACAAGAAAAAAAACTGTATTTTATGGAAGAGTAGAAGTAGGGGATATGATCCCTGTCTGCCGGAAGTGAAGGGGTGCATAAGCCAAAAATTAATACCACTAGTGGTTGACTCGTAGGTTTATTATTGTGTTTGTCCTACAAACAAAGATATGAAAACATGGAGGACTAGGAGCAGGAAAACACAGTGATAAACTTGCGAGTCAAACACTGGTGGTATTCATTTTTGGCTTATGCACCACTTCACTTCTGGCAGACATGGATCATTAGATTCCCCTACATCTACTCTTCCATAAAATAAAGGTTTTTTTTCTTGTGCTTGATAACATAGGATTTTGTGCTGCCGGCTCTTCGACTATAAAGAAAAAGAAAAAAACATTTTCCTCTTTTTGTATGATGTAAAGTCGAGCCTGCGCCCACAGAATTGCGTGGATCCTCCCTTTGCATAGCCTAGCATCGGATATTTTAAAAAATATTTTTAACAATCAAATATGATCCTATTAATTCAGGGAAACCACCAAAACTTTTCATTTATACCAAAAATCTCCCGTTCTTAAAGGTATAAAATCAACGTTTACTTCTATCTTAGAACAAGACGAAGTCAATTACTTGGCAAATACTGAAGCTTTTCCGTTCCAAAGTCACTTAAGAATCTATCCAATATTTTAGAGCCATTTAAGAAAAAGATCACTTTAATTTAAAATAATAATAAAAAACATAATTTTCCTTTCAAACATTAAAAAAAAACATTTAATTTATGACATGTCAAAAAGGTCACAACCCTATTAGCAAGCATATATTGGGTTAATATTACACCAATATTATATTTATTGTAAGTATTTCCAATGTGTTTTTAATACTGATTAAATACTGAAGTACGTGAAAATATGTACTAGAATTGATAATAATGAAATTAGCTTTCAGTTGGAAATATTTGCAATAAAATGCCAGAAGCTTACAAAAACAACAGACTGTCGTACAGCGTTACATATGGACCGCTTGAATCACGTGATGTACTTTTCGTAATGCAAGGACTGGAAAAGCATGAATGCAAGTACACGAAAAGAGCATCACGTGACTCTGGTGGTCCGGAAAAGGAAAAACGCGAAACGAAGTGTGGCAGCCTGTCTTTTCGCCAACCTCTGGAAATGCCAACATTACAGAAATATTTGATTTATTTGCCTTAATTTGCCTATTCATTTCAAGCCATGATTGCAAAAATTTTGGCAAAATGTAAGAACTCCAATATTGGGATAATATTATATGACATACAAATATTTTTTGCCAATATTGACACAATATTGACAAAATATAAGAACCCCTATGTTGGGATAATATTTTGCCGATGGCCTTACTATTGCCATAATGCTGTTTTGCTGCTAAAGTTTAATTTAAAAAGAATTTCCGTTAAAATATTTATTTTTAATCGATTCGGAATACTGTAATTTTTAAACTTTGCAAGATCAGAACGGCGCTCAAGAATCCGAGCTTGAAAACCTCTCAAAAATTATTTGGTCAGAAAGTATTGTTTTCTTGTCCTAGTAGAACGATTTGGTTAAGGATAATGTCAGACGAACGTCTTTTTGCACGCTTTTTTCGCTCTTACACTATCCCTACATACACTGTTAAAAATTTGCAGCATTCTGGCAGGTCATTTGACCGTTTTTTCCGAAAACGGTTAAAACAACCGTAATTTAACACCTTTCTGACCATATTATTGGCCATTTCATGGTCAGAATATAGTTAAATTATGGTTATGAAACCGTTTTTTCAAAAAACGGTCGAATGACCTGCCAGAATGCTGCAAAAATTTTAACAGTGTATGCTAGCGAAGGTGTAGGAATGGTGTAACAGCGAAAAAAACGTACAAAAAGACGTTCATCTGATATTAGCCTTAAAACTTTGTCAATACTGCTCACGATCAGCCAATCCCTAAAAGAGCATAATATATTTATATACAAAAATATTCTTTTAACTTGTGGCAAAGCGAAAGACAACCTTTTTATTTATTCGATCGTTTTCATCGGCAGACGATTTTTCAGAAGAATCGAAACAACTCTTCTCCAATGTTTTTCATCGATGCTTGTTTTTGTGAACATTCGAATGTTGTCGGCGTCAAGATGTGCTTTCTATAATGTAAATAATTTATTTTTAAAGTTTGAATTAAAGTATACTTTTCATCATGTCGAGCGCATCCTTCTTCTGCCCGTTCAGAACTGAGGTACAGAAACGTGTACCCCTATTCTTTGTCAAATAAAAACTAAACAGTTTATTATTATTATTATTATTACATTATTACATTAATTCTATATAGCTGGATGTTTCTTGCGTTGGAACAAAACCAATAAATGACAGCATCTATCGACGCTTATTTTCATATAAAGTAAATGCTATTTTCTTCTGCGTTTACAAAATGCGTTTAAGACAGGGTGGTCAAGGAACTAAGAAATTTTCATAATTATTTAACTTATACCCTTTACTATAAAACTATTTTGAGAATTTCTAAGTACAGTATACTCTCGATATCTCGAAGTCGAAGGGACGCTAAAAAAATTTTGAGATAGCGAGTTTTCGAGATAACAAGGTCATAACTAAAACATAAAAATTCACATGCAAACACAAGATACGGAATAATATTATAAAAATTAAAGTCATGATAAACGAAAATAAGTAAAAATGTATAATGATTGTTGACAATAAGTCTAAATACAAGATGATAATTTATTTTTTTTTTAAATACAGTAGAAAATAATTGCATTAAGTTGACAAGAATTAGTAAATACATAAATGATTTAACATTGCTAGAATTTCTTAAAGTCCAGTATCGTGGCCTGGCGACTTCTCTTTTGATATTGTTCTTTAACTAATTTTTCTGTTCGAAAAATAGCGGTAAAGTCATCGTTTTCAACATTTCGCGAGCATTACATACAAAAATGCCATCCATATGACAAGGAAACACTTGTTTTCACCTTTGCTTGCCGTTTAAGTGACCAAATGAAAATATCGGAATCGTCCCTGATCTGACCCCTTACAGAGATTCTTGGAAACACTTCTATTTTCTTCGGCACAAATGGAGGGCAATTTTTTCTTTGGTAAAATTCATTTTTTTCTTCGAAAAATATTCGACATAACAAGGTTTTGAGAGAAAAATCTTCGAGATAAGAATTAAAATTAAAATTAGAGGAATATGTAAGATCAAGGGGGAAAAATAATTTTTCGACATATCAAGGTTTTCGAGGCATCGAAGTTCGAGATATCGAGAGTACACTGTATTTCTCTTTTTTAAAAAGCCCTTAAATTTGATATTGCGTAAATTTAGGTTATTGATAATAAAAATGATTTTTTAAGAGGGCTAGTAATTTTAGACCCCTATTTGTGAACCTAAAGTACCTGTCCCTTAACACTCTCGCTGCGTAATTTTTTTTATCAAAATAGTTTAAAAAATTGCGCATTTTTTTGTTACATATTTCAAATCTATATATATTTTAGAGTTTAAATATGTAAGCATTCTTTGTAAGAGTCCTTTTTTTAACCCAAACCTGAATCAATAATTAACATTTAAATCAGGCTAAATCAGAGCTATCACTAGAGACTATTTTTATATTCCTGTACTACTTTTAAAGAAAATCAACTTTGCAGTATATTCCTCTTGAAAATGATGTTAAAGTCTATATGAAATTATATGTATTTAAAGAGCGATCCGAGTTGAATTAAAAAATAGTCGCCAGTGGGAAAAATAAATCCCCGAGGAAAAATGGGGTTGCGCAGTGAGAGGATTAAGGGAATACATTTAAACCTTCAAAATTTTCGAAAATTTTTTTAGACATATTTTGATTCCATAATCTTTTCTCAACAATATTAAAAATTCCTTATTGTGAAATTCACATTAGTTTACTAATTATGGTAGTTTTCTTAAAACTACATATTAAGACTACATATGATAAACTTTTTTATTCAAAATGGTGAATTTTGATACTACGCGCAGTGTTACTAAAAAACTACGCATGACAATCAAAAGAAATTTTCACCACATATTCATTTCTGTATTATTTACGACTTAAAACCAGAAAAGGGAAAGATTTTTTTTTTGTTGTTATTTGTGTAGTTTGAAAATATTTTTAAGAAAATGAAAATTTTTAATTTTTAATTTTTAATTTAGTCAATCTATTACTTATACTTTCTTTCTTTCTCTTATTCTTTCTTCTCATAGATATTTTTAAATTTATCATTTCAATATTTATTTACAAGTTTATTTACAAGAATTTACAAGTATATATATATATATATATATATATATAAATTTAAATATGAGCTTTATATTTAAATGAAGTTTGATTTTTATTTTTGACTTATTACACAAATTTTGAAGCTTGGAACATAGTGATATTTTTTGCTTTTTCCACATGTTCAAAGGTATCCGACCCCCTTAAAGTATCAATTTCAGAAAAGGGGCATCTATGGTGTCATATTTCTGACATCTATGGTGTCATTTTGTTTGTGCAAAAGCAACGATTGCGTGTTTGAAGTGTTCTTTTAACTTCACATCTCAAGAGGATAACGTGCTTATTTGGAATCGGAACTTTAGAGGTCGATGGAGAACTCTGCATTCATATACAACATTATAATTAGTCAGAAAAGCAAAATTTCCTTATGTAATTTGCCAATTTGAAAATTCCTTTCTGCAATAGCCCCACCAGTGGCCGAGAGATTTTGCTCTCGAGGCTGGTAGACGGGAGGTGCTGGGTTCGTTCCCAATTGTGCCCGTCGGCCTAATCGTTCGGAGTTTTCGTGGTTTTCTTCGAACCTTGGATTTCCAAGCGTAAATACGGATTAGGTTCCCTTAGAAAGACCCCCACGAAGGGCACCCCTCCCCCCTTGGACCTATATCCCTCGAGCAGATAATTGGCCGTCAAAAATCAACCAACCTTTCTGCAATATTTTAATAAACAGAGACACATACGAAAACCTGCATAATCTGTAATTGAAAGAAATGGGAAACAGATATAGTGCAGATACATTCTAGACAAGTTAGATTTAAACTAATAAACACTAATACGCTAGAGGATACCAAATAAATGCTCTCCAAGTATTCACAATAAAGTAAAACATTCAGAGTTGGAAAGGGACATTTAAATGGGCGCAGACCTTGGATTTTCAGACGATGGAAAACACTTTAACTCAAGTCATTTTACCTTTTTTTATCATATATGGAAATTAAAGTTGAAACCACTAATATACACTACTAACTGTATTGCTGGACGTTGCACAAGTATCTAAAATGCTTTGATGAACAAAAATGTAAAACAATCAAGTAAAATTATTGTTAACAGTGCTTTTGCCAGAGAAGCTTGTATAGCTCTAAATCGATTAAAGCTAATGTCAGACGGACGTCTTTTTGCACGCTTTTTTACTTCCGTATTATCCCTTCACAATGCTAGCGGCATTGTGTAGGTATAATACGTAAGTGAAAAAGCATTCAAAAAGACGTTCGTCTGACAGCCTAATCTGGCCATTTTATCTAGTTGAAACTGTAATTGAATAAAAGATTGCACGAATAACCAAAACTGTCTTCTAGGAGGGATTGCGCAAATTTGTAGACTGCTGGTCCAAGCACATCAAGGCATACTGCTGGACCAAGTGCATCAAAAGAATAGCAAACTATGTAAAAAACATACTTTAGTTTTAATATATTGGAAACTTGTGAGTACGGGCAATTTTTATTGTCCCTCGCATTTTCTAGAACATTTTTCATATAAAGAACATGTATCAAATGCTACTTATTTAATTAGTGACATTTTTAATGATATCAGTACATTTTTAAAGCAAGTGTATTTTGTGATTGTGTGTTGTTTGTAACTCTGACAATAATTATTTTATTCGTTAATATCTATAAAGGTAATTATCAATGAATTTTTTTGAACAAGTTAAAATTAGTTAATCTGTAAAATTTTAATCAATTCTACATTTATAAAATGTTTATTTTAACAACACAAAAATAAACAAAATCAATGTTTTCAGCTTAATACTGAACTATTACGAAAATTGCTTGCATTCGGAAGTACTTCCTTAAAAATATTACAATCTTAAAAACGAAACCTGTGCTTAACGGAATCGTGACTTAAGTGCGAAGAGTCTTAGCCCACACCATAAAGAATACAATTAATTATAAAGAAATACCAGCCAAGACGGAAACATATCTAAAATATAACTTTTTCGAAGTTTCTTAAAATGATCAAATTTGATGAATACCCCTATCCAAATATATGTTACCCAAACAAATTTCAGCATATTTTATAATCCCAGAAAAAAAACAAAATGGATACATTTTAATATTTAACCCTATTGTGCCTGGCGTCCTAATTTTGAGACACTTTCTTAAAAATTCCCATTACAAATGGAATTATGATATCCTTTTAAAACTTTGTAAAATATATCCTTAGTATTTGTTTTTAATATCTATTCATAAATGGCAGCGCATTTTTAAGGATAAAAAGGTAAAATAAATGTCTGTTGTAGCACAAAGTTGGATTTTCTTGAAATAAATTGGCGCTTAAGAAAAGGTAAGATATTTCATTTATTTTTTATTAATTAGATTTTAAGCTGGTATTATTTATACGACATAACATTATTTTAGGATACATATTTTTGCATTTTTTCAGATTTCTACTCTTTTGTTCGAATTTGAACCTTTATATACCGTCTTATTTTTGAGAGGCTAGGCACGAAAGGGTAGAGGTTTTCTCCGTTACTATCTATGCATTAAATCTATGTTTTATGAAATTTATTTTGTTACAAAATGGTTACATATCATTTGGATTATTATTGGTACTGTAAGGGGTGAGTGGGTCTCGGCTCAAGAACAAGACACGCACCCCTCCCTCCTTATAGTAATAATAAAGATTTTTTTTTTTAGTCAAATAATAAACTGAATGATATATAACCTTTTTATAATACAATAAATGGCAGAAAAACACAGATTTAATACCTAGACAGTAACGGAGAAAACCCCTACCCTTTTGTGCATAGTGTCCCAAAATTGGGACGATTAGATTTTTATAAATTAAATAAATATTTTTTCAAAGAGAATTTTTTACTTTCATTTTTACACTATTTACTACAATTAAGAACAATATTGAGTTGAAAAAAAAAAATTGAGGCACTAATGGGCCAAACTAATTCAGTTTTTAAGTGAAGCATTTATCAATTCTATGCGTGTAAATTAAATGTCTAGGTCAGAAAAAAATTAAACAATAGACTAACAACACTGGAACTGCGAAATGGTATTTATTAAAATATTGTAAAGATTCAGTCTGGATGTACAAATGAGAGAGCTTCCCTGGAGTAACATTTTCTTAAAATATTAATACTTATTCGCTATTCTGATAGTAAAGAATTAAGTTATTTTGTTCTCTTTTGTACATTAACTATTTTTTTCAGGAATTGATCGTATTTTCGTAGTGAAACTTGAATTAAAAAAATAATAGAATTTTCCTCATTCATTTATGTGTACTACTAAAGTGACATATTTTGAAGAAAGAAAATAATAAATATTTTAATTAAATAAGATAGAGCCGATCAGTTGTAACGCATGATTTTAAAATTTAGACACACCAGGCCTATTTATAAAAACTAATGAAATTTGAGTACAGTAGTACCTCGACTTACGTCACCCCGCATTTACGTCGTCTGTCTTGGGGGGAGGGGAAGAATTCCTTAATTAAGACGGACTTTGAACTTTTTTGAAGACTTTTGGTTCTATGAAGGGAAACTTCCCGCGACAATCCCGTGATAGAGACAAACAAATAAGAAAAGTCCCTATAGAAAAACTTAGAAAACTCACGCTGCTGTTACAAAGAACTTCTTTTAGAAAAAGATAAGAAAAATTTTCTGTTCAAACTTCATTGCAAGGTTTTATTTATATCCTCAAAGACTCGAAAGGTTCAGCTAGAAGAACAATAAATTATAAGTTAACATCTTATTGATTTAGTCCAAATTCTTGTATTGCAAACACATTTTTTTGTGCTAATATTATACATATGTAACATAATTTCTAAACACAATAGAATATGTTAATTAGATTTTAGAGAATTTTTATTACTTATCTTTTTTTGATTATCTAAATATACCTCGACTTGTATCTTTTTCGACTTACGTTGCTAGTCTTGGAACGAATTGATGACATAAGTCGGGGTATTACTGTATACGCCAGGCTTTCTACAGAAAATTGAACACCATATTCTTGTTTACATTCCTTAATTTACTTTCAATATTTGTTTAAAAAGAATGTGTTTTTACCTCTCAATCTCCATAAATAGCGTGACTGGGAGGCATATTCCTAATTTTATCGATGTTATTTTTTTTAAATGTGTAACAATGTTAAATCTCTAAAGTATATTTTGTATTTGGAACTATTATAAATAAATATAAAATGAAATTTTTTATCCGAAAATTCAATAAGACTTACACAAAAACCCGTAACATTTAGTACAATAATTTATACACTACAAGTTATATTTTTATGAAAATAAAAATTGCCTTTTATATCAAATATGTCCCTTACACAGCCAAAGGAAAAAAAAACATTTACTTTTTAGGGAATTCAAACTCATGAACAACGAATCCATTGATATAAACTTTTCAAGACGATAAAAAAAAAAACAGAAAAAGAAGAAGAAAGCTTATAACTATTTCGAAAAGACATAGATTACCATTTTCGGATTTACGTTCCTAAAAACTTATTTTCAATTCCAAAATTAAATTTCTGATACCAAAAAATTCTTTTTTATGCATTTCTTATTTTTGTTTAGGTGTTACAGTTTAGAATTCTCATTGAATTTCGCAGAAAATAAAAAACGTCATTGAATACAATATAAACTTCGTTAGAAAATATATAAAAGAGCCACAATATATAAAGTAAGAAATAATGAATAAAAATAAATAAACAATTTAAAAATCCCTTCAGGAAATTCAACTTTTTATTAATTTTTAAACAAATGTTATGTTATTGTTAAGGATTGTAAAAGTATGTTTTCATTTCTTTAAAACGAAATTTAATCCTTTAATGAAACATGTTTCTTAAAATTTAATAAATTAATTCAATAAATAATTGTGAAATTACTTAATTAGATATATGATTAAGCATCTTAAATGAAATTTCCTCAAAATCCAGACACAGCAGGTTACTTTCCAAAAATTTCCACGGGAATATAATAAAAAAAAGAGCAGGATGCTTTCCAAAGATTGTTCCAGACGAATAAAATTTATCTGGTGTAATTATTCTATTAATTATTTCAGAAATCTTAAATAAAAATATTTTGAAAAAAGATTTTTGAAGAAAATATATAATTCAATTTCTATCTTACTAATAAGTTTCCATTGTCAATAAAAAATGTTGCCATCGTCGCGCATAATGCGCAAAGAAAAACAAAATAGATACATCTGAATATTTAAAATAATTCAATGTTTAAGAGGTCCATTTATAAATTCTATGCGTGTAAATTAAATCTCTTGGGTCAGCAAAAATTAAACAAAAGTCTAACAACACAAAGAACTGCAAAATGGTATTCATTAAAATGATGAAAAGATTCAGTCTGGATGTATAAATGAGAGAGATTCCCTTAAGTGACATTTTCGTAAAATATATTACCTTATTAATCATTCTGATAGTAAAGAATTAAATTATTTTGCTTCCTTTTGCATATTCTCTTTAACTATTCTTTCCAGTATTTGATCGTATATTCGTAATGAAGAGTTAATAAATAATAGAACTTTTCCCATTAAATTTTCAGTACTACTGAAGTGGCATACAGTGGACACGCGACAGTTTTTATTTTCGGTTAATTAGAACAATTAGGAAAGCACCGAAAATTCCTCATAAGAAATAATATAAATTTACATTCGTTTATTCGAACTTTATTTCTATGTCTTTGGATATCTGGAACTGTTCTATAGGTTCTTACCACACCAGTGGCCGAGAGGTTCTGCTCGCAATACTGGTAGACGGGAGGTGCTGGGTTCGAACCCAATCGCGCCCGTCAGCTTAATCGTTCGGAGTTTTCCGTGGTTTTCTTCAAACCCTGGGATTCCTTGCGTAAATGTGGGTTAGGTTTCCTTAGAAAGACCCCCCCCCCACCCCCACCCCCCCACGGAGGGAACTCCATCCCTTTGGGACCATATCCCCTCGAGTAAATAATTAACCGTCATAAATAACACCATCCATAAGTTCTTTGCTCTTTTTATTTTATTTTCTATCTCATAGAATTATTTTTTCCCATGAATGTCAACTACACAATAGCCGGTTTTAATAGTATAGAATACTCTGAAGAAGATGTGAATTTTTTCAGTGGGAAGACACAGATTTTGCAGAAGTTTGCTAAATGTTTGATTGTGAAAGCGTATCATATACAGATTTCGTGGCTGTTGATAATAAGTTGATAAAGTTTATGGAAGCCTTAGCAATTCATACATCGCAAAAGCAATTCTTAATACGTGTGTAATGAAGATTCGGATCTCGAAGATACATCGAGCAATGAGTCATTCTCACGTCCAACAGAACAGTGAGTAACTCAGTCCATGGAATGTTTACGCAAATTCATACAAATACAACCATCTTCAGAAAAGGACTTCAGCAGTTTGTTCCAAATGGAAAAGCTAGTCGTAATTAAGTTTAAAAACAATAAGCCTATGCAAACGGCCCTCGGTAAATATTTTTGATAGTGGTATGTAGCAGCATTTCCTATATTTCTTTCGTGTAATTGATTAAAAAAATTAAGTTGTTCGTGAATGGCTGATTTAATATTTGTTATTTTAATAACAGTATTACAAATATTTCCGGTTGCAACAGTCTAGAATACTCTGAAAAAGCATGTGAGAATTTTTAATTCGAAGACGCAGATTTCCCAGAATTTTGCAAAACATTTCATTGTTAAAGTGTATCATTTGCTGATTACATAGCTGTTGTTAATAACTTAGAAGTTTGTGGAAGACTTAGCAATTCAGATATCGCAAAAGCAATTCGTGATACATGTAACGAAGATTCGGATGACGAAGATAAATCGAGCAATAAACCGTTCTCATGTCCAACAGAACATCCGGTAACTCAGTCTATGGAATGTTTACGCAAATTCATACAAATACAGCCATCTTCAGAAAAGGGCCGCCACAGTTTGTTCCAAATAGTTTTCATAGTGGTAGATAGCAGTATTTCCTATATTTATTTTGTGTAATTGATTAAAAAAATTAAATTGTTCGAGAATGGCTGATTTAATATTATATTAATAATAATATTTAAAATATTTCCGGGTACAACAGTCTAGTATACTCTGAAAAGACATGTGAGAATTTTTAATGTGAAGACGCAGATATTCCAGAATTTTACAAAATGTTTGATTGTGAAAGTGTATCATTTACAGATTACGTGGCTGTTGATAATAACTTGATAAAGCTTGTGTTAACCTTAGCAATTCAGATATCGCAAAAGCAATTCGTGATACGTGTAACGAAGATTCGGATCACGAAGATCAATCGAGTATTATTAAACAGTTCTCACGTCCAACAGAACAGTCCGTAACTCATTCTGTGAAATGTTTAAGCAAATTCATACAAATGCAACCATCTTCAGAAAAGGAACTTTACTGTTTGTTACAAATAGAAAATCTAATAGTAATTAAGGCTAGAAATAACAAGCCTAAGCAAACGTACCTGAATAAATATTTTTCATAGTGATATGTAAGGATGTTTCCTATATTTCTTTTGTGCAATATATTAAAAAATAATTAAGTGTGCCAGAATGGCTGATTTAATTTCTGTTATATTAATAACGAAATTTAAAATATTTTTGTATTTGTATGTTTTTTAATTAGCAGTTAAAAAATGCTTTTATCTAGAAATGAAATCTCACGCAATGCTTCTCTGCGTAATTTTGTTTTAACCAGTTTCAATAATTCGAAATTCCGTTAATTCGAACTATTTTAGCTGTCCCGGGGAGTTTGAATTATCGAGAGCCCACGGGTATTTTGAAAAAAAAAATTGTTAATTAAATAAGACAGATCCGATCTATTGTACCGTATGATTTTAAAATTTAGACATACCAGACCCATTTATAAAAACTAATAAAATTTAAGTATATGCCAGGTTTCCTACAGAAATTTTCTATCTTTATACTCTTTATATCTATCTTTATCTTTATCTTTATCTTTATTTTTATCTTTATATTATTTTTTTACTTTCCTTCATTTATTTTCGATTTAAAAATAAAATGTGTTTTTCATCCCAATAGCCATAAATGACATAACAGGGAGGCATACTCCCAATTTTATTTATGTTAATTTTTTTATTATTATTAAATATGAAACAATATTAAATCTCTAAACTTTATTTTGTATTTGACATTATTGTCTACCCTATTAATCTGTGCGCGTATCTATGTAACCTCAAAAACTCGGAGGGCTACGAAATTTGACACGAGTTGCCCATGAACAATTAGGACAAAAAATTCGAAATTTAAAATCTTTTTAAAATATTTTTGATGAATTTTTGCCATTTTTTATGTTCAACCCGTAATCACGCGAGTTCTAACCAGTTCTAAATATTTAGTGCAATGTGAGATATTCATATTATGTACACCACCCTGCAATACTAAGAAGCTGTGGCGGTTAGTACAATAATTCTTTTGCCTCGCATACAAATAATTAGAAATTATTTAATTGCGCTTAATTATTACCTTTAAAAATATATATTTCATCACAAACATCAACAAACTTTTTATTCTATTTATTCCCTTATGCCAAAGATATCATTTTATCGTCTGCTCCCATAGCAACATGATGAATTAAATTTCATTTTAAAAATGCACAGTAGTAGAAAATATTTTTCTAAATCGAATAGTTATTGAACATGAACTTCCGTGCGTAGAACGGGTTAAACAGCTAGTAAATAAATAAAAAATGAAAACTTTTATCTGAAAATTCAGTAAGTCTTGCACAAAAATCCGTAACATTTAGAAGAATAATTTATGTACCACAAATTATATTTTCATGAAAATAAAAATTTTCTGTTATATCAAATATGTGTCCTATTCAGCCTAAAAAAATCATTTACTTTTTACGAAAATCAAACTCAAGAACGACGAATCCATTGGTATAAACTTTTCAAGACGATAAAAAAAAGTAAAAGAAAGCTTACTGCCATTTCGAAAAGACATAGATTACCATTTTTGAATTTACGTACCTGAAAATTTATTTTCAATTCAAAAATGAAATTGCTGATACCGAAAAAATCTTTTTTATACATGTCTTATTTGTGTTTAGGCGTTACAGTATAGAATTCTCTTTGAATTTCGCAGAAAAGCAAAAACGTCATGGGAATTCAATTTAAATTTCGTTAGAAAATATGTAATAAAGCCGCAGTCTAGAAAGTAAAAAAACAACGCATAAAAACATATAAACCATTTAAAAATCCTTTTAAAAAATAGAACATTTTATTAAATTGTAAACAAATGTTAAATCATTATTAAGGATTGCAAAAGTATGTTTTATTTGTTTTATAATGTTACAAATACTAATAGAAAGGCTTTAAAACCAAATGTTTTGATGCATTTAATGAAACATGTTTA